>JAYKKI010000035.1:17855000-17885000 GCA_039881145.1 Druceiella hillmani
TATATATATATATATATATATATACATACTGTGTATTAAATTTTTCTATGTTTGTTAATACATACAGTTTGCCAATTAAATTTTTTTTTGCCTTTAGTTTACTAATGAGCCCAGTAGTCCAGGTATATTGGGATTAGGTTCATAAAAATGTAAATTTTGGGGAAGATTTCCAGATTCCTTACTAGCAACAATCTTAGCTATAAAGGCCAGTTTGGAACATGGCTCGGAATGAACCATATTTGTCTTCACTAAACATATTAAGAGAGGTTTAGTGAAGACATTCCTCCTAGAACAAAATACCTCTATTACTGAGTTTATTTCTATTGGTTCGCCCAACTTGACAATGCACACATAAGCAATGAAAGCATAATAAAGGTTTTTGATATTATCACTAATACATGTTTTGGCTCAATTTAAATTATAATGTATACAAATTTACATATAATGTGGGGTAATTGCTACAATATAAAGACAAGTTAAATAACAACTTGGGCAAAAAAAACAAATGGCAATAAGTGAAACTCAAAAATTATCCTCATAAATTTATTTATATAAAACAAGCATAAAAATTATTTTTTCCACTGATGCTTTAGGATGGCCATAACCTTTATTGATATTACTGTTTATATTATTGTCTTTGCTAATAAGATAATTAAATATAGAATTGATTTTTTTCAGAAATTATGTAGCACTAAAAACATTTGTATATTTTGCCATTAAATAACAAGAGACATAAGTTACATTATAAATTAATATGAATTAAAATATAGTAATTAAAATTATAGTATATAGAACTACTTTTTAATACTTGTATAATTGAAATGTCTGCTGGTCAAGAAGTTAAAGCAAACCCTACTGCTAGAAAGATAAATTTTAACTTTAACGCCAGAGAACAGCCATGCTGCTTGTGTTCCTCTGAAAATGAATGCCTTATGAACGGGGAAGAGGTCGTGAATATAGATGCTTTCGTCACGAATGCCAGGAAAATTATTACAAACATATAAACATTGAGTATGGGGAAAATACACGTATTGAAAATGTCTATAGCAGAGGGAGCTTGTGAAAAATTTCAGTTCGGAGTTCACTTAAAAAAAACAGAAAAAATAACCTGTTTAATTATTTGTTTATTTGTATATAAAATACATACGTTTATCTTTTTGACGAAAGATCTATAGGTTTTTTCCTATATTCTTACCTTTAAAAAAGAAGCTGGAAAATTTGCATTTTTGTCAATCTCAACTGGGCCTCCTCCAAACATAAGACATGGAAAACAATTTGTTAGTTTATTCACATCCACACAACCACGGTTTTGATATATTCCATGTTGATGTTTGACATACCTCTAACGTCTTTTCACAGTTTTTTATAAAATGTATATTATGTAGTATTCTGTGTAATAGATTAAGTAATTTATGGTAAATTTTAAGATTACAATATGATATAATATCATTACACATCAAATATGCTTAAATCTCATACAATTTTTTTGTTTCATTCGTTAGAATTTTTGTTTTCTTTCTCTTTCGCACTCATTAGATTCAGTACTAGATGTTGATGTACTAAAATAGATTAAGTAATTTATGCTAAATTCTAAACTTACAATATGATATAATATCATTACGCATCAAATATGCATAAATCTCATACAAATTTTGTGTTTCATATGTTAGACTTGTTTTCTTTCTCTTTCGTACTCATTAGATTCAGTACTAGATGTTCTTTTACTTTTTAATTCATAGGAGCGTATTATTGTGCACAGCCCTGAGTTAGTAGGCATTAGAAAATAGATGTTATGTTTGTTGTTTATTAGAGAGAACATGGTTTATGCAATAATATGCCCTTAGATTTGAAATTTATAATTTACGTAATAACTAATATAAGGTGAAAATAATTTCAAACTTCTCATATCTAGTATTAATTAAAATAAACAGGCGAAACACATTTTAAAAGTATTTTTGAAGTTTAAGAATAAAAAAATTCTCATTTAAACAGCATTTTATTTGATGATTTTTTGTTACTTTGTGTTCTCTTTCTTATAAATACAAAAAATAATTCTTATGAATACAGAAAACATTGAATTACTGCAAGAAGTAATCCCGAATTTACATTTTTAAAATTTTAACATTTGGTAAAATTAAAAGGTAAATTAGCCCCTAAAATTTAACGTTAATATATTATAAATTGTTCACTGTGACAAACATGACGTACAGACATGCTGGATGAGTTTTTTTAAGATGAATTTTTTCCTGGTAACCTGATTAGCTGCTGTTTTGTTGCATAAGTCCATAATTCTTTTATATAACCTTGTCCCAACTCTTAATATAACTTTTATATTAAATTAAATATTGCTTAAATAATTTACGTTTAACATAGTTTCCTGGCAGAAGAGTTTAATATTATGGGACAAATAAAACTTAGTACCTCTGTACTCATTCCATGTGCCTCTACATAACTTACAGTATTTGGGTCGATTCTGACTTTTTCGTACACTTTTTTGGCCAATTCTTTTCATCTCTTAGCAGATGGAAATGTTATACTTTGCTTCTTAGCTCCATCAGTATTTGTCATTACACTGATTACTTTAGCATACATCCTGAGCGCCACAAACTTCCTTTGCTTTTTATATCAAATTGTTTATGTGGAAAGGTACTATAAATACACTTTATTTGTGAATTGTGAACAACCTTTCTTAACTATTATCATATATATTATAGAGGTTATAGAATATGTATAGGTTATAGAGTATATATAGGTTATAGAGTACTAAAATTTGGTTCAAAGTTTTTTCAATAAATAGAAAATTTTTATGTCAGTTACTCTCAAAATTATAGATAAATATATAGGTAAATCTAAGTGTTCTCAATTCTCAGTTCTTCAATTTCACATATTAAAATGCAAGTGCTACTTATTAATTTATGTATATTAATTAGTTAATTTCATATCTCAATAATTACAGTCAATAATTTGACTTATAATTTTGCAGCGTCAGAAATATCTCTTTTACTAATTTTGTAAAATATCGACAATTGGGTATTGAGCGGTGATTAAGTTTTGAACTACTGAAAATATAATGCCCATACAGATCAAAGAACAAATGGAAGTTGATTTTGGAATTACTGGTTCATTGTAATGATAAAAAATTATTTGAAAATTAATACAAGTATTTGAGAGTATTTGAAGTATTAAGTGCAAAAGTATTTGAAGATTAATATAAGTATTTGAGACTTAGAATCCTCAGTGTAGCTTAAAAAGAGGAATGCGGTGAATACTGAAGCTTCGCCATGATAACCAGAAGGTATTTATTGAATCTATTGTAGTGGGGAACGAAATTGTGACTTTTAATTACATTTCAGTGATGAAAAGGAATTCCACGCAATGGTACTGAACGAGAGCATTGGTACCAAAGAGAGCAAAAGTCAACTTATTTTAAAATTTTATGGTTATCCTTTTTATTTTCTTCAAGGAATGAAACACAGTCATTTACATGTAGTATTACTTTAATTGACTATGGTAGTTACAACAAAAAATCATTGTGGAAAAGTAAGGAAACTTCATGAGTTATTCACTTATATTAAGACACCATTCCTGTTTATACTGTTATAATTTCTAAGGCTACGGTTTGAGAGAATGGCTTTATGGAATCCGATAATTCTCCAACAATTCTGATCTAACTGCATCTGATTATTTACCATTCTGAAAATTAAAATTAGATCCAATTGTACAAAAATTAACAATAATAAAAAAATCAAGGAACAAGACTTTCAACAGTAAAGATTTAGTTTATTTTTATAATGGCATGGGGAATTCAATCAAATATTTCAAAAAGATTATTCAAGTAGAGGGAGATTATATTAGTAAATGATAAAAGGGTTTTCTACTTGGACTTTTATTCTATATGTAGCTAAGAATATATGGACTACTCTATGGAAATAGACTGAGAAAATATAAAAAAAAAGTAAAATTATTAGTCAGTACAGAAAAATATATCCAGAGATATAAAACTAACAAAAAATTAACCTATACCTGATTTATTTATTAATTTATGTAATTTAATGTATTTGATTGATACGTATGGCAGACTTATTACTGTGAGAGTAATCTTCATCGATCAACCAGAACACCAGTCTAGCCCCGCTTGACAAGCGACTTAGTATCATACCTGTGTTCCCACAGTGCGCCGCAGAGTCAAAGGTCATATACCTTGTAACTGAACCAACATACTACGGAGATAATATTCTCATATGTATTTCAAATGTTATTTTCGTTAAAGGGCAAATAAATTTAACATACAAATTGGATTAATATATTGAAATTGCATTTTTAAAATATTGTTGAATAATATATTGAATATATTTGCCGTTAATTTTGTAGAAATTCATTATTCACAATTAAATGAAACTACGTGATGTAGTATTATTTCTACTTTCTTTACATTCTTTACCCCGACCTACGTTTCGTTATATTACAACATCTTCAGGTGGGATATTGGCAAAGATCTTTGCTAATAATCCACCTTAAGATGTTGTAATACAACGAAACCTAGGTCGTGGTAAAGAACTTAAAGAAAGTAGAAATAATACTACATCACGTAGTTTCATTTAATTGTGAATAATATATTGTTGAACATATATTATAAACAAGAGTGGAAACACATTTAATTGTACTAAACTAAGTAAGTTTCCTGGCTTGAGACATAAATGAAATCCACCAACGATGGCCGAATCACAAGAACTTGTTGCTGTGGTTGTGCAGAACTTGAGCAGGCAGAGTTGATTATGTAACCGGGACCTCAAATGAAAGTGTTTTAAAAATGTATGTAAAGGTAGAACGTAAACATGTTGTTGTTTTCATTCTAGAAGGAAAGTGTTCAAATCACAAATAAGCATTTTATTTATTACTTAAGATTGCAGGCATTTATGAAATAATCTAATTGTCATTGACAAAATATAATTTAGAATTTTATAAATTTATGTATGCGGTCATGGAATGTGTATTGGTTGTCTTTTAAGTATCCTGTTTAATGTATAATATAAAAACTATATAAATTAACAAAAATAGGCTTACGATAATGAATTAGCATTGCAAATGGAACAAACTAATAAAAATTGAAGTCTGTTAAAACCTAAAATTTTGTGTATACTGTTCCTACATGTCATCTTTGTGTGACTTAATATTAAGCTATTATTAGAAAAAATACTGTATCTGTCTATCTGTTTGTCAATTTTAAACAGTAATTTTTTGCGTATTTCCTAGCAACATACTTTGTAGTATAATTTAACCCTTTAATTTGATATTTTTCATCATATTTTCATTCACATATTTTTCATCATTTCATATTCGAAGTGGAATTTAATTCAGTTTCTTGGAATATTTCGAATAATTTATTATTTGTCTAATATTTATTATTCTAAGTAGAGGAAAATATTTGAAATTATTACGTAAATTTGTATGAGGATACCCCTTAAACATATGTGAAGGTATATGTCGGAAAGAGTACAGGCAGGGTGAGAGTATAAATAAAAAGATGTTTTCTATATTGAGGTGCTTTGCACATTTGATCATCTGATGCTTACTTTGCTAAATTGTTTTAATACATGAGTGCATAATGAAATTATAACAATATTTTCAGTTGAAAAATATTCATTGAGTATGGATTTCATTTATACAATTGGAAGTCCCCAAACTTTGATATGTTTGTAATAAAAATGTAACAAACTCTAAATGAAACTTCGTCATAATATCTTTATTACCATTATTGACGTTTAGTGGTGCAGACCAAAAGTATAATGTCTACCCATAAGAGTTAATTGTATTTAGAAAGTTTGAAAAAAGATATATAAATTTCAGTGCAATACTTTCAGATTTATATATTATTTTATCAACATGGTGCATATGCTGAATTTACGTAAAAGTGTACATTTCAAAATTAATTAGTTATTTAATATTTTAAATTCGAAAATACTATGGAATTCTACAATAAAGATTTGTCAAATCATGTTAATAAAATGAAAATAAAACATGAATAATTATAAAAAGACACTTAAGGCAGTATGTTTACTGGCTACATATTGATAGTTTTAAATTTATTTGTTATAAAGAAATTTAAAAAAATATAGTCTGCATTGAATATTACTCATTAAAACCATAATTTTTTTTATTTTTAATTATTCCGGTTTATAGTAGTTTAAAGTTGTAACAAGATTGCTAAAATAGTTTTATGCAAATAGTCTTTATTTTACATTAAGAATCCTCCCCAAATTTAATATAGAAACTACTGCAATCTTTTACCTCTAAAATCAAACGAGAAAGGTATTCTATTGGCAAGAATCGACCGCTTGCCTCCTGTCATGGAATAGCCATTGATATTCTCAGGATCATTATTTCAGTACTCCTTGACTTCTTTGTTTGGTGCACCCAAAAATACACCAGTATTTGAACTTACTATGTCATGGAGATTTGTGCCTGTGTAGTGATTAGTAAAATATGTTACATAACTTATGCTTAGATTTTTAAACTAAGATAAAACATAACTGGAACCTGGAACAATTTATAGATTTTCAGAAACAGATCTAAATGCTTCGAATGACGCTATGTACAATTTTTTTAACTTTTAACTGATATGCAAACATGTTAGATTTTGAAGCTGATCTGAATGTGAATAAAACAAACTTGAATCAATTATTGCTTCGTACGTTAGCTACAAAAGAATTCCATCTGATGGTCTATTCCATTTTCTTGCTTTGTGTGGACTCCGAAGAAATCTGAATCGAAGTGGTCAACAGTGTCAATTTTTTCACTTCTTGTAGGCATATCATATAAAGCTGAAATAGATGGAGCAAAAATTGTACTGGCTTAGATTTTTCTGTTACAGTATATATTGTTTAATGCTTAAATTATAACTTGTAGAAAATACCCGAGAGAAATCTACTCTCATTTTCTGTTACCATATCTACTTCATTCATGAGGTTGTCCCAGAACTCTTCTAGATTAGCGAAGTTTGACTGCAATGCCGGATAGCACAATGTCCCCCATGCTACTGCCTCCTCCATTAATGTTGTCTTTATAAGACATTTTGTCTTTACGAAACACAATATTTTGTACAATGTAAGGTAATTTTATATTAACTTGGTTGTATGACAAAAAATTACTACTTTAACATTGGAAAGATTAAATGTGAATATGCAAAGACAGTTTGTAGATATGCTTTGGAAGTTTTAAAAAACTATTAAATTTCGTTTTTTTTTCTACTTGGAATCTTCACACATAGGTTAAATATCAGTTTAATTTTCTACTTGTTTAATTTTTTGACTTTAGTTACCTTTTTAAAGAGTTGGTTGGTCTCACTGAAATATTTTAAGTGAAAAGTTTGATGTTCTGAAGTCATAATTAATAAAAATGGTTAGAAATTATTAATTTGTTTATTATTATTAGAAATTATTAATTTGTTATATAAGGAAATATTTCACATTTGTCACAATGGCTTTAAGTTTTCTACAGTTTGACAATATTTAATGAATAAATTGACTTAAAACAAAATGTGGCCAATAAAAGAAAATGATTTCAAGCATTTTATGTGTCTACTAAGTAGGAATGGTTCAGTAGTCAAAGAGTAATAATTGAATATTTTTATTTTCTTTGCGTTTATCTTCGTTCTTTACGTCTGTCTATATGTGTCATTGTTTGTTATGTCTCTTCGTTCATTATGTCATTCATTATGTCTTATCATTCATTACATCTGTCTATATGGCCTGCATTCTAGATCTATTCAGATATAAAGAGTGGATTGTGGATAGTGGATGTAAATTGTGATAAAATTTTACAGAAAAGCGTAGTTGAATTTTCAACAATTCATTAGATATAAAATCTACTTTACACAGGATGAAGGACATAATGCACTTAAGTATTTATAACTGAAAAATATTTATACTGCAATCAAGCAAAAAACTTGTATAGTGGAGTAACATTCCCTACGGGTTTATATTGATACCAAAAAAGGACGATTAAATGTTTATTGCCCAAACGTGCCTAAACAGCTGGACAGATTTTTATGAAATTTTGTATAGATTGATCCATATCTAATCAGTATACGCCATTTTTTTAACTTAAATCATAGCTTTTGTTCGATTGAACTCAAGTGTAGAATTTACAACGTAGATGGTATAGATACATGTTTATATTAAATAGAAAGATACTACACTAGTCTCATTGGGTCGGGGAAAATTCTCAGCGTCTTGATGGAAAATGCAGGTGGGTGATGCCATGGGTAAAACGTATTGTACATCGGGTCGGGGAAAATTCTCATTGTCTTGATCGAAAATGCAGGTGGGTGATGCCATGGATAAAAGGTACTGTACATCGGATCGGGGAAGAGTCATTAGCGATAGCATACAACCGCGGCTTTTCAACGTAATCAATGTTCGAGTATTAATAATTATGATTTGGTATTGTAATACGAACAGCCTCTCCGGAGACGAAAATCACGTAGATCACGCAGCGTACCGGTAAATCAACTAAAAATTGCATTTTGCTTTAAGCTCAAATGCGGACAGATAATGATCACGCCATTGTCATCCCTTATGCTGATTAGTCTAGCTAGTTATTTTTGAGAGTCCAAGTGGATCAAAATCCTATTGGTTATTTGTACTAAGTGGGATCTCATCGGAACGTTTATGAATTTGGTGTGTAAATCTTAAATACAGGTTGATTATTTTTTGTTTCCGATTTTAGGTTTTTCGTTTAAAATTTCGTTAACGTAGATTATGTTTTGTAATTATTTTAATGTTGCTAATTTAGTATTCGCCATAAGCATGATGTAAAGCAATGAAAAAAAAAATCATGTCAAACATTACCCTAAGAAAATTATCTTAACACTTGCAAATGGATGCTATTCATGATATACATCAATTTTAGTTCTAGGAGTAAAAGGAATAAAAAGTCACCGTGTATATAAATATTATTATCATAGGTAGCTAAAATAATTATTTTATATAAAAAAAGCGGCTTGTGTAACAAAAGTGGTATGTTTAGGGGACTATTTATTAGAAATTAAAATATGTTTGAGAGGGGGAACGGGGACATTTAGCATAGGATATCTCAAATTCTCAAATTCCGGGAATATCACATACGCATACGTCAGTTCCTTCTAACGACCTGTGTAATCCGCACAATAAAATTATCTGTAACGTTGTTTGTAAGGTCGTAGATTAAACTCCTCGAATGTTTGGAAAATCTTTCTCTTAATTCTTCTAGTTTGGAAACTATATATATGTATATATATATATATATATATATATATATATATACATATATATATACAAGGGCGGATACCGAATTTTTTTCTGGGGGGGGGCACAACCAAATTGGCAACGAGTGTCAGTGGAAGTAAATTAACAGGAAAAAACTCATGCCGATCGCTCGCTCGCAGACACGCCTGCAACTCAAAACTGTAAACTACATACGTAGTAGCTATGGGTACCAGTACCGGTATTATTTATTCTATAATTTCGCTCACAAAAACGCACTTTTCATCGTTAAAAAAATATTTGTATGGAATTTTTACATATGTTGTTTGGTAACTTGCGAGAACTAAACAAAATACATATATTATTCTGGGACTTCTTGCACGTGCCCCAGTGCCCCCCCTTGAATCCGCCTATGTATATATATATATATATATGTATATATATATATATAATATATATATATATATATATATATATATATATATATATATATATATATATATATATATATATATATATATATATATACACACATAAATAATGTTGCTATGAATTTAAATATTCTAATATTTCTTGAAGATTGTATATAATACAATATGTGATCACTGAAAACAAATTGCACAGTATGCTATGCAGCATAGTGATACTAATTCAGTATTTTTGATGACCAAAGGCCAAAATGAAATAAACAAACATGTTGGGGATAAATACATCCATTCTTTACGATACAATGTTATGAATTATTTCTCTAGATATTCTAATAGATTCTAGCTATTTCGTTTTTTATCACAATATGTCAAATTACTTAGATCGGGCCAAATGCAATTTAACACCAGTTACTGTGTATTAGTTATTAAATGAAAGAATGTACATAATATTTTTTGCGAACTGTTTTTTTTAATTTTTTCTACGTAATTGCTATTCTTAGTGACACTAAATAGTGAATATGCAAATACAAACACCAATTTATATAAAAATGAAAGTGAATCAAAAATTTAAATAAGCAAGAATAATTGCATAGAGGTTATAAATTTAATGTTTGGCGATTATTTTATACTGAACGTACATATTATATAATGCCATCTTCTTCTATTTCCTTATCAGTGTTGGATGGCAGCTAATGACATGTTGCTGTCTGAATCATCACTAGAATTTAATTCGGGAGTATACGGATCACTGTCTTCAATTTCTGGTGGCAATGATAAAATTGCAATAATGTTAATATTTCTTCTTGACCGAAAAATTATAATAAACTTAGCTTAAAGAAAAAAATTCAGAGTAATGAAATAAATAAATTAAGATGTTTACATAAAAATTACAAGATCTGTTACTAAAATTAAAATAAATTTTGTTACCTATCCACAATAATAATTCACTCATCCATTGAATGTATCAAATGGCTCTAGTTGTCTTTGTCTATATTGATTATATCACTATGTAAACGCTTTTGTTTTGAAATCGGTTGAATTTTATTAAAAGTCATAAGGCACAAAGATATGTACAAAAATAGTGATAAAATAAACAGTAGTGCAAGATCAAATTGGGGTCAAATGACACCTACCGCTTTGCTAGTATTACATATTCTATTCAACGCTTTGCATATTACATATTCTATGAAATTGAACAATCAAAAAAACACCTTTTTTACCAATGTTCTTGTAATATTTATTTTGTAATTATGAAATATTATTACTATGGTTCAATGCATTTTATTACAATATAAAATAAATATTACATAAATATATCAATTTAAACCTAAAATCTGTGGGAAATACATCAAGATTTAAGTACTTCAATACATAATTTATATTGACCTGTAAGTCTTAAACGTTGTTACTGTAAAAATGTTTTTTGAAGTAATCTTGGCTATTGTCGATACACTTACATCTGTTGCATCTAAGCTTTGAATAAAGTAGTGGATTTATTACTCCTCGGGGTTCTCTCTGACGGTTGAGGGGAAAACAGCTACACATTTATTCGTCTTCATAAAACAGATGCTCGTAAATTTATAACTCATTTTTGAGTTTAAATAAATATACAGAGGAAGATCGAGGTAATTCTAAGTTGAAAGTGTATAAAAAAATTTCGCAAACAATTTAAGGGTAAAGAAAGTTTAAGTTGCGCCGACATCTTTTTGAAATTTTTCCCAAAATGAAAGTTAAAAAAGTTCATATAAAAATTTAAGTCTTGCTCTGCCTGCTGTTTGTGATATATATATGTATATATATATATATATATATATATATATATATATATATATATATATATATACTATGGGGCATTTTTAAGTTCGGGGAAATGGAAGGTAGGCCATTAGTAAAGGTGATTAACGGAATGATAGCTAGTTAAGTATCTCATTATTAGTATAAATACAAAGTTTTATCATAATTGGATCATTAGTCTTTGAACTATCGTCGAACAAACAACTCAATCAGGAAGAAAGTCTGAACTATGGAAAAAATCGAGTACCGCACCGTTATAAAGTTCCTTACCAAGCAAGAAAAGTCGGTTTTGTGTAACCTGACCGCGCATAATGTTTTTGGATTCAATCCTCCATCCTAACATATTTCCTGTTGCTTAGATGTTCCTTTTGGATTTTTCATACTTGGTTCATATCAATGTTAGTGACTATTATCCACACATTAGAATTTTTTCTGTCTGTTTCTGACATGTTCAGTATTATATTCAGTACTGATGTTATCTTTAGTTACTGTAATAGTTTATCACTGTTACATGAAAATTATTAACCAGTTGTACTACTGATTAATAAAGATGTATTCACATAAATAAAATAAACAACGGCAACACTTTTTTCACGATTTTCACTTTAACAGCTTTGAAGTTTGGGGGAAATAGTGTTTTCAAAGCACCATATATTTTTGTGGATATTTTCCGGAATATCTTTAAAACTGCCTCAGGCAAATTTCTGAAAATAATTTTGTAATACTTGTAGTTTGCTCTTTTAATCAATATCCTACATGATAAAAGAAATTTAATTTTTTTTAAACTTTCAAACTAAGTTAATATTTCTATATCAATACTTTTGAGTGCCAGTTATTAAGATAGACGAATATTATACCTTATAACTACGCCAGATTTCAGATTTTTGGAAATAATGGCAGTCACAGATAGACAGATGGATACGCTTATGATATTATATGAGCTTCATTTTAATCTTTTGTAATACAGAACTTATAAAATGATACAAGCTAATGGAATAGAGATAAAACGAGGTTATTGCGGAAAGTGTGCAAAAAGTTTGCGTGAGGGTGCTACCCTATATACATATATAATATAGAATATAGTCAGAAGTGCAACGAAATTATGAATTGATTGCGAAGACAATGAAAGTAATTTGGGGATGTCTTGGACATTTGCAATTATGGACAGTGAAAGAAACACCGTAATTGCAAATGTCAAGCACGAGTGAAAGAAACACTATCAGGGTTCAATACTTGTCTAGGTATTTCAATATATTTAAGGGTATGTAGTATTTCCATTGAACTATTTACAAATATTAATTTTCACAAATTAATTATATTACCTACTATATTTTTCAAAGTCATTGAAACTGGGGGATATGTCAAAAATGATAAGATCTAGGATATTCACTATAGTTAGTAGAGACCTGTAACCTCCTAGCCAGATTTACCAATGTTATTTCCTTCATGATTTTTGGCTCAATACTTGAACCTGCACTACACTGCTCCCGAAATTGATCGAAGATAGGTAAAGAGAATAGTGTAGAGAGGTACTTCGATTTGCTTTGTACGTTCTTCAGAATGTGATCAATTTCAACAAGCACTTCGTCGAGGTAACTTTGCAAGTAGTGTGGAGGGCGGTTTAAAAAATAATAGAGGGGAGGGGGAATGCTGTATTTCCACATAGTTAATAGAATATCTTTTTAAATGAGCAATTTAAATTAATCAACAGAATATTTTTATATCTCCATTTAAAATAATATCAATACTATATACCGAATGAGGAAAATTAGGATCTTTTTATCCCCTTTTTAATTTGTACACGGATACTTTTAAAAATATGTTGCGTAAAATATGTGAGTTAATAATCTGTAGTATGACAAATTTCAAGTTTCTGTGTGATACAGTTTCTGATAAAATTGGCTGTGAATATAGAAAAACACAAATATAATACGCCTACCATACCTTTCGTAGGCCTAAAATATGGTGCATATTAAAAAAAATTACTGTATCTATGAACATTGCTATAGTTTTTCTATAAACATTGCGGGGATTTTCTAAAAACCTACATTTTTCATAATTTTAGGTTGAATAGTTTCGGAAATATGTAAATACGTAAATTTTTAATTTCGGTAAATACGTATATTTATATTTATTTTGCAGTTCCAAAATTTCCAAACAAATATTTTTGAATTTTAGCTATTGAAATATGTGTGGGTTAATAAGCTGTATTACAATGTAAATTTCAAGTTCCTACGTCCAGCGGTTTCTGAGAAAACCGGCTGTGATGGACGGACAGACATGTGATTAACTTACCAAGGTTCTGTTTCTCCTTTCGAGGTATAGATCTAAGGAGAAACTAAGAAGAAATAAGGAGAAAATAAAATTCGGATGACGGGGAGTGAATCAAACTGGAATTCATTTCAAAGATGACAGAAGTTCGTATGAGAATTTATGAAGTAAAAGAAGTGTGTCGAGATAAATATTGTTTCATAAAGACATTTTAATTTAGCAAGTTCGTTTCTTTTTCAGAACTTTTTGGCGTAGAAACTTAAAATATAATAAGATTATAAAGTACATCAATCTACGTATATGTTAATAGTTAACAAACAAATATAATTGGATCAAAAATATAGAGGCGGTAAACAAAGTATTCAGTTTTTCTTTTCGTTTCATGCGTCGTGCACGGCATCTACAGAAAGTGAGAGTTATAAACACAATAATATAAAGTATATCAATTTACGTATATTTTAATAGTTAACGCAGAAAAATAATTGGATCAAAAATATAGAGGCGGTAAACGAAGTATTCAGTTTTTCTTTTCGTTTCATGTGTCGTGCACGGCATCAACGGAAAGAAAGAGAGTTATAAACACAACAATATAAAGTATATCAATCTACGTATATTTTAATAGTTAACACACAAAATAATTGGATCAAAAATATAGAGGCGGTAAACGAAGTATTCAGTTTTTTTTTTCGTTTCATGTGTCGTGCACGGTATCTACAGAAAATGAGAGTTATAAACACATCAATTCTGTTTTTTCGATATGTTCTGTAAGATACATTGACGTGCTGAAAACCATTAGAAAAAAGGCAATGTTGTAAAAAAAAATTTGGTAGAAATTTGCAGACAAAATCTAGCAATGATTCTAAATGTAGTCATTTTTCACAATTCAATTCGTGAATTTTACGGCTGTGAAAAACATACTAGACAATATAATTACATGGTGAAAAAAATAGTATTTTTAAATACTTTAATACTAGTATAAATCACAATTAAATGAAACTACGTGATGGAGTATTATTTCTACTATCTTTAATTTCTTTACCACGACCTAGGTTTCGTTGTATTACTTGTGAATAATGAATTTCTACAAAATTAACGCCAAATATATTCAATACTGGTATAAATGTTAATATTAACATTTATACTAGTATTAAAGTATACGATGCTTAGGTATATCTTTGCTCTTTATTTAGATTTTAGAGCACTCCCTTAAGATTGTTATGGGTGATTCATGCTTACAACGAAGTTCGGAATTGCACGGATATCTTACAATATATTTGTACTTGCTTTAGATATTATTTTCAATGTACCATTGTATTGAAGGATTTTATTTATGGATTGTTACCAGCTAACCATAAATAAATTTTACTTGCAATGAGCTTTAGATCTCCGAAATTGCTTTTCCGATTTTTATCAAAAAATGGGTACCACCTATATACCAAAAAACTCTGAAATTTAATTCGAATCCAATAAGGTTTCGTAAAGTTTTTGTAGAACGTAGGTTTTAACATTAAGGATTTATATTTCAAAACAATAGGATTTTCCGAATTCTGAAATAAATTATAAATGGCTATGTACGTGGAGCAAGTACCAGGAAATAAAATAAATCAAAAGGCGATCGGATTGTTCATTCAATTTTGACAAGCCTTTGAAGAGTATATAATATAAATATGTACAAACATATTTACAGACTGAGTGAGTCGTGCTTACTTATCATTATTTTAATATAACACTGATTATCATGGACGTATACGGATTGCTAACGAAATACTTTTCTCTTTTTGAATAAATTACAACCAGAATAATTACAACTAGGGTAAAAATCGCTGCCTAAAGAAATTTTGACAGTATCAGTAAAACTTATGTCGTCTTTTTAAAATTTTTTACGCTGTCGATTTTTTTAGCAATATTATTTTTATCTCAAATTTTTTAGATAAATACCTTTTCATACAAAAATTGTTTAAGGACAGGCAGTTCTTGTACTTACGGCATGTTAGATTATAAAAATATGCGACGTAAATCTAATCGACGTAACTTAAAACATATTTTTTCATATATTTCCATGTAATATTCTGGAGTCAGGTATTTCAAGGGTTTTTATTAAAAATAAATCTACATTCAGTATTAAAGAAAAATGCTATATTACTTCAAGTAAGTACATAAAATAGATATTTATTGTAATAATAATTATTTTTCGTGAATAATATTGGATTATTGCTTTTGCTTAAGCGATTTTATCATACGTAATTGAAAAATATATATGAGTAAAAAGCATAATAAATTAGACCTTTGGCTTGTAGAACTCATCAATTCTAGTTTGTTTTGCTTCTTTTTTGTTATTCTAAAGGTCTCGATAATATTAGGCATCAATAATTTCTTTATTAACATTAAGATACAGAAATTAAAGCCTTTCTTTTACATTTGATAGCGCTATTTTGGAGACGCGGAATGTAAAGCTGCAAGAAGTATATCTCTATCTTTTAGTATCGTTAATATAAATTAAGTTCACATCCAATCAATAAAGTGAATAAATCGCGATCTTTAAATTTTAAACCTTAGATTCAACTTCCATTGTTATTGCCTTTCTCACGTTTTTCTGCACTTCGCTATTAATGTTTTGTTTACTTGACAAACTCGTAATTCTATTCCAATAATTTCAAGTAAATTTTAAACAAGTAACGAACAGAAACTCTTAAGTAAATAAAGAAAACTACAACACTTTTTATCGTCCGTCGCATACTACAGTGATATGACGCGCGCTCTTTGACACAGGAGATCCCTCGCACATCGAGACCCCACACCCGAACCGAACGAGTTCATATTGCCCGAACCTAACATGACTATAGCATGACGTAAATCGAAACTATAGTCACTATTTCGAGGAAAGGTGTTAAAAATATTGTTCGAAGTAAATCGAAACGGCTTTAGTCGAAACGATGTAACTTTAAGACTGTATACTCAATATATTAGATAGAACAGATTTTATTTTACAAAAGTGCATCTATTTCTACGAAAGAATGCTAATGAGAAACAAAAATATATTAATGGAAATAGAAAATAGTAAAACGTTGGTATGTGATCCGACCGTCGCTGTATTGTGATTCAAAATATGCCCGTGTCTAACGCGCTCGCATTTCCGCCGCCGATTGCCATACTGAGTGGACGTCGCCGAGTTCTGTTCCTGCGTGCACCACAACTTAATAATGGTTCATCGGTTTGAATACGTTCTATCCATTCGTGTACTCGTATGTTGATTAGTGAGAACTAAGAATATGGGATGGAGTGTCGATTTGACGGGTCGGTTCGGATTCATTGCTCGGAGACTGATGACGTAGACATGGATATTGAGTAAAAAAGAGGACTCGGTTTTTCTTGCTTTTCCTTGCTTTTTCGGTTTCTTTTAATATTCTTATTTGCTCTACGAAGTATGAACTAGTATGAAGAGCTTCTTTTATTTTCTTTATCCTAAAAAATGGGCGCCATAAACTTTTCCACTATTTCACCTAGAAGTCGAAATGATGGGAGCAGCTTGCGTAATTTTTTTATTTAAATTAGCTTGATAAGCTTCCAAATAAAACCTTGGATTAACTTCTACATCATTCGGCGCATGGCGACTTTTCCACATCCCAAGAATCTTTTGAATGCTTCTACATGAGAGCTTTATAATCTAAATTAAACCTAAACTTTTTTGGTCGTCTTTGGTGAATAACATAACTAGGGTTTTTTCATAATGGTAGCCTTCAGTCGAATTCTGCCTCGCTTAAACTTTCTGCATTGTCGAATGTCGAAGGAAAAATATCCCTTATATGCTTCTATGAAGGCGGCACATGGCTCAATGCTGTTAAATGTTCACTAGTAAGCTCCAGCCAAGCGCGCTTCCGCCATGAAGTCTTTGCTCTGTGCCGACTTTGGGTGGCCACTTGGCAGATGTATCAATTTCATTCAGACGGCATCGGTTAACATTTTATACCAGATTCAAGTGACGTTATTTTCAGTTACCTACTTCGATAATGCAAAACTAATTAGAAGCTACTGTAATCGTTTGGAGCCCATATGTAATCAAATATATTCTAAACAATAAACGGGCCCAAAAAACGTTATTTACATATTTAAGAATATATTTTATATTTTGACCGATTTTTTCTGTTTCCTTTTCCAACTTGAACAAAGATGAACGAAAAAGTTCTTAAAATTACATATTTGTATAACAAATGTAGAGGCTAATTTATATGAAATATGACAAAACTCAAAAAGAATAGGTTGTCATGGCGTAAAATATATTTCAGTTCTGTCGAATTGTATTTAAAAGTTCAGATTTATGTCATAATTTAAAATTAGAAATTATGAGAAAATGCCTATTAATGAGAATATAAAGTACCTGTGCCTGATAGACTATTTTCCGGACAATTTTTTTTGAATATGCAGGACACTCAAAAAAACAAGACCCTACTTTATCCTATTGTTAACATAATGTCCTATGGTAGTATTCACAAAATAATAACAGTTGTTTTGTAATTCAAAAAAGTGTCGTTTAGCTCTGTGAAAGTTCGGTGATGAGTTTAAAAGATAATTCGTTAATGTTTAGAATCGAAATGGCGAAAATATACAATAAAATCTTAAACTTATTTGATGCCTTTATGTAACAATGAATGAAACGCTAGTCCACCATTTTCATCCGGATGGTAAACGTTAGAGCGTAGCCTGGATTCACTTGTCTTCTTTTGCCGTGGCAAGTAGCGTCACTTAGTTCAAAGGTTTTTGCCAAGTTCACAATAAAAGAGTCGGCTTTGCAATTTATGACTGTTCGCAATATTCACCAGATGTAGTCCTAAATTATTTTATTTAATACCTTTATTGAATTTTATTTGTCATCATGTTCGTAATTGTATGGCTATGGCTGTAATAAAGTTTGCGGCGGAAAAGGAGTTTTACGGAAAAAAGTTAGAAATGCGAAATTTTAAAGGAATTGAGTTGGAATGAGATTAATAATAAAATTAAATTTTCTTCTGGAGTGTTTTTTTTAATTGTTTTGCTCATTTTAAGAAGTTTTTATTAACACTAGAGTGCATACATCTTAATACACGACATGTGTGATTCTACTTTAAGCTCGCGTGGTGGCATGTGTGATTCAACTTTAATGCGACTTTGTTCACCCACATGAAGAAATAAATAAAACAACATTGGTAAATATAAAAAAGACACTTTGTTTTAATCACTTGACACTAAGAAAGCTTTTCATCATTTTTTATAACTATCAAACAATATAATGACTAAAATAAAAAGATTTGAACAATTTTTCAATGAATATTTTTTATTTGATCCCCCAAAAAATGTCTAAAAAAGTAATGAACAAATGTTTACATCGCATTTATGTGATAATCAAGACATATCAGCACGTAATGGATAGCACAAATCCATTTGAAACCTTATGTTAGGACTCTATGAGTAGGGTAGACTGGGTACGATTGAAACAAAGGACGGTTGAAACAACACGAATATCTCGCAAACCATTGGTGGGATGGTGAGGAGTTCAAGGGAAGAATGAAGCGGACGAGCGATCTGAACAAGAATTGCATCACTTTCCGCGCGCTGTAACTCCTTTTAGAAGGCCATATTTTGTTTTGTTAACCAAAAGTATTTTTGCTTGGAGAATTTTCCATTTATTACGGTTTCTATTTAAGTGAGAGTGTTGAGTGTGTGTTTTTGTTTGAAATGAAGCTTGTAGAATATGGCACTGCGCCTAGTTTTTATGTCTCATTGTTGTCATAATTATTATAACTGCTTTTTACCTAAAGTAAGAGTTAAGGACGGTTGAAACATTTTTCTTGTTTACGGTTGAAACATTGTATTTATTTATTTTTTCTTGTTTTCTTGATGGAATACAGGAGATTCATTGCGAAAAGCTGAAGAGAACCACGTAGTAAACTACTGTTTGCTCCTAAAATGTATTCGAAAGTGACATGCATCTGGCGAGAAAGACAATCAAGACATGGGATATAAAGGACACAACCGAGTTTTTAATGGGGAAGAAAGTTGGCCTATGAACTTACAGTAAATATAATTTAATAAGAAAACAAGCTAGCAAGTGAGGAATGGTTTCGCATGTTTATAAGAAGGAACCCCGAACTGTCTCTATGCGCAGCGTAAGCGACAAGCCTCTCTAGGGCGATTAGCTTTAATAAAACTAATGTAGGTTCCTTCTACGATAATTTGACCATTGTCATGGACTATCATAAGTTTGAGCCTCAAGACTTCAAAGAAGATATAAGAAAGGAGCAAGAAACGAGATTAAAATGAACAAGTTCTAAGCAAATTAAGAAGCAATTAGTGGAGAAAAAAGGAAAACAAATACCATAAAGGAAAAAAGAAAAATGTACAACAGGAATTACCATCAGAATAAAAAGAGTACTTCTGTCTTGTTTGTATGTCACCATATTAAGAGAGCAGATCTGAAGAAAAGTGGATCCAATGCACCACTTGTAAAGTGTGAACTCACGAAGAATACACAGAATCTAATCTCAGCTATGTTTGCAATAACTGCGACTTAGATTGCTTTATATTTGACTAACGACTGATTTGCTAATGAAAGTCAAAGAGAGTTTTCATTTCGTTTATTTTCAAATTATTTTTGTTTAGTTTGTTATATTTAAAAAACAAACAATTGATTTCTGTTTTGTTGTTTGCTTATTTACGTAAATTATATATCACTGATAAGTAATCTATAGTTACAGATGCCTGATAATATACATAGATTTTAACTAGCGTGATCTAAAAACGTTAATATCTTTATAAGTATTTGAAACATTGAAGACTTATTATTATTGTCAAATAGGTACTTAGTTATTCTTAGAGTTAAAATAAACAATTAATAAAACATGTTATAATATTATATTTTGTATTATTATATATTATATTTTGTGTTTCAACTGACCCCAATCACTGTTTCAACTGCCCTCTGGTATGGGGACGGTTGAAACAAATCGAATTTTTTTGTTTAATTTGATCTACTGTTAAAAACAACACACATAAAATCACATTGCCCATTGGTAGATAGAAACATGCTCTTTTATTTGACATATCTTATTCGTGGCTCGGATTATAAAAACCAAAACTATGGACGATATAAATAAAATTGTTTCAACCGTACCCAGTCTACCCTACATCGGTAGCGACCTATGCTGCAAAAACCTCATCTACCTTTCTCGGTATGCTTTGAGATGATACCCTGTCAAGTTGACCTAAAACACTTCAGCTTTTATTTCTAATGGTTTTATCAATTCAAAAACAAGACTGTAGAAAAAGCCGTCTGATTATTTTTTTGTTGGATTATTCAAGATATTGAACGGATCGTAAAGTATAGCTAGTGGGCAGCATCAGCTGTTACGGGAGATATCATATTGTCGGCATATCCTACCTACGACATCCACATCACAATTAGTGTGATCATGGGAATAAATAATTTCAGGTTTTTGTCCTTAAACTGTCAAAAGATCTTTTTTCTTTCGATGTTTTTTCTTGGCTCTTTGCTTACAAAAATACGATCCTATTGAAAGCCAAACAAGAGCTGTTTAGTTTTCAATCGTACTGGTTATAAATGCTGATAAAATATATTTTATTAAGATAGTTATTTTATCCTTCTGTGCTCCCGACTGATTTAATAGTTGGTAGATTAATTATCTATTGTTTTAAGTCACTTTATATAATTTTCAGAATGAGTCACAGGTTGCGAACCTTCCTAAATTACGATACGAAGGGATATATGGAGTCAACAACCATAAACATTTTTATGCCAATTTATATATAAATATTTACCTGAAAGCCAGCTAGGATTATCAGGTAAATACATTATGAAATTGCAAGGACCACGAAAAGTTACCAATTTTTCATCTGGTGTTAATATTTTGTTAAGCATATAATATTTGAGACTGTGGCGTCTGGCTAATTTAACAAATACTCTTGTGGCCACTAATTTATCAACTTGTTGACTTCGATGGCAATTTCAATAATTACCAAAAAATTGCAAAGAGAACTAATAGATTTTATTTAATAATTTTATGGGTAATGTATTTATGACCTTGACTGTATAAGCGCTCAAGGTCATAGATACATTACCTATAAAGTTATTAAATAAAATCTAAGATTGCAGTACGTGTGACATCGCGCATCTGATTGCATTTTAATCCTCTTGCGACCAAATCAAAACAAAAGATAGAAATAAGATTGACAAGTGAAAATCAAATTTTGAAATGGAAATACGCATGTCAATACTTTAAAATAAGAATTTATTCGAATTTAAAATTCAATGTCAAATGAAGGATAATATTTTATAAAATATCCGCTACATAAATCGATTACTTTATGGAATTGTATTTGGTTATCAGCATTAATTATAATTATTTACGACATGGCAAATGTAAACAAAAATACACTCGAGTAATATTTGTAAGTCATTATTGCGCGTTATTGACCTGTCACTACGCTAGAACAAGGAAAACTATTTCCAAACGGGTTGTATGTATTAAAGTAGGTGTAATGCAAGTGATATATGTAGGTAAATATGTATGTAAGTTTATTTTATTATATTAATATTTTATGTTTTAAGATAGTTTCGTAATATATTCTTAGTACTAACATTATTGTTAATGTAATATTCAAGGACAACATCAAGTAACTCCATCACTATGTTTTCAAATATTTTTACGCAAATAAATTGATAAATCACAATAAAATTCATTGTCATATTTAAATCGCGAAACATGTTATTCATTATTAATATTTATATTTAAAAAAGATATTGTTTAACTTTACAAATTTATCTAAATATAATAATCATTTATATTCTGTGTGACGTCTCCATTTCAAGTTTTTTTTATCGACATTTGATACGCAGTCATCTTCTATTTAAAACGAAATTACAGTTATAACTATAAAAGGGTATATATGCCGAACTATCTAGAATCCGTAACAAACTAACGTAACTGACTTGAATTCAAAAATGCCTTAAATACATTAAAATACATATTAATGTTTTGTTATCACTTTAAAGTTCCTTTTTGATTCTGAAACAATTTTCACTTTCATAATACTCAGTGAAGTACTGCTCACGAAGCGATGGTTTCTTCGTCCCTACATGTTCTGTCGTTTTGAGTCTGCCCGTAATATGATTCCGTATCGGAAATTATGTTACCTACTATTACCGTATTAATTAAACTATATAAAACAAAAGTATAATTTTGAATATATAACTATTAACTATATAAAACAAAAGTATAATTTTGAATATATTAAACTATGAATAAAAATTTATCTTCATGTTAAATTTCAAGTTGCTTTTGCACTGAGATTAAAGCATTAATATCGAGCATTACACTATATAGTACCTATAATATGTTTCGTGACGCATCAGGCTAGACGCCCGTCTAGACGTGTTTACGTTAATACAGTACGTTGACCGATTTGACATTGCGACGCGGGGTATTGCGCAACTCATGCAAAATATTATGAATGTATTTATACATAATGAATCTACATATCTTACTTGTGTTGCTAACTAGAGAGTTGTATACTCGTATTTAAATAATGTTTTTGTTCTTTTTTTCAATAAGTAGTAAACATTAATAGATATTAACATGTTGCTAAGTAGAGAGTTGTATGCTCGTATTTATATACATACCTACGTATTTGTTAAGGTTATTGTTCTTTTTCTCAATAAGTAGTAAACATTAATAGATATTAATATATTGCTAACTAGAGAGTTATATGCTCGTATTTATACACATACATATTTGTTAATGTTATTGTTCTTTTTCTTAATAAGTAGTAAACATTAATATATATTAATATGTTGCTAACTAGAGAGTTGTAAGCTCGTATATAAATACGAGCTTACAACTCTCTAGTTAGCAACATATTAATACATACGTATTTGTTAATGCTATTGTACTTTTTCTCAATAAGTAGTAAACATTAATAGATGATAATATGCTGCTAACTAGAGAGTTGTATGCTCGTATTTATGTACACACGTATTTGTTAATGTTTTTGTTCTTTTTTTCAATAAGTAGTAAACATTAATAGATATTAACATGTTGCTAAGTAGAGAGTTGTATGCTCGTATTTATATACATACCTACGTATTTGTTAAGGTTATTGTTCTTTTTCTCAATAAGTAGTAAACATTAATAGATATTAATATATTGCTAACTAGAGAGTTATATGCTCGTATTTATACACATACATATTTGTTAATGTTATTGTTCTTTTTCTTAATAAGTAGTAAACATTAATATATATTAATATGTTGCTAACTAGAGAGTTGTAAGCTCATATATAAATACGAGCTTACAACTCTCTAGTTAGCAACATATTAATACATACGTATTTGTTAATGCTATTGTACTTTTTCTCAATAAGTAGTAAACATTAATAGATGATAATATGCTGCTAACTAGAGAGTTGTATGCTCGTATTTATGTACACACGTATTTGTTAATGTTATTGTTCTTTTTCTCAATAAGTAGTAAACATTAATAGATATTAATATGTTGCTAACTAGAGAGTTGTATGCTCGTATTTATATACTTACGTATTTGTTAAGGTTTTTGTTCTTTTTCTCAATACGTAATAGACACTAATATATATTAATATGTTGTTAACTAGAGAATTGAATGCTTGTATTTATATACGTAAGTATTTGTTAATGCTATTGTTCTTTTTCACAATAAGTAGTAAACATTAATAGATATTAATATGTTGCTAACTAGAGAGTTGTATGCTCGTATTTATATACATACGTATTTGTTATTATTATTGTTCTGTTTCTCCGTAAATAGTTATCTATTAATGTTTCACTTGGCATGTTTTAATTGTTTATACTATAAACTACGATTATGAATAAACTATACGTGCGTGTAAACTTGCCAAGTTTTAGATAGAGCTTGACTTCCATTTAGATCCCAATTATTTCCTCAGCGAAGCCAAACCCGCTCACTTGTTCTTGTTAACGAAATTAGCCACTTTTTCACATTTATGTTTTTAGTACGATTTCAATATTTTCTGCGAAGTTTTAACACACTTAAATTTCACATTGTTTAATATTTTTTTTCTTTATGATTAATAGTGGTAGATTATGAATCGCTTAAGTGCTCTAATATTCAGTTTTACGAGAAAATAAAGAAAAGAAAAAGTGCCGCGTACCCAAAAAGCCCTTATTTTTTCTTGCCTTTATCATTTTATATATTTTCTTTGTACAGCTAAAATATTAGAGTTATTTATCTCATTCTCTGTATTTCTTTCAACGTTAATGTATGTAAAGATTAATAATATTTTCAACCATATATTATATAAATTTACATATATACTAGTGCGTCATTCTATAGTGCATATAACAATTTGTTTACTTCTAAAGCGCTATGTATTAAGTTTATCCAAATTAATGTTAAAGTTCAACAAAGTGCACAACGCCATCTGTGACCTGTAAGATTACACACAGCATTGTTTATTAACAAAATTGTATAATTTATCTAACAAATTTTACATTACTTCATAATATTAAAGCTGTATTAAAATTACTCTGCAAGTCAATAGAGGTCGATTTGCCATTTTTGGAAAAAAATGTTTTATTTAAAAAAAACTAATAAACGTTTTGAACAAGTGAAAGCTATAGGATTTTCCTAATACCTCCAGAATGCAAAATAAAACAAAAAAAAAATTCTTATGAGATCTAGGTTTCAGTTGCTTTTACTGTTCTTGGTGGATCGTCACCTCAATCCTAAGCAGGCCGTGTTGTTTTATTTATTTCTAAGAAACACAAATCTGGAAAAATAAATAATTGAAAAATTATTAAATTTTATAAAAATTGTTTATTCACTGTTTATTTTTAACATTGTTTTTTTGAAGACAATTCCTTTAGAATAATGATTTTTATTTTTAAATTGAAATCATCATCCACTAAAGTATGATTTTCTTTAAGACATTTTTGCCCTCCACGTTTTAGATCAACCTAAACATTAGGTACTGCACATTTTAATATCCTTTATGAAAGTTCTTTAATGTTATGTAAAATATCACACGCCAACTTATTGTTTTTATATCAAACTTTTCGTTAGATTTTTACACAACGTTGCAGCAAAATAGGACACAAAACATTGTTTGTACACATTTACATACAAAAGCATATTGTATTCACACTCAATTTCTTTGCTAGATTAATTGCAATAAAAATTTAAAAAGTTTACAGACATTTTACTAAGAGAATAATTATATAGGTTATCTCATATCTGTTTTGTAATTTGACTGCTATATACATCTCCTGACCAAGCTTTTTTTGACATACTGTTTATATGACTTAGTGTTCAGATTGGACAAGTTCAGCTTGATAACCTCAATCTATGCTTATGTAAACTTTATAAAAATAAATGCTTATTCAACTCGTATCATATAAACATGAGTCACTCTTGATCATCAACAATAAATAGTGCGTACAATGTTGTAGTAAATAAAAAGAAGACGCCGATGTACGATTGCAATTATATGAAATTACTCTTACTGATGGGTTTATAACACCTATATATTAGTATACTTCATAATATTTTGGTACTTATATAATTAATACATATTTCGAAGGAGATTTACTTTATCTACTTATCAATGGGTTGTAATGTTTTTATTGTTTCCCATATTACAAAAATATACATATTCAAAAACAGAAATAACATATATGATAAAAACCAACTCAAACTATCAACAATAGATAAGAAAAAAATTATGCATCCATAAATTGTTCCAAAAACCACAATGTTATGGTATTCAGTAGTTGTAAGTCTCCAAACAAAATTACCATAATATAATGTATTTATATAGATTTGTCAAATTTATTAGAATAAAGTAATTAACTTTAATCACAATACCCATGGACTGGCAGGCATTAAATACTCAACTGAATATTCTAATGCAGATATTTGTTCATAACGCTTTTTCTGTGAACTACTTTTTGTTTCGTATTGTTTGTTGATACGTATTTGAGAATCTTTATCCTGAAACGTGAATTGAATGAAATGCTTTATATATATAATATATGTATATTTAAGAAAAACTGCACCCTAATGCTGTAGTTAAAGTGTGAACATCCCGATTTAGATTATAGCAAGAGTGATAGAAGGAAGAGAATAGACAGAATTATAATTAAAGCAACAGGGGAGGTAACCGGCTGATAGTGAGGTAATTACATTGGGTTGTGTATTTAGTACAGATGTTTGTACTTCTGGGAGTTACGACAATTCTCCTGAAAAGAAGGGAAATCAATATTCGAATATTGATTATTTTAAAGACAAGTTGATGTCAGAACTACTTGTACTTATGAAATAGATCAGCACTATATATCACAACTTAGAAGGTTACTCCATATTATAACATAAAATCATAGTTTTTTCTATTCTTGACAATTTTGAGAACTACAAAAATTAAATTCTTCCAATGTCTTCAATGACATGCAAATCAATGTTTTGTGTTTATCGTATCTTGCTTCAGTCAAGTGGCGATTTTCTGATATCCCATTTGTTGTGAATGAGAAATCAATGTATCAATTATTGATTTCTTTAGATCAATATACTTTATAAAAAGGTTTACGTCCTTGAACACAAGGTAACGCATGGTTTGAATTTTGGTTTATTAATAATTTTGAAAGAAAATCAAGACACAAGTGAAGTCAGTTTAATAAACAGATATGAAAGATCAATTCCATCTATAATCTTTTTTTTGGTAACTACTAAAAAAGAAGAATGTTCAATTGTACAAAAAGTCGAAAATTATTAAAAAGTATAATTAGAGTTTAATTTATATTGAAGATATTTTTAATAAAAATATAACACTATAAGTTTTTAATGTCCTATATTTGCCCCTCTTTCTCAATTTAAAAATATTTTGGGCCAAAATTTGCAATTTTGCCTTGTGTATCCTTATGGCCTTTTATCACGCCGTCATTATTTTCCTACACTGTCTCTAATGTATTATAATACACAGAAACTTGTTTCAGAATTAGTATATGGCTAGTGCTTATGCTAAATTATTAACAACTCCTCTTTATACTCTGCTGGATACGAGTGTATTATTAGGTACAGGCAAGACCTTAGAAGCATTAAGTATACACTGCCCAAAGTCTTACTATGTTTTGTAAGCAATGGTCTTAATTTTGTTTAATAAATTGCCTGCAACTGTTAGTTTTTGAACGTGTTCATTCCCAAAGCACATTGTAGACAATGCCTATAGGAAAAGCTTATTATAAAGTGAATGAAGTGTTAGCTGATAAATATTTTATAGCTGATAAATATTTTTTTTTAACCATTTTCAATCGCCAAAGTGTAGGCCTTCTTCAGTTTATGCCATCTGTCCCAGCCTTAGGCATTTTTTACCCACTTCACTCTGGTTGTTTTCTTGATGTAGTGATACCAAAGTATCTGTGGTCTTCCCTGTGGCCATTTCTCTCTTCATGGTCTCCCTTACAATTACTATTATTGTGAATTCCACTAAGATCATTTGTGTTGTTGCTGTGACCTCAAATTTGATACTTTTTGTTATTATTAATTTATAATATTGTATTATTCTTTGTTGTAATTAATATTTTTATTTGGTTTGTTCGACTGGCAATACACTTTACATTTGACCATTCTTCTGTGGATATCTTAAATCCGCATGATAATGATATTTATGTTGTACTGACTTTTGTATAATTAGCAAAATGTGTATATGATTTAATTTTAATTGAGTTATTGTAAAACATGTGTTGTAATTTAATCTTTCTCTGACACATACGTTGGAGGTGCATCTAATTATTTAGATTAATGTTTTTTATATTACCAATTAATTGAAATTTTTCTTTTCTTTTTTGGTCTCTGGCTATATTTTCCATTTGTTATGTATAAATTGACATGATAGAGCGTGCTTTATGTACCAATATTAAATAAAACTACAATAACTATGACTATGACTATAGGATACAAGAATATGTCGAAATATTTTTTATTATCAACTATATTCCTTATATTATATTATTGTAAATATATACTCCATGATCTATAAATCTACAATATGTGACCAATATTCATTTTAATACAGTAATGTTCATTTATTAATTGTGATGCAATATACATACATGTGAAGCACAAATTTCAAGAATTCCATTAAAATTAAGTGTTAAAAGTAGCATGTTACATTTTTAATATATTTAATAAAAATGATGTTTTTCTTTTTTTTGTTACAGGTTTGTTGTAATCTTTAGCTAGTGTCAGAAACCAGCCATGGCAAATATGGAAATAGATCAGTTGAGCAAAAAAATTGCAAAATTCTCAGCATCTCTGTATAATGTAATTATAGTTTTTATATTAACTATATTTAGGAATCGTAGAATTGTAATTATGTGAAAAATGTGATTACACAGTTTCAAGTCGTAATTTTATTTAATTTCATACTTAATCAGTATATCTATTTTAATGATTCATACATAATTGCACAGTAAGTAGATGGGATTAGATCTTCTGTTATTGCTTATATTGATTTTAAACCATACTTTGCACTTTCTTTATGTACCTTAAAATAAATCAAGAATAACCAACAAAAACCACTTAATACTAAATCAACAAAAAATAATGATTATGGCAGTATTTGTTTTTTATTTTATGTAGTATTTGTTTTTTCTTTATAATAAGGAGTATTCGATATAAATATTTTGAAAATAATAGCTATTTATAAAATATTTCGAAATTAAAATATAATAAGTGAATAAATGCAGTCAAATATCATTCTTAAGAATTTGCTGTTGAAGAGAAAAAGTTCCGAAAGTAAAAGCTTATAAATGTGTTTTGAGATTATTTGATAATATTGTATGATGAACAAAAGACAGTAGAGTGACATAAATAAAAGGGCAATTGAAACAAACTTACTAGATAAATATACGACAATAAACAGCACTACTCACTTTTGACAGGATTGATCATTTCCATACATTATTTGTTTAGCAGACAGTATGATGGCACGTAGTGATAGAGTTTGCTGCCATATCTAATTGCCAGTTAAAATTAACGTCAGTAAACATTTTCTAATTGCAGGAAGTAGCTAAAGCGGAGGCTGACGTAAATGTTGTAATTTCGCCGCTTTCTGTGGAGATTCTCTTAGCACTTCTCTCTTTGGGAGCCGAATCACAAACCTATGAGGAGTTAATGAAGGCTTTGGATTTGCCCAATGATACGTTTGTGAGTACAATATGCTTTTTATAT
>JAYKKI010000035.1:19090000-19407500 GCA_039881145.1 Druceiella hillmani
AACTATTTTAATTTGCATATTGATTAATAATATAATAATATAAAAATTAAGGTCTGAGTCATTTTGATTATAATTATTTAGTACAAGAAATCATAAATGTTTATTTTTATTCTATTTGAATGTTTACGCGAAAGAGCTGTTTTAGTTATTTTTTTCTAATACTCATTTTTTGTGTTTTTCTATTTATACAGTCCGATTGTCATTTAGCAGAAAACTATTAAAAAATATGTTTTATTTTTACTGCAATTTTATTAATTTCCTCACTTACGTCATGCGCATTACGTTTGCACTAATCATAATATTTATATAAAAGCTATTTATTATAGTTCTTTGTCAGTTCTTAGTTTATTTGTCATAGAAATGTTACTGTTTTGTTTTATAAGTGTGTATATCGAAATAGCGTGGGTAGTTGAATACATGAATAAACGGACGGTTTTTTTACTTGCTTTTTGTTTTATTTTTTACCGCAATTAAAACTCTAGTAATATAATATTTGGGACTGGAACGAATTGACGCGAATATTTAAAAAACCAGATGCAAATCGAGTAACGTAGATAACCGGATCATGTAACAAAATCGTATTCGAGTCGCATCACTCGATCTGACTGATCTGATCACTAGAAATGCCTGCGGGCCCATTGTGAGGAGAGGGAGCGCAAGCGGAGCAAATTAAGATTAAAGACTGCAGAAATCCATAAAGTGGATTTTGAAGACTTCGAATGGATTTTTCTTTAGATTATCTGAAAACACAAGGCTCCACTTATGATCTCTTTTTGCTCCTTTGGGGAGACGTGCCCTACTGGATGGGAAATCTTGTTTTAGAAGGAAGTTAAAATCTGGTAATGTTGGAAAAACTTTAATCACAACTCACTAATTGCAACAGGTGTGTTTATTACTCTAAAGGATATTAATGAATAATGTGTAGGGAAGTGGAACGCTCTCATTGTTCAAGGTTCATAAACATTTTGAGGTGCAGAAATTTATAAAAAATTGTCGCATTCAAATTATTTTTGCATAAAACCTCCATACTACGCAGCAGACACTTTGACACACATAAGCAATAAGTACGTGACGCGCGACGTTCTTAAAAAAAGTTTCTTATTACGCTTCGAAATCTAAAAAAAAAAATAATTTCATTGTGGTTTCGGCGTTTAAACTATTAACTGTATCATTTACTGTTCTCCGTTCACTAGTATCACTCGCGTTAAGAAACAATTTACATTAACGATATTTATAGGTGAAATTTTGTGGATTAACATTGTCAAAATAATCAAATATTTAATGTAAGTACAATTATATATTGAATTAATTATTATTATTTTTATACATGTTTACACATCACGTTAATTACATGCCATTATATACCCACTACGTTAAGTTGCGATATTACCTCGGACTCCTTGGAGGAAGCAAGGATTGTTGTCAATGGCGAGAAAAAAACACGGATACTCTTTACTTATCAGAACTGTGTGTTAAAAATCCATTTAAAGGATGTTATCTTTTATTAATTTAACTTCAAAAGCGCATAAAAACTGTGTATCAAAAAGAAAAGTTATTATGTCGTTATAAAAGTTGTAATAAAAGTTATTATATCAAAACGAATTCATTTCTTATGAAGAGCTGAATAGTTAAATATAAGTATTATTTGCGCTGACTAAGTGTGGTGATACCGAGTGACCAATACCTGCCACTGTTTTGGAGTCGGCGCCAATACAATAGAAAAATAAATAGGTATAATAGCGAAATCCAACGTTAGATTTATTGGGCGTTTTTTATTCCGCTCATATTTTACTTGGACTCGATATCCACATAGTGTATCATAATAGTCTTGTGAAATTTTAGATTCGCCAGTGAATATTCCCGATGGAATAGCACTCGAAGTGAAAGCGATCTGTCTCATTTATTTTAAAATATTTCGGTAATTATTGTCTGCGATGTTTATTTCCTGTCAAATTACCACATTCTATTTACCACTTTCTTTGTGCCTTAACCACTTATCAGACGTAATAGATACTACTGTTTAAGAATTCATTACGTTACTTTTGTCCCAAGCAGACAGCGTCACAATTATGTACACATCGATCATATGATTTATAATTAGGATTTTATTGAGAGAGACAATATTGAAATAAATAAATATAAATAACATTTTACGAAAAAGAAAATCAAATGAAATAAACACTCATATAATTTATATTCCTTCATCGAATTATTACATATAATGTTTTGGTAAATGAAAAAAAACCCTACTGCTTAGTCGTCATCAAATTTCGAATTTCCAACAAAATTTCTACGATATCTTTGTTACAAAAGCATTGTAGTTTATTTACCTAGTTAGGCGCTGCTATTCCCAGAGAAAAAAAACTTTCCCAGAGAAAAAAAATAAAACAATAATAAATCACCTGATGAAATCTAATTCACAGATATCATAAGATAACATCGATCTAAGGAAACGTAAAAAAGGTTGGTGACTTTTAAAAAAAAACATTTTTCATCAAATGAGACGTGTACACTAAATTATCGTAGGAAAACTCTTTATTTCCCTCTCGTTTGTATGCGCTTTTCCTCAATTTTGGCATCTTATGGAAAACTGAAAAAAAGATGTGAGGTGTCATATTATTCTGTTGCGCATCCGCTCGAAAGAATCAAAGCTTCTTACACTTTTCTATGTAAACATAAAATGGTAAAGTAACTCTCATTCTCCCAATACCTCCCAAACATCTCCCATATCCCCCTTTCCCACATAATTCTTTTCCCCTTCCTATTCCCTTTCCTCTTGTTTATTGCCTTGTACTAATATCTATATAAACATTTCAAGACAATTAGGGAACAAAAACTACAAAATACGATATTTCTCGAGTTTTAGAGAAATGGAGAAACTATTTCTTTATATATATTTCGACATTTCAAATTTGTACTCTCCGTAGCCAATCTATATAGTTTAAATGAATGTCCAATTACGACAAACAAAATCAAAGGTGAACCGCGATGCCTATTATGTGGCAGATAAACGACGCCGGTTGCACATTTCCAAAGGTTTGTTACAGTAGAATTATATGCAGAGTTTAAATTAATAATGATTTAATTACATGATATCGACGAAATGTTTTTTCTAAGTTTTCATTTACATTGGCGTGTGACAATCAAGATGTCTTTGTGAAAGGATAATGTATAAGATGAGCCCACCATTATCGAGTGTCTTCATTATGCCATCTTTTTATAAGTTTCATTCATGCTTTACCGGCGAATCTTAGGATATAAAGTAATCCAGAAGGTGTATACGCACAAATCCTAATGCGGCCGCCTGAAGCCAAAAATATTCTCCCCCTCCACCGCACTCCCTCTACTGACGCCCCACTCTACCTACGCACACGGTGTTGCCAGAAGAATAATTTTACCCACCAACTCTGGGAAATCAAGGCATATAAATATATCTGCTTGCGGCAGTACGATACACATTTGCATCGATTTACGTGGTACATTATTTGCTTTACATGAAGTATTATTATGGCTGCCAATTTAAATTTTTTAAATGTTTATTCCGACCACAACCAATAGCCGAAAAAATTAAGTTAAAATTACTAAAAATTTTGCGTCACATTTTAACATTTTATTAATTAAAATGAATATTAAAATACATTATCATGTAAATTACATTATCATTAAAATACATTATAATGAGTATTAAAATACATTATATGTGTGTGTGTGTGTGCGTGTGCGCGCGTGTGTGCGTGTGCGTGTGCGTGTGTGTGCGCGTGTGTGTGCGAGTGTGTGCCAACGTACGAGTGTGTGTGTACACATTAATCTGCAAACATTATTCTCGTACTTTTGCCAATAAGTTTTTGTTTTTTTTTCAAAAAGAAAATAATTAGCTTAGTGTCTTAAAGTAAAAAGAGAAATTAATACAAAACCCGCTATAAACATTTTGAAATAATCGGTCCCGTATTAAACAAATTCAAAGAGAGTAGAAACAATTATTTACATTATTTAGCGTTCAATGTCGTGGTAAAGTTTCTACTTATTTTAAACAATATCCGTTCGCGTTTGCAGAAAATTGAAGACGGCGATAATTAATGAACGTAAAATTTGTTTGTTTCGCGCGTCTCCGTAATCCTACATACGATGATTGTATATGCAACAGGTAAAATATTCTAAAGTTAAATATGACAGCGCAAATTTCAAATGTTACACCAAATTCTTCGACAACTTTTTCACTTTTCTTCAACGATTCTTTTGACAAATTAAATTTTTCGATTCAATTCAAACAATTCGAGAATTATGCAAGTTAACAATGACATATTTATTTTATGTAATTAAAATAATTTTCATTTTTCAAATAATATTTGTTAAAATAAGAAATAATTTATCTCAGGTAAAATAGAGCCAAGTGGCGCTAAATCGGCATAACCATGATTTCATTTATTACAAATTAATACAGGCTACATAAAATGAGCCTCCGCCTTTTGCAAAATAATTTTGCTCCACTTCATATTTTCCGGAATTATGCATACATATGTATTTTTGATGATAATGTAATATTTCCATATTATCAAACAAATATAGTAATGGAGTCAAAAGGTCTATACCTATATAGGCGTTGTTGAAATATTATCAATGTTAGCATCACTGGCTAAACATCGATAACCAATTAATATCGAACCCAAACCACTGATGTTCATCAATTCTTTCTAATAAAGAAACAGGTAATGAACTCCAAAAAACATCCAGTTTAACTGGAAATGAGCGACGTCAATAATGATATATGTTGATATGACTGACCGATATACGAGATGGTTTCAGAAAATATTTGATTAAAGGGCTCTACCTACCTATATATTTAGAATCAGAGCAGTTAGTAACACGTCTGCGGTAAGCCTGTAACAGAATTGTCAACATCGATAATTTATGTTTTGCTTGTAGCATAAATGTTTAAGTGTTTTATTTATTTCAACATTGATAATAAGATATCGATATTTAGTCTTTCGACATTGATAATATAACCTATAAGTAGCCTTATAGAGACAAGCAGTAGGACCGCGGTTTCAGTATGTTCAATTATTCTATTCTTGGCAACTCCAACTCCTTGATGGTGCCAAAATATGGATATAGTAACTAATCATGGTGAGCAGTAAACTCATAGTAATTGGACACATTTAACTTGTTTTCGTAAGACTTTTTTCTTGCAAGGTAACTATGGTCTGTGATGGCGCCAAACATTTTCGTAAGAAATTTATAATGGCAAGCAGGTTGAAGTACGACACTTGGTCTTATAGGAAGTCTACTCTCATGCTGGAGTTGGAAAGTGGTCGTAATTATAAGACATAATAATATAGTCCACAAAGGTCAATGGATGTCATGATTGGATACTACTTTCATATGTCCAATCTGATGTTGCAGCAAAAATCTTCCACAGTCAATATCAGACACGTTGTGTTGGAAGTTGTGTTGTTTGGCACACTGATTTGATGTAATTGTGATGTACCATTTGCTTTATTTGATGCTGCAACCAGGTAAGTTTGGTTCGTAATAGAACTTCTCCACAGTCATGGCAAACATGCATGCGGCTCGGTTCTCTCTGTTCAGCACACAATTTTGTTGATAGCCCGATGCTCCCCTACATAGCTGGTGCTATACCTAGTAAAATAATTTACTATCTAGTTAAATGAAGTATGCCATGTTAGACTTGGTCTCTATATTGTCTAGGAGAAGAAAAACTTCAAAATCAAACCCGTAGCTGATCACCTTGTTTGGCGAGATAGACACCATAAACATATGTTTGCAATCTATTTAGGAGAAGTAAAGTTCCAAAATCAAACCTGGGATGAAATTTCTGTCAATTGCGGGTATACTTTTAAACGGAACCCTACCACTACAACTGATTATTTTAAACTGTTACTGTTAAATCGCAAAGAAGTTTCGCTTCCAATATGCGTGCTACATAAACGAAATTTTTTAATATGATTTTTCTTACTATGTATTATACAGATATGGGATATTGTGATAACAATATATAATTAGATAAAGAAGTACAAAGACGCCTGATGTAAATTCCTAAAAACCTTCAATATTTCTTTATAAAACTACCTCGTCATTATTCTCATTTATCAATGAGACATCGTTTTAATTATTATACTCCAATCAAATAAGAAACTGTTATAAAATGTAGTCCAATCACAATTTTTTAGGATAAATTCGAATATGTAAAAAGTATATTTTCAGATTTTCACCTGAAATATAGTAGTCGACCAATGGTTATTAATGAAAGCTCTAATAATAATTACTTAATATTTCATAAATAAATTGAAACGAGTTAATATAAGCCTACGACAATAATATGAAGCAACAAATTGTTTCAATTGCTGGGAATACGACAGTATTATCGAAAATGGTTATTAAGGGGCCATCATGCAAATTAAGCTGCTAGAAACGTAATCGTAGATGATAAATCTATAGAAACACGAAATGCATGTTTATGAATAGTACATCGTTAGAAAGATACACTCATCATCTTTAAATTTGGGACAGGATTTTAAAAGAAATTAGGAAACACGTCTATTACTATAGTCATGAGTCGTCTAAGTTGAGAAGAATCGTGAATGGACCTAACATTTTGGGATAAGTAATTTAACATATTGCTTAAATTTACAATGAAAACGTGTATTTTGTATGTCAAAAATAAAATTATTCTTAATGTTGAGAAGCAAAGTTTTAATACCTCTTACATTTATTTCAAAAATACAAATTCAAATTGACTAAAATTACGAAATTAATTCTCCTAACAGAATAATTATGCATTGTAATTTATTTTAAATGGTTTTTCGTATTTTTTGAGTCAAAACGTTTATATAATGAAATAAATTTTCTATGTACCAATAAAAAAATTAATTACGATTAGACTTATGTAGATAAATTCGATATATTGTATATGAAATATAAGGCACCTAAATTGTTTTATTCACTATTTTAGGCATCATGGAAAGAATTCTATATTTCCTAGTGAGTTTTTAGGTAAGCTCCCGTATTCATAATTTTTAGACTACAAACTTTTAGGATTTTGTACTTAATTTCATATCAAAAACCTAACCATTCCTCGATAAAAGCTAAGATGAGGAATATGTTAAACTTACATACATGAAATCGGAGGTAATAATAGCTGAGTCAAATTCCATTTTTAAATTTCAAAGTCAAATATTTAAACGAAATACATTAGTTTTTTTCCAACGAAATACATTAGATTTTGAATACATTTGGCGTTAATTTTGTAGAAATTAATTATTCACAATTAAATTAAACTAAGTCATATAGTATTATTTCTACTTTCTTTCAGTTTTTTACTACGATCTAGGTTTCGGAACTTCCCAAAGCATTTATATATTACACAAAACAATAGCGGAAGCCGGGTTTGTGCGGGTTTTCCCACTGCTTACGTTAGTGAGTTTATTATAAAGTTGCAGTGTAGTTTTTATTATACTTTCGAAATTTATACAATATACAAGTATTTTAGTGAGGGTAATAAATTAAATGATGTTATTCTATGAAGTTATAAAATGCAAATGTTCTGATGTATGTAATAAAATTAAATGGATATTATTCTCAGCAATATATTTATACAACAGCAAGGGTATCTGATGGTTAGAATAAGGTTATACCACTAAGTATACATATCTCCCATTTTATTTATTTATTAATTTTTTATTTTATTTATTTTTATATACTTTTATTTAGATGTGTAGTTAGGCTGAAAGAATTTGAAGAGTATGCAGTGTTTGTCAGCACTATAGGCTGGTGCAGGCTGTAGTGCTGACAAAGTGGGCATTATGCGAGTGTGCGTATCCGCGTGCGCTACCTTTTTATGTATTTTATGTAAATGCATGTAAATTTATTAATTTTAATAATAATAAAATTAATCATCTCTCACTTTTTATTAATTTCGATTTCTTATTATTTGACTATTTATAGAATTATTTGATAATAATATTATTTGATTATTTATTTGACTATTTAATGCATTTTGCTTATTCGTTCTAGTAAATTATTTTAGTAAGTAAACTATCAAGAAGTATTGGAAATATTTTATCCATTATGCCACTATGACCCCTGTTCTATTTTATTAAATTTCAAACCAAGATAACATTTCAGAATAATACTAATTTCAAAGTTGGTACAAAAAAGGTCTAAAAGAAGAACCAATTTTGTCTGTAAATACTAACTTTTAGCCTGGGTTTCACTTACATGGTTTTGATTAAAAACCTATAAGAAGAAATAAGACCATGTAGTGCCATCCAGAATGATCAAATAAAATTGAGTGCTAAACCTATATTTTAGTGACCTTATAATATAGATTATAACGAAAGCAAAAATATCTCCTCTAAATTAGGGATTAAAGGGAGTGGTTCTGTTGCTAGTTCATATATTAGTTAGGATAATATTTCCTAGAATAAAAAGTAGCTTATGCCATTTCCCGGCCCACTAACTATCTCTGTGCCAAAAAAATACTTTGATCTTTTGTTTCGTTCCGACGTGAAAGAAAGATGAACGTACACACTTAAACATTTATAATATTAGGATTATTATTAATATTAGGTTAGGATTATAACATAGTTCTGATGACATTTCTCGGGACGAAAAGTATCCTTTATCATTCACCGATCTGCCGTCCATCTTTTTGTATAAAATCAATCGTTGTGATGTGAAAGACAAAACAAACGTATTTTCAAATTTTTAATTGTTGGGTTGTCATATTAGTTAGGATGAGTTTTCAGGGTTAGAAAGTAGTCTATATCATTTCCTGGTCCAACCACTATCTTTATAAAAATTCTTTGCCCACACATATTGAATATGGGCATCCCGCGGGCTGCGTCAATGAGAGATTAATGCGGTGGAAATAAGAGATTCATATCCATGGCTGAAAAATCACTTGAAAAAATGTAAAAAAATACTTTGATCCTTTTTTGATGATGCATTACAAATCATGTTGAAATTTAATTACTTTGCAAATCGGACTTAAATGTAATATAGTGAAAGGAAATTCGACTTCATTTTAAAATATTTATCCGTTGATACTGTGGAAAAAATTTTGCTCCTACATTCCATTTATGGGACGAATTATAAACATTTTTTTATATATATACAAAATGCGAAATTTGTTAACACATACCTAGGTTTAAAACTCACAGACAGACGGATGGACAGTTGGCCAATTATGATGAAAGTATAAGTCTACCATGATTCATTACAGTTTCCTAAATACATCTTGATAACCTTGCATAGAGAATTGAAAAATACATTTTTTGACACAAAAGTTCTACTTTGTTATATAACCAAGCATTCATGAACTTAAATACTTCTAAAAAAATCCTATTTAGTTAATAAATAGAAAATAGAACAGAAAAATACCTAATCTGCTGACCTGAGCAATTGATCATTTTGGGTTGCTGCTGTAAGAATTCAAGCAATGAGAAGCATTGTAATAGTAGTTTTTTTTACAGTGAATCTATATTCGAAGACCGATATAGAGCTACGAATTAGCTACTCGGTCTTCAGTGTGGAAAATCAGTGATGAATGTAATATTTTATAATTAAATTATATATTTAAACTAAGTTGTATATGCATAATTAAGTTACATATGCATAATTTTTTGTCATACAACTAAATTAATATAAAATTGCTTTACGTTTTATCAGATATTGTGTCTCATAAAGCCAAAATGTCAGGGCACATTAATGGACAAAGTTACGGTATTGGAGATATTGTAATATCTGGCATCGCTGTCAAGCTACCATTGAGTGCAAACCTTGAAGAGTTCCGGGATAATCTCATGAACGGAGTAGACATGATAACTGAAGATGAGAGAAGATGGCCATTGGGTATATCCTATTAGTTATATTTTATGTATTAAATAATATTTCCTCAAATTTGTTTAATTTCATCGTAGAGAAAAAATAATTTAATTATTGAGATAGCGCAACAAATAGAAAAATCTAAGCCCGTAAAATTGTTGCTCCATATATTTCAGGTTTATATAACATACCTAGAAGAAGTGGGAAAATTGACACTATTGACCGCTTTGATTCAGATTTCTTCGGAGTTCACGCAAAGCAGGCAAACATGATGGACCCCCAGATGAGAATTCTGTTAGAGCTAACATACGAGGCGATTATTGATTCAGGTTGGTTATATGCATACTTTAGATTGGCCTCAGAATACCGGTGTTTGCCTATGAATAAAAAGCCTTATACAAAATTGTGGTAATCTTTTAATGCTATAATTTTGAATCATGCTGACCTGCTTTCTTGGAACATTACATGTAGGTTGGCTAACCATCTATAAGATCACTATTCACGGGAAGCGTAATATACATAAAAAACAGTTATCATAGGGATTCTTCGTATTTATTACATTTTGTAAATCGCAGAAACTTTATAAAAATATACAAAGATCTAATCAAAGATCAGAGAAGAGTATCCAAAGGCTAGGTGATCAATGAAAATACTTTAAAAAGTTATAGGCCATGTGTCTGAGTGATTCAGATTTTGATCTATATAACTCCAGGATTTCCTATCGCTAGAAATGAAAAAAAATTCTAGACCTAGAATATGTGTACAGGCTCCTTAAGAGAGAAAAGCTATTTTATGTAATATAATTATTTTAGTGATACATTGGGCAAAACCGACTGAATACAGTTTGCTGTAACAAGTAGGAAAGTCTACATTTTCATGTATTGTTTATGTATGATTGTATAATATTTTGTTAGTCTACTTCAAATTATATGGGGATTGAGTTATACACAGTAACCATCATGGGCTGACATACACATTAACATTTTTATAGTTGCTTTTAAAAAGGTATATATTACTTGTAGCTCTTAATATGAAATGACATCCATAAAATATTCTAAATGCAAGTTGTCATGTACGTCATTCTGCTTGAAACTAATCTTTGTAATTATTTTTTTGAAATTTTGTATCATATATTGGTTGTTTTGTTTTACATTACTTTACATGAAATGAAACCCGAATTACCTGGAAGCTCGGAAAAATCAACTTAGTAGAGACTACATACAGACTAACATTAATATGAAATCTGAGAGAAATTCCACCTTTGGGTTTTTTTTATAAATAACCATGACATCAAAATTTATTTTAAAAATTCTTTGACAAAGATTTCTTGTATTTTAAGTAACAGCTTGAAATATTTGCTTGAGAAATTTCCAAAAAAGTTTGGAATGCCACTTAAAATGTGTACCTTATAGTAAAAATATTTTTGATTTTATTGGCTAGCGTGGATTGGAATCCTACTTAAAATGTGATGCCCTCTAATTCAAGTCAATTTAAAAGTGTAATAAGAAATGTCTACGGTCTTCAATATTTTGTGAAAATAATTACACCAATACTTTTATCGTACTGAGTTCATTTTTAATATATTGAGTTTCATTTTTAAGGACAGAACGCCTCGATTCTGTTCTTAAAAATAAATTAAATATTGAACTATTTCTTGTTTGAGTAACCGAACCAAATTCATCTTAATATAATTGGTACAATTCCTTTGTTGCAGAAAATGTTATAATTTTATAATACTGAATAAAAAAAACTATTAGACCGATTACATTGTAAAAAATCTTGAAATCAAAAATATTTAATTTTCATCTACATTAGATTGGATTTTATTTTCCAGACAATTTTCACAAAGTTGGTCTTTCAGAAATGCAGCTATTTGCAAATGTATCATACAAGTTTACAAGTGCTGCCATTTTTGTATATTGTCTATTTTTACATTAAACGTACATACTTTTATTTAAAATTTAGCATAAAATGCCGAATTACAAGATCACAAGCTATTTTTTTCATTGCTCCAGGACAGTTTCCGTGTTATACAAAGTAACCTTAATATGATCAATAATAACTTTGAAAAATACTGAATTAGGATTATGTACATCATGATTATTATAATGACATTTCCACAATGGTGTGTAGATATTGTAAAAGTTATATTTTATATTAGTTTAAAAGTCAAAGCAAGGATACAAGTTATGCAATATGTTTAACTAATATTGATGCAGGTACAAACCCACATGAGTTAGAAGGTTCTAAAACAGGTGTATTTGTGGGCGCACCCCACAATGAAGCTGAGGAGTACTGGACAAATGATCCCAAGAAGAACAACGGTTATCCTTTGACAGGAGGCAACCGGACGATGCTTGCCAATAGAATATCTTTCTCATTTGATTTCAGAGGTAAATGTTTTGTTCTAATTTAGAGATGATGTGAAGATGGGGAAGATATTTTATTCAAGATAGAGAATTCTCGGTGGAATACCATCTATTAAACAAATTTTCATGAATTTAAGTAGTGGCATGAAATACGATAACAGTGTCCCAGAGAGTGTACATTTTAAATAAACTCCCAAACACCTAACAGCCCTAAACCCCTTTAACCATTTTTGAGTTTAATGGTATAATTGTGAACGGGTGAAAAAAAAGATTTTTTGCATGTCATCACAGTTCCGATGGAAAATATATAAGATAATAAAAAGCAGTATCCAGAACTACCGACTCGAGTTTATACAACATCGTTTAGGAAAATTAGGCATAATAGAGGGAGTTAATAAATATCTAATTAATTTCAACAAATAATGAAAGTGGCGAGAAATTTCTATTTAAAATTCTATTCTAACTTAAATAACAATAATAACAACAGTGAGTTAGTTTTTAACACAATCAATAAATTCTTACCAGTCTTCATCGAAGTTTATGGAAGTTATTAAAATTTTTAAATTATGAAAGATTCAAATGGTGTAAATAATGAAATGGCCATGACTGGCAAAGAAATATTAACCTCATTAAATTATTTAATCTTCCATAATAGATATGAAAAATGGAGATTGTGATGTTATTTAAAAAGGAGCAGCACACAATAATTTCAAACAATAGGTCCATTAGTCTAATGCCATGAAAGAGACCAGTCAGTCCTGTAAGGAGAATTTATGTAAAACCTCTCTGTGATGGATCACATTCATATATTGCAAATGGTTCTAGAGAGATATACAGAGTACAACAAGTTACTCCAGTTTAGGTTCGTACATTATTCCAAGGCGTTTGACTCTCTCTCCCAAAGCTGAATAAAGCAAATTTTATCACAGTAAAGAATAAAATCTGACTACTTCAAAGTTGTGCAAGGGAATTGTACAATAACAATATATCTTGAAATAGATTTGTAGCAAGAAAAACAGTACTTAAAATGAAAAGGGTGGAGTGAGACAGAATGATTCACTCTCACCAAAGTAACAGTATGCAGATGGGCATAAGATGGAGCTACGTGGAAGTAAATTAAAATATCATATTTTATGTGAACATCATAATAAGAAAACAAAACGTAAACCAAAGGATTAACCAAATAAATATTGAGGTTAAAATGAAAGTGGGCTGCTTATATTTAGAGAACTGAAGACGATAAATGGTTTAAGTCAACAAAAAATTGACACGCCATGGACAAGAAGCGAAAAGCAGGTCGACAATAAAAAAGACATAGACGTGATAGCTGGAAAATTGTCAAGCTTTATTTTGGTAATTGGAGTAGATTTTTATTGCAACGAGTGGTTCCTTCCCTAGTAACTAATGCCTAAGCACTAACTAAAATAAATTTTTTCACCTGCTCTCTAAATATACTTATTGTCGGTGGTCGGTGATTAGTGAATGAACACTAATCATTCGCACAACAGTTTCAGTGCTACTCCACTAGATGCGTAGACTTGTGGAGTGAAATTAGAAACACAAGGAAACGGTATCTTCTTAAAAAATTTTATTATGAAGAAAATTCATTTAAATTATTATATTCATATAAATTATCCTAACAAACATGTTCAAATTTGTGGATTTCTAAGCAGACTAGTCCAACCCATAGTCGAACAGTCAAGTAAACAAACGTACATATGTAGAGGTGTGTCCATCTGTACACGTGGATTAGTAAGACACCTCTACATATTTTTACTTAAAATTCAGCATAAAATCTTAAGAAATTTACAATTTTTCCAATTTATTTCTTGTTTTTACTGAAGGTTACTTCCATATTATATAGATGAAGAATCTCAAATAGAAATAATAAATTAAGCTATAAAATAAATATCTAGATATTTTATTAAAATATGTTCTATGGGAAATTATGTTCTATGTGTTGTAAATGAACAGACAAACAAACAGGCAGACACAGTGTCGTTTTTTAATAATAGCTTAATGTTATCTCCCATGATATTGAGGTGCAGACACAGTATATGCTATGTAAAAAGGTTCTAGTGAATAATATTTTAGTTAGCTTTTTCAAATCTCAATATTTATACATCATTCTAAGCCGAATCAGAAAAATTTTCGTTAATTTTAGTAATATTTGAAACAAGTAGAAAAATATTCTACGACAACAGATTCATAAAAATCCTACAATTCTCTTCAGAGAAAATAGCTAAATAATATTATTCTACATTTACATTTTGAAAGTACTTTCATTCAAGGGCCCAGTTGCGTGATTGACACTGCCTGCTCTGGTTCTGCCCAAGCCCTGTACCAGGCGTTTTATCACATGCGGATGGGCTCTTGTGATTCAGCCATTGTAGGTGGTGTTAATTTATGTATCAAACCAGGAAATTCACTTAGTGTGACTCGATTAAATATGGTTTCACCCGATGGTGAGTACTTATATTATCATTTGCGCATTTTATGTACAAATACAACATTATATTATATTAAATTACAAGCAATTTGAATGTCTATTCAATTTTCATAATTCTCTGATTTTATTATAATTCATTTATTTAAGAAACTTTTGAAAATGATCTAATGATCGGTTATAAGTGAACTTTTTGTTAATCGATACACTCTCTGTATATGTTTCTATATTAACATTCTAATAAATATTATATTTAAAACATATTTAAATTCTACACTACTTTCTCTATATATTTACGTAGTGCAATCAGTTTATTCTTAAGATAACAGAAAATTCTGAGCAAAAATTATTTTTATTATTTTTCAAAATATCTGACCAAAAATTTTTCAAAATTTCTAAATTTCTGACCAAAAAGTATAAAGAAACAGGAGGACTGTTTCTTTATACTTTTTGGAATGTGTAATTAAAGCTTTAATAACACTATAATAGTAGATTGAGTTTAGAGTTGAAATGTTTTTTCTCTAATTTCTTTATTGCTTTTAATTTTTTTTAAGCATTGACTCCAAAAATTATAATACACTTATACAGAAATGTTGTCTTGAAATGTCCGAATGATATTTGATTTTCATAATAACAATATATCGGAAACATTTCATAATAACAATATAAAGGAAATAACAATATTTTGTCATAACTATTGTAGTAAATTGGCATAATACTTCACATTGATGCTGTGTTTCGTTTCTTGAAGCTAAATAAAAGTATAGTTTTTAAATCCCAAAACATTGCATTTTGGGTGAACTTCATGAATTCTTTGCATCATTGGATAATAGTAAGGAACTAGAGTTTCATTGCTCACCACATGCTCCAATGTTTCATAACATTGAACACATATTTTTAGACTGCATTAAGAATTTAAAGCACCTCAATTGGACTAATTTTTGTCATCTTCAAATGATTCGAAAAATACTTTTAAAATACCAATTTATCAGGTCAATTATCATTGCAATACTATCTTCATGTCGGTTGTGGTCTAGTGTCCGTCATCCCCACAGAGTCACGTTTTATCAGTTCTTTATTATTTTTTGAACAATGAATGATAAACAGCATGCATTTATTCTTTGAACTAACTGTGCTGGCCTCTTTAGTTTAAAACTTAATCGCTGCCCAATACACAAATTATTATATTTTGTAAAATTATTTGACTGTAGTTTGTCTCTAGAACTGACAAAACTATTAACCGTAACTAAATGAAATTATGTACTGCAGTTGTTGAGAAAAAAAACTAACTAAATAAACATAAATAAATCGGTAACATCTCCAAGATTAAAAATATTTGTATTTACCTGTGTAATTGTTTATAATATAAAGAATAAATAAAAGCATGAGAGTTTACTTTTTTAATCTCGAGAAAATTGACTGAAAAATTTAATATTTTTCAAGTAAAGCTTTAAACTAAAGTTTGTAATTCTATAATCTCTGACCATAAAATAACAGTAAATGAAACACAGCAGTTTGTTTCACAGCTCATAAATAAAACGAAATTGGATATAACTTTATAAATAAGGGCTCTGAAAGAGAATGCAATCTAGTATTTAATATTAAAATTGAAATGATGGTTCACCAACAAATCACACAAAGTGTAAAAATTTATTTTAAGTAAGAAGTTTTTTCCTTCACATAGATTTACATTGGTTGAAAGTTTATGGTTCTAAAAATTGAGCAAGAATTGAACAAAGCAAAAGAAATATGGGTAAAGGTTTATAACTTGCTATAGCATGTAAGTATGTAACACTAGTCACATAGAGATGCAGAGAGACGAGTGAGTAATGCTTGGTGTTGTTGATTGAAACCACCGCAAAGTCTTAAAAATCATTGAATTAAAATTTTCTCGTGTTAATATAATATGTATATTTTCAAATTACCAGCTTCTACCAAGAAATGACACATTGAAGCAAACTTTCAATGCTGCCCTTGTAAACAAAGATGAATTGAATAAATAACTGTGTTTAATTGTTCTAGGTAAGTGTAAAACTTTTGATGCCAGTGCAGATGGATACGTAAGATCTGAAGGCGCAGTCATATTGTTCCTGCAAAAAAAGCCTGTGGCTCTAAGAATGTATGCAAGCCTGATCAACGTGATGACAAATACTGACGGAGCTAAGAAAGAAGGTATCACGTTTCCTTCAGCTGAAAGACAAAAAGAGTTGGTCGAAACATTGTACGAGGATATTGGAATTGATCCAAATACTGTATCTTATGTGGAGGCACATGGAACGGGAACAAAGGTATTATGTTTGGTTTGTGTCATCACATTGACATATATCATCAGTTGAGCCATGAAGCTATGATGAACATCAATAGTTTGAGCAATATAATTTGTTTATTCAAATACTTACATTTGGAAACAAGTAGACTATGTTCGGAAAATATCAATCTTATACAATAAGAAGAGTAGCTGAAGAGAGTTTTCGCAGGCAAATTGTGGGAACCCTTGCAAAATCATCCAGTCCATCTGTCTATCATGCTTGTTGCAGATTGTTGTATTATTTTTTTGGAACTGTTTAGAACTCAAATTTGCCCAGTTTAAACTTGTGGGTTTTTTAAGTTAAACAAGGTAACACATAAATATGACTTTTTCAGAATCCCAAAAAAGCAACTGCAAAGTTTTGTTGAAAACTACTTCAGTCCAAATGAATTATGCTGATATTAAGTACCTATATTTATTTAGTACCTATATACCAATACTTGATATTATGTACTTATATTTATATAATATATATACGAAATTTTCCATTGGAATATTCAGTGCAGCCATTTTGCAAAAATGTGAGTTTAATCTGTTTGGTTTAAACACTCGAATAGTATCACATTCAAAGTCACAAGCTCAAACTTAACAATAATATAATAGGATAATATAGGTCACTCAAATGTATCAGTTTCATTGTCTCTTAGTATTTTGTGTCATACTAAAGTCACACTGATTGTTATTAGAGCTGGCTACACTTATGTACAACATATTAAAAAATTCTGTTATAATTTTGAAAACTAAACTATTTCATTTTGTTTTATTTTTTTTTGAAATCATAAGGTTGATACTTCTTTTAATTTTGGCAGCAATATAGAGATTATGTCAATAACACTAGATAAGAAATGTGAAGTTAGTTTTTTTTTTTAGATTAGGAATTATTTTTATATTTCTTTATTATTTGATTACAGTATATTTTTTACAAATATGAAATTGATACTTAGCTGTCACGACTCCATATTAAAAATGTAAAAAGCTAGGACATAAATGTATTATTTCACTAGAGAAAAAAGAGGTGAAAATAGGTGGGTGCGTGGGAAGTGTAACGAACATCTACTGTTGACATAGGTTCATTAAAATCTATTTCTTAAATATTTTAATAAATTATATATTTATTACTTCAATGAATATGAAAAAATTACTAATTCGTAAATGGCAGGCCTTGCAGGAAAATGTGAACAGATATGAAAAATTGAGAATAATTTTTTGTATTAAAAAAATAAAAATCTTTAGGGAACACATAAATGAACAGTATAACGGTTACAACAGATATATACATGTATGAGCATTTAATTACATTTTGTTTCAAAGAAAATATCACAAAAATTCTCATTCAAAAGAATTATCCCTCATAACAACAAAATTAATTTCGTCAAATGATTTTTGAAATACCTTAAACAAGGAATTAATGAGTTATCTGCGTTATAGGATTGAACTTGCACCTCTGATTTTAGCTTATTCTCAGAAATGAATAATAATCTTCACATTATTTACGACATACAAACAAACTTCGAAATATGTAAAAATTCATTTTAAAAGTGGATGTTACTCTATGCAGATATCTAAATGGCTATGTAATAAACACCTAAGGAAGATCCAGTGTTTGTGGTTCTCCTAGATAATGAAAACTATATATATATATATATATATATATATATATATATATGTGTGTGTGTGTGTATATATATATATATATACATGTATATATATATATATACATATGTATATGTGTATATATATATATATATATATATATATATATATATATATTATAAATATGACAAAAGACTATTACATGGGTTAAGGAGATTAGTAGGATTGTAGCAAAGATTACTTCCAAAAACAATGGAACTGTAACAAATATTATGCACTGATTTTTATGACTTTTGTTATGGTTTCAATTGACAAGATAGATTTCAATACAGTCCCATGTAATGCCGCTGTTTTTAACTGACTTAATGAATGCAAATGTGGATCCACCTACTTGAATGACGTCCTGCAACAGTAGTGTATAAAGATGACATCAATGCTTTATGGCAAATATTAGAAGTGAATATAAGAACTCATTAAGAATAAACACAGGTAACTTTGAGCATAGGTATGAGTACACAAACATCTATTTGTGTTTGTAATTTTTGCGCCATTGTGTTTGTAATCTTGTATCAAGAATGAAATAAAAATTCAACAAAGGTTATGCAAATATTCTATTTAACCATTACAGGTAAATTAGATATGTTGACACTCCTATGTTTTTATTTTTAAAAATCTAATCATTTTCTTGATTTTTTCTTGGATAGATGGAAAAAACCTTTAACCCATGTAATAGTATTTTATCATATTTATAATAATAAAGTAGTCTTAAAAAAACCAGTGTCATTTACATTTCATAAAAATAATCGAATATGTTAAGCGATCCTGAATCTAAAAAATTTAACTTAAATTTTAATTTGGGAGAAATTTTATCAGTTTTATATAATTTATTTTATCATTCGTTTATATAATTTATTTAACATAAACAATACAAGTTTTTATTGAAATTTTTTAGGATGTCATATGCCTTAAATCAATAAAAAATACCTTTGGAGAAGTAATTATTAAGGTAGGAAATGGATCAGTAATGGTGTAGTTAGGTTTAAAGAAATAACTTGTTGAAATTTGAAAAGTTCCTTCGTCTGTAGTAAATCAGGCCGAAAGTGTATTTTATCATCTAAAAAATACTCGGTTGTATTACTTAGTCCACAATTTTGGTCGCTGGTTCTATAATTTTGGTTCTTTTAGAAATTCAACAAGCTTAGCAGGCACATATTATATTAATAAACCTACTGTTCAAGTTATTTTTGTCGAGAAGATTTTTATAGAAGAGAAACATAGTTTTTTAAGTCAATTACTTTAAAAAAAATACAAGTAGCATGGCTACTTTCTAAAAAACAAATGTATATACAATCCTGAAAACAAACTTGTGAATTCTGTGCGTTTGGTTTTGTTTTTTCTGTGACTACTATATATTTAAATTATCTAGATATGAAAATAATCTTCTTTTTTTCATAATAACCCTCTTTCTTTTGCCAGCTGAATTTAATTATGAAATGTATGGGTGTTTTTTGTGCTACATAATATCTGAAACAATCAAATTTGCGTTTGTTTACCTGTCAATTGATTAACACTTTAATTTATGATATGCCACATACAAATAATACAAACCTTCAAATATTGATAACGAAGTGCCTTGTTTCACGTAATTTAATTTTTTATTTAAATTTCTGCCTTTTACGTATTTGTATTTGTTCCTCATGCAATTTGCTATTTAAATTTGCTGATAAATAAATGAGTGATAATGTGAAAACTTCTATTGTTTTCATTAGTTGTGTGTTTGTTGTTTAGGTTGGCGATCCAGAAGAAATAAACTCCATTGTGGAAGTGTTTTGTTCCAAGAGGAAGGATCCTCTTTTAATAGGTTCCGTGAAGACAAACATGGGTCATTCAGAGTCATGTTCCGGTCTGTGCTCAATAGCTAAAATCATTGCCAGTATGGAGTCTGGCATGCTTCCACCTAATTTACATTTTAATGTACCTAATCCTAACATCCCAGGACTGCAAAATGGTAAACTAAAGGTAAAGAAATTTTGAAGTTTTATGTTAAGTTATATAATTTTCACAAACATTTCTGTTTATTGACATTTTGTGCTATAACTTGTTTTTCTTAATTTATTAAAACTTGAAGTGAAACTAGTTCTAGTTCTATGGAATTATTTTAATGTAATCAAATGCAATCTCATTAAGAATTAATGCAAGTTTATGATTTTGGTGACAGATTTTTTTAAATAATCGCTCAAGATTTTTAATTTGAACCAGGTTCTTATTGAAAACACTCCTTGGAATGGAGGTTTAGTTGCTATAAACTCATTTGGATTTGGCGGAACTAATGTCCATATCGTAGTACAATCTAATTCTAAAGAAAAAAAATCTGCTGAAATTGTGACACCTCGATTAGTGACTGTGTCAGGAAGAACTGAAGAAGCAGTAGAATATTTCCTGAATTACGTAATTAATCATGGAAAAGACCCTGAGTTTCTAGCTCTGATTGACAATATTCATAGGATTGACATTAAGAAACACAATTATCGAGGTTATACTCTGCTCAATTCTGAAGCTCAGAAGGAAATAAAGGTTTGATATTGATGTTTTGTATTTTTTGATGCGACTGAATTTAATATCATCAAGGGAAAAATTTATATCAGATAGGATACTGTGTCTTAACTTCTCTTCTGCAAATTATAAGATCTTCATTGAAAACATTCTAGTAGAAGGACTAAATTACAAATAGAGAAGAACCTACGAGTTCTATTTAAACACATGTATTAAAGCATTCCCCCGTATAAATAACTACACTCTATATAACATAAGTAAAATATTTTATGACTGAAGAGATATAGAAAAAAAAATAATATATTAACTAAACTATTTATTAATTTAATCTTAGGTTTCTATTATATTTTTACAGTGTGCAGTTACTATTTTATTGTGATGATTATGAACATCTATTACATAACATTATGTATTAGTAATTATTTTAATAATGCATAAGATTAATTTTATTATATACATTTACATTTTTATTTAACAAAATATTTGCTTTTAAATAATAATGAAATAACAATATATATGTATCATGATTATTCATTGTTGGTCAAGAAAATAAAAGAGAACTAAAAGCCATTCTGAATTGATGATTTTAATGTGAAATTGCATATGGTTTATGAGAAAATCAAATCTTCCTTTTATATATATATATATATATATATATATATATATATATATATATATATATACATATAAATATATATATACATATATATATATATATATATATATATATATATATATATATATATATATATATATTTATATTCATTTTAAAACCACTAAAAGTTTCCAAAAATATTTTACTAGTATCCTATCTCAGTACCTCCCATGTTTCTGTTTCAAAAGTACTACATCATAATTAATGTGGAACGCAATATCCTTGCTCATTTGTTTAACTGTGGACAACAAAAGTTAATCTTGATGGATAACACATACCTTTGTTTTCCTTTGTTATTATCAAGTAGCAAATGATTTCTAATTCCCTGCACTTAAAAATTCGATCATTCTCCAATAAACCTTTTGTTAATATTTTTTAGATAAAACTTAAATTTAAATTATTATAATAAATATTTAAAACACCACGACAAGACACGGGTTCAAGTATATTATTAAACAGTAAAACAAAGTTTTTATCTAGACTCTGAAAGACCGACTGTGTAATATCAAAACATGATGTTCACACTAACATCTCGTAACAATAACAGAAAACAAAATAATGATGAGATGAGAAAATATCAATATAGTTTAGGAAAATAATTATTTCATAGTTGCATCTTGTAAAAATTAGGAACACATGGGAATCTAGGGTTAAAAAAGATGACTAAATGGATTTACTTGCTTAAAGGGATTTCATAACAACCGTCTTCTTCAGATATCAACCCAAGGAAAGCCAGTATGGTTTCTTTTCTCCGGCATGGGGTCACAATGGCCACTGATGGCACGGGACATGATGAAGTTGCCAATTTTCCGGAAATCAGTAGAAAATAGTGCAATGACACTTCGACACTTTGACCTTGATCTGATTGACATTTTAGTCAACAGCACTCCAGAGTACTTTGATAATGTACTGAATTCATTTGTGGCTATAGCTGCTGTACAAATAGCTCTGGTTGACTTGCTATTCAGCATGGATATTAAAGCAGACGGTTTAATTGGCCATTCTGTTGGTGAACTTGGTGAGACTTTTAATTCTTTATATAGATATATAGTTCTATATTTTTTTGCCCAATCTTTTTTGTAATGTGCAAAATTTTGGCAATGTAATAAACATTTGCTATTTTTCTAGGTATGTTTTAATAGGTACACTTCTTGGAAATTGAAAACACAAAATGCAATGTGAGCCACCTTGAGTGAAATTCACCTTGAGTTAATAGTTTTGTACACAATATTTGCCAATTTGTTTTAGTTTTGTTGATCATACAATACAAGGACGATTTTTTAAGCATATGTCATCCATTAAGCAACCCACCATTGGGATGAACGCTAAGAAACTGATAATGGCACCTTTCTTATCCATCCCTGCCTGTTGAGTGTTCTGAGTGACAATACTATTCAATTACTCTTTTATTTATTGTTTCGCATTTAACACGTTCAATTTTGTTCGATCAAAAACGTTTGTTCTTATGGAAGTAAATAAGAAACACACAAGTATTGTGTATACTACATACAAAATTCTGAAAATTCTAAATCTAACAAGTCTCTGTTATAAAATAAAAATGAAGTAAAATGTTATAAAGATATTACCATTGCGAGCACACTCTTTCAGTAAATCGATAGGTAATTTAGCTGTTCAAGTAGCCAGTTTTGTATCAAAATAAATAAACTTGCATCTATGTGGATTAGTCCCTTACTCTTATAAGCCTTCTTATAGGCTGTTTAACAATAACATATTATCATTAATTTATTTAATATTTTTGTAAATAGCTAGTATTCCAAAAGTATTGAAAGGTGGGAAAACCCACGCCACTATAAAACCCAGAATTGTAACAAAAAATAGTGTTGCCACAATGAAACTTCTTTATTTTTTTGTATTCAATTAACATGTTGAATAAAAAACAATAAATTTTCTGTGTTTAACTGTTATGCTATGTTACTAAAAAGTGTTTATTGGGATTAAGAAATATCATAGGTACACAATCATTACTTTTTCATTACTAGTGAATACATCAAGTAGCGTAACTATTATAACTTATAAATGACAACATTTTGGAGCAAGCCAACCTCACTGACTAATAATTAAACGCTTTACAAAAAACAAACAATATATAGGATTCTAGTGCATTTACTTAATTTGCGGCATAAGCCATTGTCAAAAGGCCGTTTATTATGTGACTAGCACGAGGAATACTAGCATGAGAATTAAAAGAAATACGTATAATATTTACAATATTTATCTTGCACTTATAATTTGAATAAACAATAATTTATATTTAAGACCCAAAAATATTAATGTTATATTTCTGGAAGTTTGTCTTAATGACATCCTCGATTGAACCGAATCCCCAAACTATACTGTTAACTACATCATATCGGATTTGCATGACAAGGAGTACACTTTTTAAAAGTAACATTTAAGGTTGGTTGGGCCAATTAAAATGGAACAAAAAGTATGTATAAAAACAATATCCAGTTTGATATTCCAACAGTTCACATTCACAATATGTGAACAGTTTTAAAATAATATCGACCACATGATGCAACTAGCTTCACCATAAAAAATTTTAATGATAAATAATATTATACAGGTTGTGCGTATGCTGACGGTGGCTTAACAGCCGAACAAATGATATTATCAGCTTATTGGAGAGGACGTTGTTTACTAGATGCCAAACTTGATCCTGGCTTGATGGCTGCTATCAGCATGAGCAAGAGTTTGAAGCGAGGAATCATCTAGATATTTATATTTCATGCCATAATTCAGAAAACAGTATAACAGTAAGCGTTATTTGATACAGAATTTACTTAAATATATGCTTCTCACCTGTAATTAATTTAAAAAAAATTAATGCTCAATTCAAAACTATACCATGTTTTTTGTTTAAAACTTTTTCTTCCCTTGTATAATGACTTTTTTATATATATTCTCTTATTTCCAACAATAAATTTTTATGAACAATTTCTTACCAAATTTTCATCTCAAAATTTAATCTAATTCTGAATTTATATGATTTATCATGTAGAGATTGATAACGAAAGAATTTTCTATAACTGCAATCAAGGGTCCTAGACGTTGCCTGCTTGCAGTCGGTGAACACTGAAAGCACATTGAATAAGGCTCCTCAAAAGCAGCTGTACAACAGATGTTTGCATTTGATAATCAATTTTGTATAAGAAATCAAAAAATATGATTGGAACATTTAACATTAAATAAATATTTTTTAAGGAACTTTGATTAACACATTACCCTGTAAAAATATGTAATTTGTTAAATTATATTTTCATATTTATAAAAGCATAGGTAAACACTTTAACAACAAAATTAATGAAATATTGTTGAAATGATCTTATATTTTTTAATGAAATTTTTATTAACAGCATACATCATTCAATATTTTATTTTCCCTTATAAATACACTATGTCTTATCTCTTTCGTGTGATTTTATTTCAGTATTGAGAATTCCGATAAGTTTCAAAATAGTTTAATAGTATCCTGTCTAAGTATATTTCTTATATTTTTGTTTTATATTTACCTACTTCTGCATAATTAACGTTAAGTGCAATTTCCTTGGTCATTTGTTTAATTATGAATAATGAAAGTTAGTCTTGAGTACCTTTGTCTTCTTTTATCCTTGTCTGTAAAAGTTTATAATTTTCTGAAAATTTTTATTTAGATTTCAGGGCCTCGTGAACAAGTCAAAAAACTTGTCGAAGAGTTAAAGGCTAAAAATATATTTGCGACAATCGTGAACACATGTGGGGTAGCCTTTCATTCTAAATATATAGAACCAGTTGCTTCAGCCTTGCTAGAAAACTTGAAACAGTTTATTTTAAACCCAAAACCTCGCGGTTCACACTGGATTACTACATCTGCTTTGGAAGTAAGATCAGATAAACTAAATGGTGTGTAATTTTATTAATCATATTGTTAATGAATTAAACTTTAGCAATCATGAATAAAAATAAAACTTGCACTTCATAAAGGGAAGATTTAATAATTTACATATTAAAGTCAAAATATTTCAGCAACAGTTTCTGATATGATTGTTAATTTTCTTGTTTTAATACGAGCTTTGCATGAAAGACAAGCTTTATGAAATAAAATTTAGAGAATTAAGTTATTTTTCAGCAACGCTTTGCTCGGCTGAATACTTCGTCAATAATCTGACTTCATGCGTGAATTTTTATGATGCAATTAAAAACATACCTGAAAATGCTATCCTCATAGAGATAGCACCGCATGGCTTACTACAAAACATCATCAAGAGATCTCTACCAGAAACAGTTATCAATATTCCCCTTATGATGCGTGACAATGAAGATAATGTAAAGTATTTTCTTCAAAATATTGGCAAGTGAGTATATTTTATTTAGTTGCGAATAATAATTGATAGAAATATCACCTTCCAACCTGAAATAATAACACTATTGACCAGCTATTTATGACTCGAGCTTTTTCTGACTTGCCGATAAATTAGCAAAGTTCAGTCGATCATTTCAATACCATTCGTACGTCGTAAATATTTTGTGAACTATTTTATTAAATATTAAAAAATATGTGGTCAAGTAAAATTTTTATTTTTGTTAAGTAAAACAAATTGTACAAAAATGTTTATGTTGCTTTACTCGAAAGCAAAGTATTATTTGAGTATTCATTGTTTGTTTAAGAAATACTCATTTGTCTTTAGATTAGATATGATTTGTAAAGTGTAACAAAAATGTTGTATTTTTTATATTACCAATTAAAGATTTATAATTGGTAAAATATAGGTAATAAATAATAGGTTTGATTGACAGATCAAAACATAGGGCAACAGACTGCACTATATTCATTGCACTAGTTTCTATTCCATTGAAATCGAAAACTACCAAAGTTAAAAGTGGAATAATATTTGCCTATTTTTTTTATTTTCTGAAGTTACGCACGCTTAACTTGTACGCTAACTATCTTGTACGCTAATTAAACTCTAACTATCCATGTAACAGCTTAATGAGTTGATATATGGCTCAAAATAAAAATAAAGAAGGGAGTAAATTAGTATATGTGCTGAAAATGACCGAAGCCAAAATTTCGATTGGACACAACTGCCGAATTCAAATGCCGAATTTGCCCCATTAATATTTCTATATGAATATTTTTTAATGTTATCTATCGAGATATGTGGGTCAATATGTTTTATTACAATGCTAAATTTAAAGTTTTCACATCGAGCCGTGACTGACAGACAAATGGAGTAAATAACAAATGGAAGAAAGGTTCTGTTCTTTCTTTTGTGACACGAGACCTTAAAAAGCTAGGGTCAAACTCATTCATACTTGTTTGTATTTTACCAATGAATAAGAAACATAACAAATTAGTACACCTTTTAGTAACCGACCCACCCACACGAAAGTAAATTTTTTGCAACTCATTTCTCGCCCAAATAGTTGTAAAGTTTAGAGAATTCATTCCAAACAATTATACTCCAATTTGCAAAAAAGCAGTAAAATGCTCATTTTCTCTTCTTTAATTTTTACATCAAATAGTTTAGATTAACGCAATAGTATAAAAAATTTCTCACATGAATTTTGCAATAACGGCTTGTCAATTTCCGCTGAAATGCATCCCAAGTAGATTCTGTCCCAGCCGTTCTGAATAAAAATATTTGCGGTTTTTTACATCTTTGACGTAATTATAATTGGAGTGACCTTTCTTACTCACGATAAAAATTCTTTTGTCATGACTAATATTCACTCCAGTTGAAATATTTTTTTTCATGTATATATTACTTTAAGTTTTATGTTTAACAGATGAATGATGCTTATATAATTAAGTATAAAATTACATTAACAGACGTAATTAATAATACTGAGAAAGGAAAAAGAGAAACTTTGTAAGATCACTCAGTTGGATGTTCGTCTGTGTTTTCCAGTAATTTTTTGTCAGAAACTGCTTAACGTGTAAACTTGAAATTAGGTAAGGTAGTAAAATATATTAACCCACACATACTTCAATAGCTTACACTCAAAAATTTTCATGTCAAAATTATCAGGTGGGGAAGGGACTCAATATTTTTTTTAAATTCTGTATATGGGGTATCGCTTGAAAGAACTAGTTATAAGGGTAAATTTTTTTTAATAGCTATATCACATCTTCGGAGATACTCTGAAAAAGGTTAAAAAAATATACTGAAAATAATACACTCTCACTTCTCACTTGAAAGTAGCATTGGGGTAGAAAGGGTTGAAACTAGCATGGTGACGTGAAAGAAGAACGAATAAACAAACTTTCCGCTTTTATGATAAAATTCAGGATTATAATATTAGTTGAAATGACATTTTCCAGACAAAAAGTAGCCTATAGCATTTTCTGGTAAGCCAGCTATCTATGGACAAAAAATCCCATTGATATGTTATTCAACAGTGATGTGAAAGAAAGATGAAAACACACATTTATAATATAATGGTAGGGCTCTAAATTAACAATTAAACTGAATGATTTTCTTACTCATTTGTACTACGTACGTAACGATGCAAAAAATCACATTGACACATTACTCTGTTACAACACTGCTTCCTTACTCACTTTCTGTGCTTTTGAGTTTCAAACAAGAATTTTGTCATGAAAAAAGTATTCAAAATCATGTTATTCCTTGCGCAATTATGACTCGAAAAAAGGTCAAACCAACATACTTTAGCCTTACATACATTAGATAGGGTAATAAAACTGTAGACTTAGCCCGTGTGCACATTAAACACATTTACTAAAGAAATATTTAGGGTAACATAACAAAAGTAACAGAATACAAAAATATTGTTCTTGAAATATTTGTAAGCTTGTTTATTTGTCCACACACCATCCAAGAGCAGCTAAAATAATTTGGATGAAGTTATTACTGGTGGCTACTATTGTCTCTGAGGTTAACATATGGGCTACATTTTACTGCAGTTGATCAGCTAAAATACTTTCATGTCTCAATACAAATTATACTTAAAAAAAATTCACCTTTATAATTTTTATAATTGGTGGCATTTATGAATTATCATATTAATAATTGGTACTCGATTAAATTTTTTATATTAAATAGATCCTAAGTTATTTACTTCTAGACTGCATACATTCTGGAAAGAGATGAGGAAGCATTTTTTTTTGTATTTAAATTCTTATTCACATAAAAATATGACATTTGTTGGCTATGTTTTTAAGCCGTGTTTTTAATTCACAGGCAGAAACCGATTAGAATAAGCAAAGCGCATTCCAAGAGGCAAAAAAACAGTAGACATAATTAGTAGTCACGAGATATTGGTATTTCAACAAAGCCGCATGTAACAAATAAAATCACTGTACTCAGCCATTCTAGTTAGCTGGACTGGTTAATGGATTAAGTCATAATTAATATTGTAATAATACTAGTATAAATTCTTTAAAATTAATAAAACTGGTTACCAAAAAATTTTGAACCCAATGTTCATTTTAATTATAATATTGGATTATTAATTAAGATCAAAATAATGCCAATAGGCTATAAATTTGCACACCAAAAGCAGCACCGCTACACATGTATTAGTGATTTTAAGACTAGTAAATATATCCTGAAATATTAAGGGTATTAATTAGTGCTGTAATTATTGAAATCTTTATATCGGACAAATAAAAGTTTCCAAACCTCCCAATCTAAATGTACTTGCAAATTTATTTAATGTTTCAAGGTTATATATTGCGGGCGCACAGCCACGAGTGAGTAAACTGTATGAGCCTGTCTGTTTCCCTGTCAGTCGAGGCACATCCATGCTTGCACTGCGCGTTAAATGGAATCACAGCACGGAATGGGAATATCCTAATTTCAATGAGAAAGGTAACTTTGGCACATCCTCTAAAATTGGTTGTTATGTATGAGTTGTCTGCTGTTTATATTGTTTGATAAATCTCTGTAAACACTTTAAGAACACTAATCCTATGGATGACAACCGTCCTAATGATTCAATGTATTTTTTTAATTTTCTTCACACATAACCATTTTCCACTGAGAAAATAGGTTTTCTATTTGGAAACTTGATAATTTTAAACTTTAATAAGGGTTTTTTTGTAGCATTAATTCTCTTTTAAAGAGAAAACTTTTCCAATATCAAGTTGGAAAAGAAGCTAGGCAATACTGCCTAAATTACTTCATGGATACTTAGTTTCTTGGTTAGAAGAAATAAAATTAATTTTACTTAATTATAAAATGTAAATAATAAAACAATATATATATATATATATATATATATATATATATATATATACATATATATATACATATATATATATATATATATATATATATATATATATATATATATATATATAAAATAATAATAAATACAATAAAAATGTAACTACAATATATTGATGAAATCTGGATACAAACATATGTTCACAATGTCTTAAATTTTAATGTAGTCTTTTTAACAATTGCAAGATTAATTTCAAAGTGAATTTTATGGCAACTGCTAAAAGTCATCTTACTGTTAATAGGAAGTGGAGTTTATATTTTAATAATTTATAAATTATTGAAAGAAATTATTATTTAAAGGACATGTAGTTATATAATGATTTATATTACCCTGCAATATTAAATTGGAGAATCTGATACCAGTATTGATAACGAATTTCCATAGAGCCATGCCCCACATACATGCTAGACACCATCAAGAATCATCCTTTGGAAAAATGCGTACTTTCAAAACTAAGGTTTAGTGGATACAGTAGGTTAAATCTAGATGTAATCTGAGATGATTTTCTGTAGATGTAATCTGAGACGATTACTTTTTCTGTGTGTGCTGTGTCATTCAGATAGCATCCAACAATAAGTGCCAATGAGGGAGAATCTCAATGAAATTGTTAGAGAAATATATATCTCCATACGCAATGGCAAACCTAAATTTTGTACTTATTATGCAATATTGATTAGGCTATAGTAACCAGGTATTCAAGCAAAAATGAAATCTGATTCCAATATCTCTGAACCAAGTGTAAGCTGTTTCATCTTGAAAGTCAGGAGTTTAAGATAAAAGGATTAGTGAAGAGCGACTGTAAAAAAAGTTGGGAATTCAGAGAGACTAAAACTTTACAAATCTTACTATATGAATTATACTAAGCCTCTACAATAAACTGGCAATCTCCAGGGAGGATTAAACAGTCCGAGGTGTAAATATGCCGAATGTGACGCAGCGGGAGTGTAAAAAATGCACCGGTATAGTTGTCTTACAGGGTCTTTGATACATCCGTGGATTATTGGATGGATTTGATGCTATTTGCATCAATATCCAATAATTATCTAAGATAGAATTAAAAAGCAAACTGCCATTTGCAGACTATTCACAAATTCCAATATACAAACTTACATTTGGCTTAGATATTACAGAGTCAAACAAAACTACAGAAGGGGACTAAAAAAGTGATAATTTGAGAGGGATATAGACCTTTGGAATTTGAACAATGATGAGATGGGTGGCTCTTGGTTTATCAAAAAGGGTCAATTTAAGTAACTTTAAAGTGCATGATCAGTTTTAGGAATATGGAATGCATGGAAAGCTACCTGTTTTCACCTAGGTTTTGTCAATGTAGGTATAAAAGGAGATTCCTTTTATTTATAAGGAATATATGGAATTTATGGATTTCATGGGATCTGCTCTAATCATTAGTCCTTGAAACTGAGTTTGGGCCAATTTAGTAGATATGGTTTTAAATATGATTTACCCTTATCCAAAACTAATCTGGAGGAGATACGGCACATATCCAAATTACTATGTACCAAAATGTTATAGAATAATTTTAGCGTTGTTGGTTGTGCACAGCACTACACTGTAGTCAACCGCCTGATAATATTCAAATTAGCGTGGTATTGAAAAATAACATGTTCAAAATGAAAATTTTAGGATAATGTAAGTTTAGGTAGAATTATAGATGGAGTTACCCTTCTTCTAGTGAAGATCCCATGGCATTTTTAATGGGGACTAATCCATACTATGGGAGCTTACCTATGTGCTTAAGTTAATTGAAGATACCAATGGGTAGATGGTTGATTATTTTTACCATTGAATATGACATTCCGTCAATACTAGGGAAAAAGTCCTTAAGATGGTACAATGTTAACTTCAATTCATTAATAAAAAATCTTCTAAAAAATAGTTGACCATTGTGTATTTGCACATGATAAGCAAATTTATATAGTTTGGGACTGGATGGAGGAACAAGCTTAGTTAAAAACTTGTCTACCCAATTCCCGTAGACAGTCATCGGGCAATTGAGCACTTTCATTCTGACTTGCAACCTAATACAGGTTGTCAATCACAATAAAGGTGTTTGATATTGTTCCAGACAGCAGAAAAACGAGCAGAAGGCTGAGGAGAGAGAGAGAGAAATTCTTCCAGCTTTCCCTCTTTGCTAAGGCGAATTTGTTTTATCTTGACTTGGCAAAGGAAGAGGAAATTGACTTTAGCCATATGAGATTCATATCTCGCTTCAATCCGTTTATGAACTTTAACTGCCACATGGAAGACCTCAACTCAAGGGGGGAGAAGATTCTATAATTGTAATTACTCTTCTTAAATAAGATAAAGCTACAAGCGGCCATGTGGAAAGCATTTATTAAATTGGTCATGGCAGGACTCAATACTATCCAAGACCACTGGAGGTAGAGAATCCACTTCTGCCTTAAAGAATGAGTGAAATCTCACCTTACCTGCTCTATTTCGATGATACTTTTGGAATGGAGAAGTTTTGTTGTATTTAAATTTAAATTAGTAAAAGTAATAACAATGGTGAAATGGTCTCTTCTAAACAATTTGGATAGGATGTTCCAAGAAGCCATGCCAAAGAACAGGCCAATGTTAAGCTGAGCCATGGATAAAGAATAAGAGTTATCATTCAGTAAGCAAAGGTTTAAGTCATCCTGGCACACCACCAAGATATCCTCTCGGTGTTTGCTTTAGATGAAGCTATATGACGAGCGTTGAACCTTAAAATCTCTGCAGACCATGTATGGAAGAAGAATGAAGGATGAAATGTTCCGTAGCTCAAACGATATTGGATTGGATAGAAGGGGGACATATATAGAGAGGATGGTAATAACCCAAATCCTTGCAACAACTACATTACGTTTACAATTGTAGGGACCAAGGAGCATCTGGGAGAAGAGGTGAAACTTATCAAGTAATGGGTTGATTCTGCCTCTGCCGACAGCACTGTCATCCTGTAGATAGGGATAAACTTGTTTTTTAACACAGTATCCCGATCCTAGCCAAGTCTCGTGAAGCCCGATAGCAGCCACAGTAGGGAATACTTGACGAGAAGGTAATGAAGATCTGCGTTACTGGAAATTGTACTGGGATTAATCTACTGCAAGATTGTCAAAACTTTCGACAGAGCCAGTAAGATTAGAGGGTTTAGTTATATAAAAATCGAAGAGGCAATATTGGATGGTATTTGTTTAGGAAAACTTAGTATTTTAACCAAAGTAATCAAAATAATGAATAACACTCATAGTTGATGAAATATTCACTCATATCTACTAATAAAGACTGCAGTCATTTTCAGGCTTTGGGATTGAGAAGTCTGTTCAGATATGTTTCAGTGCTGACCAGTTGTTTTTAGCCCTGGTTGCGTACTATTAAAGTGCGTCAACTAACTTTTACAGCAATTAATTTGTTACGTAACGAATTGGTAGGACAAGATGGTGTCAATAAATTTGGGTAAAAGGCATGAAAAAGATGAGAGGAGTGTTGGACTATAAACAGAGATATATAAATTCTTTAGAGAAGCAATTTTTTAGACATTTCACATTTAGACCTTCTTGTCTTTCGAAGTCAGTGTAAAATCTATCATTAGAATTATGATTCCCACTGCAAGAAATACAAATAATTTATTCAGAAATGGCCTTCACCATTTCAAAACCACTCAGAGGATTGATGTTTTTCAACCACAAATCCAAACCTACGATATTTTAGACATTGGAAAGAAGTGAATAAATATTTGGATACCTGTAGAGAGAAATATGCTATGAATAAATATATTTTGAGGACTGACTTGAAGATCAAAGGTGATGACCGTCATCTCCAACAATAAGTATTCAGAATGTTCTTAAAATTTTGAATGGTAAAGTGATTTAGCTCCATCACAACCTTCTCGAACTTTGGTGTTCTATAACACTGGAACATTGAGAATAATGTCTGTTCAATTCATATTAAATAGAGGATGAACAAACTATTGGCAGAGAATGTGGATGAGAACTCCACTGAAATGCTATTTCCTCCAATTTGTTTGACCTCATCCCTGATAATGCCATCAGTATGAAATTTTTTTCGAAAGGGAGACAAATTTGATTGCACGAAGTGAAAATACTAAAATTGGTTCAAACTTGTTTCTATGGACGTGGAGTGTAAATGGCCCAACATTATGGTTATGTTTCATTCATATGAAACCTTGTAATTATTGGCACTGGAGGAGGTTGAGGGATTGAAAAGGGTGGGACCGAGGTAGAATTTGTTTAGATTCATTCAGATGGCTAACAAGCAGTTGTATGCATATTATTGTGTTGCCTGTTTCTGTGCTGAAGAAGTCAAATGGGTAGTATGATGGTACATTTTAAGTCTTATTTTTTGGCAACCTGGTTCCTGCTTAGCTGTCAATAATATTACAGGCAAGATAAAAGAAAATAAAGAAGAAATAATTTATCAAACTGGAGGTGGACAATTGATGGATTAAGATTATTAATGGATTACAATTTACATAAAGTAAATATTGAATATGTTACTAAAGTAATTTATAGAGTATTTAAGGCAAGTTTCAATACAGAGTACCCAGAAAATATTAAAAAATAGCCAAAGAGCGAAAACACTTCACTTCATTTGACATGGCAACCTATCCAAATAACTCATTTTTATCTTAGAATTTGCTATTATACATACATTTATAATTAATCATCAGTTTTATTTTTTTGTTTTTCTTTATTTCAGTTTCTTCTGCTGGAAATAATATTTATGAATATGATCTTAGCAATACAGAAGATCAATTTCTAGCAGGAAATAATATTAATGGAAGGGTGTTGTTCCCATTTACTGGTTACCTGGTAGGTTCAGATAATTATTTCATATCCAAATATGCTTTGAATATAAATATAAATATTCAATTAGTTGATAATTTTGACAAAAATATCAATTGCACTTTTGGGAATACAATCAATATTATTAACTTTATAGCTCTTAGTGTGGCAGTCTCTTGCTAAGTCAAACAACACAAATATTGAAATGATACTAATTATCTTCGAAGATGTGGAGGTGTTGAATGTAACAACACTCCCGAAGCAAGGGAAAGATAAATTCTCAGTGAATCTATTACAAGGGACGGAATATTTCAATGTGGTTGTTGGAAACACTGTAGCTATGGCAGGTACCGTTCGTATATACAAAGGGCTTGATGAAGAAACAGTTAAGAACAAACTAAATGCACCTGATAAAAGTTCTTCAAATGCAGACCATGTTTATAAGGAACTACGGTAAAATATTCTTATCTATTTATATACTAAGTTACAGATGACAAAATATGTGACATTTGTACATGTAACTTTCACTTTTTTCATTTAAGAAATTTCATGCATGATTTTTTATTCATATTATAGATATTTCAATATTTTATGTGTAATGTGATGGCCCAACTAAAAATAATTTTTTTTGACATTATAATGAGATCTAATAAATGAAATATACATTTCTCTTTCAAATTGAATGATTTAGTATATCACAATACCACCGCAATTAAGTTCTTATTTTACTACAATTTCATTATACAAAAATTTACTGTTATTTATACCTTGCTTAAAACCTATCATTTGTTACTCATCATCACGAGTCCACTGTGATATTGGTGGAATTGTCTACTTTTTTGTGTCCTGTGGAATATCCTCTGTGACTTAAGTACTACAAAATAGAAGTAATTTGGCAAAACATTTTACCGTATTTGCTACAACTTTATGTTGGCCATATTATATTATACTTTTGTGCATCAGTAGCACTGAGAGTTCTTAGAACTGACCGTTTCTAATAATGGTAATAAAAAATAAATTGATATTTTGGAAGTCAATCTCTTTTGTACTCCAATAAGGTACAAGCAGTCAAGTTATGTCGTTTTGACTTAAGTCGTTTCAAGTTAGGTCAAACAATATTTTGACACCATTCCTCAATCCAAATAAATGACTGAATACTTGACAATGTCGAATGCAAAAATTATGGCTCATCCACCATATAACCCTGACCTTGTAGTGTACATTTTCTATTTACGAACAAGTATAAAAGATAAACTGTTAGAAATACAATTCCCGCACGCCAAAGAAGCAACAAATACCTCAATGGAAGTCTTGGAAAAGATATCCAGGAAAGACAATTTTAGTTGAGAAATGCTTAAAATACTGCTTTTAGTCTATTGGTAGAGAACTAAGTGCTTTAGTTCTATTGGTATCTGTCTGGAAAAATTTTATTACATATCAGCAAACATCTATTTCCAAATGGACTTTCCGGTGTATTCAATTCGCAATTGGCTATTAATAGAATACGTAAACCATTTTGTTTTCTGGAGGTCTGTACGCCTTATGTATACCATATATAACCTACGAAATGTATTTTTTAAGAAGACCATTAATAGCGTTTATCACCTCTCTGGTAGACGTGATAAGCCTATTAGACAGGTGATTTCACTTCATTAGAAAAGATGGATTATTTTTTTGGAATAATATTTAATCCTTCTAATGAACCAATGCTGTTATTGTACCCTCATTCAACTACCATAAAGATCAGTTCTTTCATCCATGCTCATAATGAAGGTGTCCTAAAATATCAGATATATGCCCAATACTAATATCACTGTCTTCTTTTCCAAGTAATACTTTCGCAACCAATGTTGTGCGGTTTTTCATGAAGTGTCCTCTGGTAACACATGAAAATCTTTTATGTTTAGGAGTAAACTTTGTGATTAGTGCTTATCTCACACTAAATAAGCATCTGCTTATCTCACTTGAATATTTAAAAAAATTAAACTAAAACAATTGTTATTGTCTCAGTTTATGAATCTTCAAAGGAAAAAATCTACCAACTTTCATATCTTTTATACTTTTTTTTTTAATTTACTAACTTTGATATGATATTAAGAATAGGTGATTGTTACTTATAGAATTATGCATAGAATGTGGAAATGAGGTAGAGTGTCCTATCCTAACATATAATTTTTTTTCTATGCTCATCTTGCAGAGTAAGAAGCTATATTATTTTGTAAGAATAACACTTTTTTGCAGTAAAATATAATTTCTCATGAAAAAATTATTTAATTTCATGTCATGAAAGAAGATGGGAGCAAATTGTAAAATTGTTTTCAGCTTGTCGTCTCCTTTCGATACATATAGAACCCATAAGCACCGCTTGTAAATATGGACAAACTATTTCATTAAACATTTGTTCATTTTGGCGAGTCCTTAACATGTCCTTATGAGAAATATGTAATTTAAATACATAAATAAAAATATTTTCATTGTTCTTTAACAAAATGAACATTTCAGTGGTGGTTTGTGACTCTTCATTGCCAAAAACAACTAAGGTCGTCTTTGAACGTTGTGCTACTTCAATTAATTCATAGCAAGGAAAAATATTTTTAAACCACTTCTTTGTGGTTTGTTCTTTCAATAAACCTGCTCTAATTACAATGCATATTTTATAACACCCCTCCATATCTTTTGAGCTGGGTTTATAATAAGAATCACATCAAAATGAAACAAAAATCACACAAACTTTTATTGTTACATAACATTTAACATTGCATTAAACATTTACCAGTTTATTTTAATGCTCATACTTTATATTGTAAGTAAAATGAAATAGCATAATAACTTTATATGTACCATCAATAGCAATTGAGAACACTAGCTATAGAGCTGTGGAAGTGGAGAATTTTTGCATCATGAAATATATTTAGTTTGCTGTGAATTTACATGTAAATTTTGTTTCTATGTGTGGGCTAATGTCATAATTAAGATTTTAAGATTAAGATTCCATTTTGTTGAGAAAAAGATATTTAATGTTGATACGGAATTATGTATGGTATTATTTCAGACTTCGTGGACACAAATGCAGTGGGATTTTCAAAAGTATTGCCAATTGCAATGAAGAAGGTTCGAGAGCTATAATTGCATGGCAAAATAACTGGATTGCATTTCTTGATGCCATGGTGCAATTGCGTGTATTTTCCCAGAGCTCTAGAAAATTGTACGTTCCTCGCCGGTTACAAAGATTAATTATTGATCCTATAAAGCAACTAAAAGTACTAAACTCTTTGTCAGATGAAAAACATATACCGGCTTGGTTCGACATGGATCTCAATGTGATTCATTCTGAGGGTGTGGAAATTAGAAGAATTGAATTAAGCCCCATAAAGGGAAAAACTCAAACCCAGTGTCCTATGATAGAAAAATATGCTTTCGTTCCCTACGAAGGAACCACACTGCCATCTAAAGAGGAAGCTTTGAGAGCCGCTTTGCACATTGCTCTGGATAATATTGGTACATGGGATTTAAGAATTGTGGTAGTGGCATCTGGTTCATCTGCAAAAAATTTGCTTGCAACAAGAACAAGGGACATATTGCAATCGGAACCGAGAGTGAATGTTCAAATTTCGATGGCAATTGCAGAATCATCATCCTCTCTCCGTGTATATGCGTTTACGGATTCTTCATCTTTATTAAACTCAAAAGATATTCAGTCAGGTTCAATGGAAAATAAGTGTCATATAATCTTGGCCAGCAACCTTCTTCAAAGCAATGATTTAAGTTGTCTACTAAATATGTTGCAGTGTTTAAATCCGCGTGGATTCATTGTACTGGAAGAAAGCACTAATAATTTTGTTGATAAATGTTTCCATCAATATTTTAAAAATTTTGATGTAGAGGTAGTATCTTCTATTAAAACAGAAGAGCATTCTTACATATTATTGCAAAAGAAGAATATGTTGCCGCAAGATTGTTCTATTGTTACAGCAACAGAAAAAGACTTTATTTGGATTGAAAATTTAAAACAAGCCCTAAAGGATACATACAGAACTGACAGAAGAATTTATATTGTATCACAGAATGAGAGAACTTTTGTTGCAGTGGGTTTAATAAATTGCTTACGCTTAGAACCAGACTGCCAAAATATTCGTCTTTTCTTCTTACAAGATGGTGATATGGAACCTTTCAATATTGAATCAAATTTCTACAAGCAACAGATTCAAAAGGATTTGTTAGTAAATATATATCACAAAGGGCAATGGGGATCCTATAGACATTTCCCATTTTCAGCTCAAGTTGGCACAAATCTTTTACCGGTAAGTTTTTGATGATTAAATTTTTGTGAACTGTGACTTCAGGCATTCATAAAAAATACATGTGCATAAAAAGCTCACTGTACAGGATCATTCTTACTCAAATTCAATAAAATGGCTGTGTCCATAATGGGAGTAAAAGTATGATTAGACAAAAACGTTATTCTAGTTACATATAGAAAAATACTGCCTACATAACTAAAGTTATATCAAAATAATTTATTTGAGATATGTTTATATTCCAATAGTCCAAGAACAAGGAGTTATGAATGCTATGTATTCTAAATAAAACTCCTTGAGCCTTTTCTACAGACGACGGTCATTATTCAATATGTATTTAAATAAATTGCATAACCAGTTAATACATATTAGAATGTATTGTGAAATTGCTTTTCTCATTGCACTTTTAAGTTATTGTAGTGTGAATGTATTCAGTTGTATTTGAGGTGCTAATAATTATGTGTTATATACATATCAGCACCCAAAAACTTAAAATTTTTTTCATTTGCAAATGACAATATTTTTTCATACTTATGTCGACTTTTAATCAATAAATATTTTGTCCTCACTTTTATCATTTTTACAATATTCACTTCATATTATTTTAACTATAATTAGTCTAACTATACCTTAATTATCTGTGTATATAAAAGCCAATTACCACTCATTCACTGCCTGACAGACTCATCACAATATCTCCAGAATTATAAAGCCTACAAAACTTTAAATTTGGCAAGTATGTTTCCTTTGACTTCTAGTTATTCGCTGGGAAAGAGTTTTTTGAAATTCTATCATTATTATAGTATTAATAGATATTTCTTCATGCTTCTTTTTACAATTACTTTAATGCAATAATATAGAGTTAAGAATAAAAGATTTAATGACATTAAGTGGAGACTGCACATCCTTATTATTATTATTACAGACTTTTTGAAGAATTTTATTTCGTAGAGAGACTGGAGGTTTTAATGTATTTTCATATGCACCGCCCCGATACGTTATTCCATAGTTTTTTACATTCTTAATAAGAGGGTGATATATAATTTTTAAATTCCTTTTAATCATTAAATAACTTTTATAAAACAAAAACAGAAAACTTATTTATTTATCTATATAAATACCTAAACATTTACATTATACTATTTTGACTGCTTTACCATTAATTAATAGCTTTATATTTCTTAGTATCCTTTATAGCAACCAAGAGTAATAAGTATAGTATTATCTGTATTATAAGATAGCTGGTTAGCACCAAGCCAAATACTTAAACAGTTTAACATCTTAGAAATTTTACTCTGTGCTTCAGACCAATTTATTCCCCAGCAACAGATTAAAGTGGACAAAGAATTGTGCCTCGCAGTACACTAACACAAACTGTCATATTCACACAAGTATGTTAATTTTAACATATTGAGAACTGTTCTTCTGGTAAAACTTTATCAATTCCAGGGCAACACCCCTTATTCTATATGTTTGCATTTTATTTAATAAAACTGAGTGATTAACCTTGTCAAACGCTTTAGTGAAATCCTGAAATGCAATAGTTGCCCTACTATTGCATTCATCAATGCAATCAATCATTTGTCCCTTTGACTTTAATGAATTTAAATTTATATTCAGAAATTATGTTACTTTTAGTGAGGAGAAATTAACCTCTTTTAGACAATTTTCCCCATTATTTTAGCAATATTTAATATCAACGATATAGGTTGATAATTAGATGGTAAATGTTTATCTCCAGATTTAAAAATTGGTATAATTTTGGTTGATTTTTTACGTGTTTGACCAGAATTAAATTAAAACGAATATTAAAAATACATTTAAGAGGTTCACTAATTTAACTAGTCAAACATTTTTGTACCCTACTGCTTTTACCATCTGTGCCTTTTGCTTTCTTGCAAGTGTATTTTAATTCCTTAATAGCTATTTAAATTTTTTCTCTTGTATTGAAGTTAAGAAAATATTAGACAATTAGAAGTAATTGTTTTTAACGGAGGTTTTCTTATCTATTTTTTGCCAAGTCAACTTCAATTACACTACACTTATTAATCTTGTACTTTAAGTAATCATAATTACTGGTGCCAGTTGCTTTATGATTTGAATACCTATTCCTGTGAAACTTTTCGTTATAGAAAACACAGTTCAGATATTTAATTACCCCACATTTACATGCTTTCGTATCATGATCATCATGGCATAGTTAGCACATGTCACGACATTGGACCATTTTTTATGATTATGTTTAATAAGCCCTTCCATATTTGAAGCACACACAAATATCCATTAAATTTAAAACTTTGCAACACTGATGAACAATATACAGTTTACAACCATTGTTCTTGGTAGATACAAATGATTCAACTCGCACTTCCAAAATCAATATACACTTACTGGACCCTTTTTGTAAAATATCCTCATATAAGTCTTCTAAACAAGTGCTGATACTAACAACTGTAACCCTAGGTAATTTAATATTCTCCATATTAACACAAAAATGTTCCCCCAACTTTTCTGCTAAAACAGTTTTTGTTCTAAGCATGTCATCATTGCTTTTACAAGTAAATGAAACATTTCCATCTTTGCCAGTTGTGACTTTATTTATTGGGTCAGTAGTATTCCAAGGTAGATTATTTTTGATACTATTGAAAATCTCTATTATTATTATTATTATTATTTTTATACTTTATAACAATAGTAGGGTCTACCACTTTAACAATCTTAACTAATTACTTCAGCATAGTTTTAACACTATTATTATTAACCTTTTTATATTCTAAGAACCCTGACTGGCATATTTACATATGGGCCAATTGGGCTATTGCCCGGGGCAAGGAAATTGTAATGACGGGAACCTATTATTTCGGGAATCCCCGCAAAATGTTTTCCATTTCTCTAGGAGTGAGTGAGTGACAAGTATATAATTGTTGATAATAATATGCTGTTTCTGAGGTGAAGATGACGTATATGCTCTCAGTACTGTCTATTTACCATACTCCAAGATTTGTAGATTGAGGGAAACCGTGCTAAGTAATACTTTGAATAATTTAGTATTGACTTTTTTGATTTCTAATATAAAATTAGTGCTACGATACAATTTATTCATGATGAGTGATAGAATGAAAAGACAGAGTGGTGTACGACACAGAAAATTACTATGTAAAATAACGACTGACCAAGTAGCAGTATCCTCACTCAGCAAGCGAAAGCAGAGCCACAATCTGACGTAGTCGAAGGTCCAAGCACTGATAATATTCGCAACCAAAATCAACAGCATCATAAAGTTGCAACTAGTACCGACACTGATAATATTACCCAATCCACACTTGTAATTACAAATGATTCAGCTCTCTGGAACATAGACGATAATACACGTGACTGTTTGTCAAAGCATGATTTTAAGCAGGATATCAATATATTAATTTTCTGAATCAAAAGGGACATTTGGCGATCTATCGAGATATTATTCGCTGAATTTATTTAACACAGTGCTGATGAAAAATTAAAAGAGCTTATTATGGCAAAAAAAATAAAGGAGTTTATTTAATATAATTGCAAAGTACCGACCATATTGTTTGTCTGCCATGTCAACTATTTGGAAGGATTACTAAAATAACAATACAAGGGTTTGCAGACTGGAAACATTGCAATGAAGTAGTAAACCAGCATGAAAACTCATGTGAACACAAACTATGCGTTCTATCAATGAAAATGAGATAAAGGTCTCTTGGAAGAATAGATACATCTTTTCTCAACAAATTGATGAAGAGCAAAAAAAAAAATAGGGGCATTTTATTTTGCAACGGGTTGCTACAGTTGGTCAATCACTTGCATGTAACTAGCTACCATTTAGAGGATGTATAGATAAATTTAGTTCTAAGAAAATAATGGAAACTTCATAATAGATATGAGATTGGTAGCCGAATTTGATCCATTTCTGACATAACATGTTGACAGATACGGCAATCCAGGAAAAGGTCAAACATCTTACATATCCGCATTCACATATGAAATCGGCAAAATATTATTCTATTACTGTCGACTCCACTGTAGATCAGCTCACCATAGTATTCAGGTATGTGAATTTAAGAAGCCGGTTGGTAGAAACATTTCTGTGCTTTCTTCCAGCACAAAGCAACAGATTTATCCATGGCAGTTATGGAAATTTTAACAAAACATGAAATTGTTATTAAGAATTGCAAGGAAAGTCTTATGACAATGCTGCCAATATATCTGGTATGCACTCTACCTTCAAGCTAGAATAAAAGAGGTATCCTTCATTGCAACTTATACCCTATGTTCAGTGCATTCTTTTAGTTTAGTTGGACATTTTGCAGCAGATTGCGGTATTGAATCAGTGATTTTTTTCCATTCTACAAAATTTATTCTAATTTTTTACTGTATCCACTCACAGTTGGAGCGTCCTACAAAAACATCTAAATAAACCTACCAATGTGTGAGTCAATAATAATATAAAAATAGTCTAGTAAGTGTGAATCCTCTGGTTATCTTCAGCAATTGCTGCACTAGGAAACTGCCATCCTATTGACAGTTTGAGGAGAAATTTTCCAAAGGTTTGACGCGACGAACAAAATCTCGCAATCCACCAATATTATTAATAACTTCTGAATTCTACAGTTCTCTGGAAATTATATTGAGAGCGCAAGGAATATTATGATCATTATGAGCACATTGATACAAATGATGAAAATATCATTTTAATGAAGATGAGAGTTTGCAGGGCGACACAGATACAATATTACCCAGAAAAAATTTTTTTAGGTAAATACGTATAACGTTGTAATGGATAGATTAGCAAAGCAACTAAATTGGCTCAGTTATATTAATTGGTTTTCCTGCCTCCTTTGTTAATAAAATATACTGCATCACCAGCATATTTTATTAACAAATATATACATTGTGGGGAGTCTTATAGAATCTTCATGTGGCTCCCAGCACAGCCCTCGAAAATAAATGAAATATTTCACAAGAAATGCATCAACGAAATATATCCGTATATAAATATCGCACTGCACTGTTCTGAAAAAGATTCATCTGCAGTACTATGGCTCAATCGTGACTGAAATCTTTAGCTGTGCTTTCAATGGAAAGTAACTTGATAAAAGGTATTGATTATTCAGATTTAATAGACTCCTTCACGGTACAGAAGTTTCGATGTGAAGCTCGAAAGTATTAAAAAATTAAGAGAAACATTTTGTAAAAAATATAGTTTCATAAACATATTTAGCAATTTTTTTAAATTTACAGCAATTACCAGCTGTTACCAACAATTTCATTCACATGGACTTCCTACAGGAACTTATTAGTGGGTTAAAAAGCCTATATCCTGTTCCATATCTATCTGTGTGCTAAATTTCATCCAAATCTGTTTGGCTATTTCCACATTATTGAGTAATAAACAAACCAACAAATAAACTTATAAACCTTCATATTTATAATGTTAGTGGCATGTGAAAAATACTGGCGGTGGTAGCTGCCACATGTAAGTAGCCTGGAGGAGACTGAACCTAAATATGCAACTGAGTTCCCTCAATAATTTATTTTTATAAAAAAGATGAGTAATTCATTTTCCATATTATTTCCTCGCTGTCTGCCACAATTGATTCATTATAATTATCTTTATTTTTGATTGAATTTCAAGATAAGTTAGTGCACATTCCATTATGAAGTTCTTCTTTTTCATATAATTTAACTTTACAATAAATAATTTTCTTTGCATCTACATTTAAAGCCTTTGCATTGTTGCCAGACTTTTGTGAAAACAAATGTTTTTGTTTTCACAACAACAACAACAAATTGTGCCTTCTCACATTTATTAAAGTCACCCTTGTTGTATATATTTTCACATATTGAATAAATGAGAACTTTCATTTTTGGATGACACTTAAAAATTCTTTCACTAACTTTATGGTGAGTATGTACATCCGCCAACTTGAAATCTCTTCGAAATAAATTTTACTAAAATTAATTTTTTGAGACTAGCTTTTTGAAATGCATTACTTAGTATTATAAAAACTATTTGAGCATAATTGAAATTAATTAACATATTGATTAACAGGACCTTTCATTTCAGATGGAGCATGCGTATGTGAATACTTTGGCAAGAAGCGACTTGTCGAGTTTGCAGTGGATAGAAAGTCCAATTAACATCACAAAATCAAATATTTCAAAAACAAAAATATGCTATATTTATTATTCCGCTATTAACCTGAAGGATGTATTACTGGCCAATGGGAACACATCATCAAAGTCATTTCAATTCACAATTGATGAGGTATATTTTAACTATTAAAAATCATCGCATATTCAAATTTATTCCACACGCAAATGGCAGAATATCAATTCATTTTCAAAATTTATAATTTATATATTTCTAAAAGTAATAACATAACTAAAATGTTTGTGTCTTGAAAGAGGTGATCTGGGTAAATGATCAAAAAAGTATAATCAGAATGAAAAAATATTAACATGAAGTCAATGAAAAACATTTCATAATATGTGGGTATATTCTGAACATTGGTGGGAAGTGGTATGTTCTGTATGTAATTGCATTTACATTCAGCTACAGTTCTCTGCAAATATATTGCATTAACAATCCATTTAACCAGTATCACAATGTTATATTTCAGACGTGAATCTAATTTTTTAGGTCAAAATTGTCCTTTCAACTATTACAGTTGACACAAGAATCATTTTATCAACTATAGCAACATGAATATATTAAGAAAAGCCTTATATGTAAGATTCCTCCATTTTATTGTTTTTTATGATTGTACAGAGAAGTAGCGTCTAACGGAAGTCAGGAATAATCAACAGCATATGAATATAAAAGATCTATCCAATCCCTTGGTTAGATATGGGAAGGGAATTTTATGACGGACATAGTATTTGGAATCCATTAATTTTATTGCAGTTTTGCATAAATCTTATTATGCTTCATTTGAAATCAAAATTCATAATAAAATGTCTTATTTCAAATAATGTATCTCTGACCGAATAAAATTAGATTATATAATATAGAAAAACACTACACTATTCTTAATTGTTCTTTGTTCTTAATATAAAGCCTGAAAGCCGATCTCAAATCATAAACAATAGTCGAAGAACTAAAAATAAATGTGAAGGTTAGGAATGCTTTACTGTATGTTAGTAAGTTTGATCATAGAAATAATCCAGTTCATGTATACTCGTATAATGGTGACTACTACTAAACTTGGAAGATTACATGGAAACATGTGAATTTCAATAGTTCAGGGGAAAAAAACAGCAGTTTTTGAACTATGCGTAATGGTGAGTTTCAAGTAATATATTGTTCCCTAGGGATTTAATGCCTGAAACTGTTCCTTCGGGATTTAATGTGGGGTCAAAATGTACACTATAAGTTCAAATCTTTTACTTATGTTTTTCATTTTATCACATATGAGAAATAATCAACCTGTAGAGCTTATAGATTCTATCATAACTAGATTCTATCATAGATAAGTTCAAATCTTTTCTTTATGTTTTTCATTTCATCACCTATGAGAAATAATCAACTTGTAGAGCTTATAGATTCTATCATAACAGTGGTAACATATGATCATTACAAGCATGTATATTAAAGATCTATATTTTGTTTTTAAGAACTCACTATGGAGTTGTTGAATGACAAACATAAGACAAGCAATTATGGCTAAAATGGCGAATGTGGGATTTTGCTTTTTTCCAGTATGTGAAACAGTTCTTTATCTTTATAACAAGCTCAAGTGAATTCGAGTTTGTTTGAGTTTCTTTTATACAAAAAAAAAACTTATATACAATATGTTGAATTCAAAACTTATATTTTTTCTCTTTTCCCTATTTCATGAAAACCATGCATACCCTTCACCAATAAAGATAAAATTTTCAGACTATATGGATATATATTGTGAAATATTTCTTATGCTTAGTGACGACTCTTTAATAGTAGTTTCATATTTTTATAACATGAAACTACTATCAGAGATCATAAGGTTTAGACCCAATTGTGGAAGCAACTCACAGTATTTCACTAGAAGCTAGAATTGAGAGTTTTTTTATTTCAATAGACTTGTGGGAACCACCTGTAGTTTACTCTGACAAGCTTCCGCTTCACTTTTTTAAAAGATAATTTGCTATTTTTCATTAAGAAATAGGATTAAATGTTTAATGTTTAATCCTTCTCCCAGAAATTTTCTAATCGAATACAATTTTAATGAAAATAGTTTTATCAGAGATTTCAACACTAATATTTATTTGCAATGTGCTATACAAAACAAGGGTAATATAAAACACTTATGTGGTGATAATGTATATAAAAAAATTCATTCTTATTGTTACAAGCAGGAAGTATCCGTCTAATGGATAAGGCAAAACAGCTGAACAGTCAAACTGTCTATTATACAATGTAGTGGTGATTCTTGATTAGGGAGACGTGTGTATTCTAATCTAAATGAACATTTACTCGATAAATTAGAACAACTTCAAAACCTGTGTATTTGATATATTTTTTGCCTTGAAAAATTTAACCATATATCCAAGTATCATTCACGACTTAAATTTATGACTGATGCAACCTACATCTTCTATGTTTTGTATATAATATACTAAATAATTCCGTTACACTTTCGTGTATATAGCCCCAATAATCCCGCTACACCTTCATCGTTAAATTTATATTTCAATACCTCTCATCACACAACTGTGAACTACAATCTGCAAACAAGTATACCATCCTAATCCCTCACCATAGAATGGAATTTTATGGAAAATCCTTCACTGTATATTCTGCTAGATGGTGGAATGAACTGACTACAAATGTACAATGTGCACCGTCTTTGTCTGTGTTCAAAAGTCGTCTGAAAATACATTATTTATCATCGTAGATCGCAGATCGTAATCCCTTCTATCCATCCTTATCCCTCTCCACTCCTAAAGTATCTTTTGCTTTTGTTTTTTAATTAATCTTATTTTATTACCATCCCCCATTATACATTTTATATTGTAAGTAGAATCAAATAATGTTTAAAAATCACAGCACTTAATATTCTATTCTAATTCATTGTGGTTGGCTATCGGAGATTGTTCTTGTAGCAATAAATCTGCTACTGTGTACTTAGTCTTCTAAGCCTGTAGAAAAATAAATTTAATAGGCATTGTATAATAGACGCTGTAGAATATTATTGTAGTTTCTGCTGGCAATTAAATGTGAGAGCGGAAACCAAAGACAAATGTTGTCAGCAAAACCAGCAGAACCAAAATTATTATCCCGCTGTACTTGCAGTAAAATAGTTTTTAAATATTTCAGAAATTTCTAAAAGGAAACTGCAACCCACCTTGTATATACAACAATAATAATCTGTTAAAAGCATTTGAAAACTTCTGAAAACTATTCCGTTTTTTCCATTTCTAAATTCATTTTACTGTAATAGCAAATTAGTTTCAGACAAAATATAAAGGTTACACACATTATGTGATTATTAGGTATATTATGGTCTACTGATCAGAACAAAACTTTGTCCTGGAGAAAGCATATTGATCCATTGTGCAGCCAGTACAGAGGGTATAGCTGCAATAACAATTGCTTTGCAAATGAGTTGCATGGTATTTGTGACAGCTGACTCCACAGAAAAGCAAGAGTTTATGAGGAAATATTTCCCCCAGGTAAGTATTTTTGTAAGCAATATTAGACACTGTATTGAGCAAAATATTCCATGGCAAAACATATGAAAGAAATTTCTGCAATATAAAAATTTATTTATCATCTAAAAAGAACCAAATTGAATTGCTAGGAAAAATTTATTTTGGCTAATAATTGATTGACTAGCATTATAGTTAGCTACGGGTGTCACTGTTGCGAAAAATAATACATAATGAAAATTGAGCAGTTCTAATCATGATGAAAACTAAGGTATATTCTGAAATTAAATAAGGTCAAACGGACAAATATTTCCAAAAAGAAGGAATAAGGTAATAAATTAATTTATTACCTGATGTATAATGATGATCAAAGACAAAGTCAGACATTTTTATAATTTTCCACACAACAGTCATGTTATACTATAACAGACTTGTTATGAAAATCAGATATAGTCAAACACAATTTCAGTATGTTCAAAGATGCCTTGGTTTTGTAAATAATTTTAATTGGACTAAAACATAAACAAATTCTATTATAAATTGTAGAGATACTTAACAAATATAATTCTTGTATTTGTATCTGAACACACTCTTTTCCAAATCTCAACCTGAATTGAAAAAGTCATCTGTTTCTAATATTTTATGAACTCCTTGGGCAACAATTTCCTCAAAGTGGAATTTGATCTTTTTTACATTTTGATACATTTCTTTTATATAGAGATACTGTTTTGAGATACTGTTGTCTGAATACATCAAAAAAAATATTGGTTATTGAATTAAAGTAGTGTAAGACACGTTGTTGATTCTTGAGATATTTCTTGATGAAGATCCTAAATAAACAATCACTGCACTCTTGATGTCACTAAGCAGAAAGAGGAACTATGATAAGTCACCGTTTTTACATTTTCTGCCATAAACTATTAGGACTACATGGGAAGGAATAATATTACCTTAGCCTAATATTTTAACACTCCCATCTAATTTGAACCGCACTGAAAGGTACATGCATCTCGTACAAAAATCAGCAATGCAGAGATTTGATTCCTCTTTATTTAGATAGATATATGAAAACAGAGTTAAATAGCTGGCAGTTACAGTATTATCTAAATTTACTATTGCTAAGTTATATTCTACCCCAACACATGTATTGACAGATTGAGAACATTAGACAATTTTACCTTGATATTAACCGTTTTAGTGCCATGGTTTTTTACTCATATATACTTAAAAATGCCAAAGAAATCTTTTGTTTTTGATGTCATTTACCGTTGTCTTGTAAAAAAAACTGTATGTCTTCCAAAAATTATTCAATTTCAATAATTTTTTCAGTGTTTTCTTATTAAAAACTTGTACAAGGATAATAAAATACAAAGAAAATTATGGAAATATATATTTTGAACAAAAATTATAACAAAAACTGAAATCAAGGTCACATCATATTTTAGCAATGCGGTACATCCTCCGAATCAGCAAAATAATTGTTATCGTCTCTATTATCACTATCACTCAAAATTTGCATTACGCCAAATTGTGAGTACACCACAATGTCACTCCCACTATCACTTTCTTCCCAACTTGAAAAACGATCATTTTCACTCGAATTATTTTTGTAGTCCGACATTATGGGTTCAAAATTTGCTTTTTCAGGATCCTTTTTATATTGTAATTATTAATAATATTATAATTTGAACTTCATGTAAGAAAGATAAAAAATTGGATGCGTGCGAGCGACCTCCCCTACCGCGCGCTAAACAGCAACTGATTTCGCGAGCACCATCGCACTCGTCACAAATTTAGTTAGTACACGCACGAGCGCGATGGCGCTCGCCGGCACTCTAACGGATAAACTCTATCAGGTACTCTGGCACATAGTTTCTCTTAATGCCGGATGCTGAGAAGACTGCATCTCTGCCTTTTATATTTACTCTTATTTTAGTAAGTTGCACTTGGTAAGTTATACAGGCATTGAACAGCAGATGTTTTAACTTTTCAAAATTTCTTTTCAGTTTGGGCAGGTATTCTGTACACATGATTGTTATATATATTTAGCAAGTATATGCTGTTGATTAAACTTGCAGTAATACCATTTTATTTCCTTTGTTTGTTATGAAATATCCTCTGTTATAAAAATCTCACCTGGACGCTGTTTTTATGATAGCTTGACTCAATTACAATAGATTCGTCGCCATATCTGGTACATTCTGTTTGGATTATTCTTGCACTTAATGGAACCACATTGTTGATTAATTAGATATTCCTGAATGAGGAATCGGATGACAAATAGTATTCCTGGATGACAAATAGTTACCACTATTATTAATATCATTGCTACATAGAAAAGAGGAAGTGCGATAACAGAGTTGCAGCTTATGTATTTTCTACCATAGACTATACAGAAAGGGGCGACTTTACCAAAACCAAAAATACTAAATTTTCCCCCTTAATTAAAATGTTCCTGACAGATTAAAATTTCACTTAATTTCATTAAATTTACTTATGCTGTGAACCTTATTCTATGTTTATCAATATCAATTAATCTAATTTTTCTTTAATTAATCTTTCGCAATTTTTACCTGCTTCTAAATATATCTATATTAATTCCAATTTTTTCTTAATTGGTATTTCACACTACATGTGATTTACATGTCCCTGAAGACCTTTTACCATAATTGCATTATACACAAAGATATGCAGTCAGCTTTACGCAAACATTTCATATTCATAAGGATATTCAACTATCTATACTTAAGTTTAAACTTTTAACAATGAAAATTTACAACTGCACACAGGATCATACCAATACTTTACTTAAGTTTAACCTTTAAACATACATTTGACATTTCACATTTACAACTGGCACAGGGATAAAACTCATCTTAACTTTATCTAAGTTAAGGTGAGTTTTACGGATAGGTTTTTACATTTTACATTTTGCTTTTTACCTTTTACTTTACCCAAGTTTAATTTTACTTTCTTTACCTAAGGATTAGTTTTACGAACTTTACATTTCACAATTCGTATATTGTTCTGTTATTGATAAGTTTTTGACTACATTCAAATTTCGGACTAGTAAACAGTTAACATTACTCTAGCTAATACTATACTAATGAAACAATGATCAATTATACTTACATAATTCAATTCTACAGTGTTTTCATGTAGTTTCTCAGTTATAAATTTGTACTTAATGCCTATATGTTTGCATTTTTTGAGAAACTCGCCTATATGTTTGCAAGTTTTTTATCATACTTATGGCATTTTTGTTATCTATATTTCAACGCACAGTCTTTTTAAACTCAGTAGGGTTACACAGTAACTGCTTCAATTAGATTGGCTCTTAGGTGGCTGCACAAGGTGTTATGACATCCGCTTCTGTGGCAGACAGGGCCACAGTCTGCTGTCTCTGATTGCACCAGGCGTGTGGTCAAACAAACATGCAACACAACACAAGTAACTGTTTTCTAATTATCTTGGTTTGTATTTTGGTCATAATATCACGTCGAGCGGTGTCAACTCTTCGTTCTTATGTTTGGTAAATATAGGCTCCTACTTGATGAAGACTCCTTCTGAAGCATATCATCTTCCACCAGACTCATGTTATGTAGCTGTCTCTATTACTACTGATGTGCTTTTGAAGTCCTTGGAAGTGCAATTTGGCTCACATTTTGACTCCGTCAGATTTAACAAAACATAATTTATGTTGACGGTGGTTTTCAGAAACACCGCATCTTTGCTCTTTATTATTGTTTTCAAAATATATTACACATACCTTTTTGTGTTCTTACAGTATCTGACGAAGGCCCCTTCCTTGCTCTTGGATCCCATTTTCTTATATTCTCTTTTGGGAGATGAACCATTGCTTCACATCTTAATACTCTCAGGTGACTAAAGTTTGGCTTCTTTCGTGACTCTGACTACGTCTCCTCATGAGTATTGTATTTCAGGGTTCGTATTGCAGCTCTTTTGGTAAGATAAGCGGCCATAAATAATGCTTTAGTCCAATACTGTTTCGGAAGTTTTGCGTCAAACAACAAGGCACCTTGCCATGAACTTATCAAGACGGTAAGGCTTGATTCATTCTTTCAGCTATTCCATTTTTTTCAGGTGTGTATGGAGTAGTCGCTGATGTATAATTCCAGCCGTTTTCATGAATTCTAAAAAGTCTCTATTTATATATTTGAGCCCCTTTTCAATGGGGAGATATTTAATTTTGCTACTTAATTGATTTTCGACTTGGTTTTTAATCTTTTTGAATTTTTCTAATACTCAGACTTCCTCTGTAGGAAATAAACAAAGACTTTTTTGAGCAATCATCTATAAATGTCAAAAAGTATCTTGCTTTACTGAGAGATTTCCATCTGATCACAAATATCTGAATGCACCAAGTAGCACTATTGTGATTTTAGAACCTTTACTTTTCTCTACCTGTTGTACAGGTAGAAATTAAACAAAATATAATTTATCTTGACTGTGGTTTTCAGGCCCATTATCCTTCTTGGATAATTGCAACCATTCAATTTTTGCTACAAATTTTCCAAGGTCGTTTCAATGAGCCAGAAGCTGGTGCCACAGAGAAATGTGAAATTTCTTAATATCTGATGTTTATGCAACATCACTACATATATTCGACTTGTACACGTTGTTGACTAGACTGGCAGTGGCTACAGTTTCTTCATATTTATTTGTTATGAAGCAACCGTTACTATTGAATTTTACTTGACCCCTGTTTTTAATGACTTGACTGATCGACAATAAATTTGTAGCTAAATTAGGCAAATGTAGTACATGGTTTAATACAATTTTTTTATACTGACCTTTACCATCACAGATGTCAAGGCTTACCTGACCGGAGTCTTTCAGTGAAAATGGCTTATAGCTACCACTTTTATCATCTTAACACAAATCTTCATATTAAATATATGTTTTGTATGGCAAACCTCCATGTGAAAGAGTTGATAGTAGTCATGACATGTTAAGTTTATAATGTCAAGTGGAATGATTTTCTATATAATTTATAGAAATAAATAATGAATATATTTGGCATTAATTTTGTAAAAATTTATTATTCACAATTAAATGAAACTACGTGATGTAGTATTATTTCTACTTTCTTTAAGTTCTTTACCATGATCTAGGTTTTGTTGTATTACAACATCTTCAGGTGGGCTATTAGCAAAGATTCGAAAGAATCGGTCGATGGAGATGAGGTTGTGGTAAAGAACTTAAAGAAAGTAGAAATAATACTACATCACGTAGTTTCATTTAATTGTGAGAAATAAATAAGTAAAATAGTAGCTTCAAATAATTCCTTTGAAATGGAAACAAAATTTCACACTGAACCCAAAACTTATAACATTTTCAATAAACACCTACATACATCATATTTCACAATTTGATTTATGCATTAACTCTTTGTATCTATGCTGAAGACCCAACAGACTTTTATTTCTAGCTATGAATTGGATAACACTAAGAATGTATCTGTTTGTTATACCTAATTTTTCTGACTGGTAATTAACCATATATGATAAAAACATCAATAAAATAGGATCATATTGGTCATCGCCACTTGCATGTATGTATTATTGTATGGGGTGTGTGATAAGCTAAGTTATATTTTTATACCCTAACCATATGTTTAATTAACACTAGAACTTGAGGAACTAATTTTAGATAGATATGAAAAACAGCAACTAACCATTTATGATAAGAACATCAATAAAATAGGATCATATTGGCCACTGTAATTTGCACATATGCATTTTTGTACATGGATGTGTGATAACCTATTTTCATTTTTTCACCCTATTCATATGGATAATTAGGACTAGAACTTAAGGAACTAATATATATACAGACACAAAAAAAAGTATATAACCATTTATGATAAAAACATTAAGAAATTAGGAACATTTGGCCACCATCACTTCTACGTATCTATTTTTGTACATGGGTGTGTGATAAGCTAGTTACATGTTTTCACCTTAACCATATGTTTAATTAAAACTAGAACTTGAGGAACTAATATTTTGATAGATATGAAGAACAGTAACTAGCCATTTACGATAAAAACATGAATAAAATAGGATTATATTGGCCACTGTAATTTGCACATATGCATTTTTTTACATGGATGTGTGATAAGCTATTTTCATTTTTTCACCCTATCCATATGGATAATTAGCACTAGAACTTAAGGAACTAATATTTAGATAGACACAAAAACCGTATCTACCAATATCAGTAGATAGATATGAAAAACGGTAGATAGATATGAAAATGGTTATTACCATTTATGATAAATACATCAACAAAATAGGATCTTTTGGCCACCATCACTTGTACGTATGCATTTTTGTACATGGGTGTGTGATGACTGCATAAGGATTGCATACATCCGCTTTGAGTCTATACGTCAAAAGATACTTTGTTAGAAAAGATAACATTTGACTAATTTCCATCAATACTCTAGATATCTAAATCCTATGAATACGCTGTACTATTTGTACGATCTTTATTTAAAAACATTAATTGAAATGTAATATATACCAAACGAAATTAATCACGATTATACCAATTACATTCATATTGAGTATAACCATAACTTATACCAATTATATTAAATATGAATGTGACTATGAGTCTACTTTATAAATTTTACAATTTTTCCGTGAATTTTCGTAAGCTCAATAGTTTATGTCAGTTTGCTGTTTAGGCTGATAAGCAATGTATAACTAAACATCACAAGTGTAGCACACAAATATAGAAACAAAAGATTATTAATACTAATTTTGAGATGACAGCCATATCAGTGACCCTCGTGATCCAAATTTCGAGCAGCTTATAAGAACAATGACAAACGGACGTGGAGTTGATGTTGTTGTTAACTCACACTCACAGGCTAAGTCACGGACTTTACTGCGTTTCTTGAGATCAAGAGGACAATTTTTAAGGATTGGCAAAGACATAGGAGATATATGTAGAAATAATTTTCTTGTACGTTTATTTGATATTCTCCTTTTTCTCAGATTTAATAGCGATTATTGTGGCAACTGATCTTAGATTAGTCCATGTTTGCACATATTTATGTAAATTTATATTGATCAAAGCGATTTTTAATTTATTTTGAATTGATCACCAGCATTACCATTACCCAATGCGCAACACGAGGAGATTGCACTGTCGGATTTATTCTTCATATTTGCATAGTGAGATCTCCAAAAAATACTTCCACAACATCATAATACCTTTGATTTCCATTAATTGTAAAATTTGAAAATAATATTTAATTAATGGAATTGTTAAAATTTATAACCAATATTTAAATAATAGAATGCCAGATGGCGATGAGATTTATTAAATGTTATAACTAAACTACGATGATCCTTCAATTTTCTTTATTTGCTGTAACAGATTTGACCCCGTGGGACATGGCAAACCATTTTGCATGATTATTATGGATCTAAATAGATCTTAAAATATAAATTGTAAAATAACAGCTAAGGGCGTAAGAAAATAAAATATTGAATCATACATTCGTAAAGGTGATAATTTCTGAGTTTTAAAACCGCTTAAAAGTGTCTTATTCTTGAGTTTTGAATAGCCAAAACAAAAAATTTATTTTCTTACTTGCTTGCGAATAACTTCCCTTACAAATGGTTGTGACATTTTAATGTCACGTGAATAACTCTGATTATTACTTCTAAGCCCTTTTGTTTCATATAACAAACATGTTGGACATTAAGGAATATTTAAAGATATATGTAGTGCTCTTTTACAACTCAAAATACTAGAGCATAAAATTGCTATTACCTAATGAAATACTTTCACATGACTAAATGTAGACAGAGTAATTAATGTTGATCTAGTGGTTTTTGACTTTAGTTGTGATTAATAGGAAAACTATAAAAGAAGGCTTCTATTACAACTAGAAAACTATAAAATGGGTTTCTATATACTAAGATTTGCATGACTTATAATAATTCTCTTACGAACAATAAAGATAACTCATCTATTTAAGAAATATTGACAAAATAACTTGATTAATAGATTGTCCATAAACATTTCTGTATATATATATATATATATTTATATATATATAGAAGCCATAGAAGATTCATTCATACCATAGAAACTTTGTATATTATATTAAGCCAATCTAATTTTACCTCTCCCCTCTATTTAAAACTTGCACATTGAGATTAATAAAAAATGTCTTCCCTAAGCCTTGCACAATGCAAAATTCAATGTTCCTAACTAAAGATGTGATTTAAGTGACATACCTTATTTGAACAAAAAATATTTTCCAGGGTATGAAGCCATTTCTCATGAATATATCTTTTCATGAAGTTGATGTAGACGTATTTATGAATGAAGAATCAGGAATTAAAGATAAAATTGCTCATGAAATATCCGAGGGAATAGCAAGAGGTGTGGTACGACCATTACCCACTATTATTTTTGATGACACCCAATTGGAAGACGCATTCAGATTTATTACGATGGAGAAGCATATAGGGAAGGTTCTCATTCAACTAAAGAAGGAAAATGACAAGTTGTCACTGAAATTAGTGAATGCAGTTCCTAAATTGCATATGAACCCAAATAAAAGTTACATTATTGTAGGTAAGCCATATTCTATTAATAGGAGACTGTTAATGATTATTCACTTACGTGTCAAAATAGTTAATTTGTTCTATAAAATATAATCCATTATTGATCAAATTATTTTTGGGATTATAGTTTATTTGTAAGCTAGTGTTTCAATTTTCTTGAGTTATTTTAGTTCTCAAGATTTGAAAATTCTCGACTTCCAATTCTCGAGTTTTCTTCAGTATTAGAGAAACTTGTAAAACATTACAAAATCCAAAAAGTACAGAATGAAATTTGTACTCAACCCTTGCAAAGAATTTTCAGTTATCATTGAATATAGAAGGGTTGTGAAATAGCTGATTTAAAGAAGCCAAGTTTACATTTCACAAATTTTTTACAGATTCAAAAAATACAATGGCCAAATTGTTTTTCATCGATTATAAATCATCTACCAATACATCTTTTATGGCTTCTGATTTTTTAATTGTAGCAATCTTTCTTGATAGTGCTCCAATGGACAAGCTTTATGTGAAGTAAGATGTTAGTTTGGTTAGACTCTTTCTAAATAGTTTTAACAATGAAAGTACTTCCTTAAAAAACTATGTTTAATTAATTTTTGGTGTGTGTATATAATGTTTCGTTTCAGATTCTGAATCGCAGTCACCAACACTAACATGTGTATTGGTAATTGCTTAATAGAATCAAGCTGACCGATTGTCCCATATGGTCTAAAGAATTTATTTTTTCCACGGATTTTGCAATGTAAAGAAACTATGAACTATTTCTTAAATTCTTGAGTTTTTTTAGTCTTGAAATGGGAAGATTTCTCGAGTTTTCTCACTTTAAGAAATCTCGACTTGAAACCTTATTGTAGTCCTAACAAAAAATTCCTAGAACGAAATTTGCTTAATCTGCTGCTGGCGAGCTTATCTCATCTACTAACAAAACTGGTGCTACCAGCTCGATACCATTAGTTGAATAGCTAATATTTAGTTTAGATAACTTTAGTTTAGTAGATAATATTTAATTTGATACATGCAATCAATCACGGAAAAATGTAAAAAAGGGTTAATTTATACATATGAATGGCCAATATCATCCCGGCAATTATTTTACAGTCAATAACTATTTAAATTTAATATCACATCCATTCTTAAATAAATACAAAATAAACAATCACTTTTTTAGCTTTAATTTCAATTAAACAGGTGGCTTGGGAGGTTTTGGACTAGAATTGTTTCAATGGCTTATTTCGCACGGTGCTTGTAATTTTGTGCTATCGTCTAGAAGAGGAATAAGAACAAAATACCAATCCTACTGTATCAACAGGTGAGTATGTCTAAAATCACAATATGTCTTAATGAAAGTACAGTCACTGTTCCCAAGGCTCAGGATCTTTGGTATTGACATGCGCTTAGATAAATACTGAATTAACAAAATAAACACTTATATTTTGTAAAAAAGTTACACTAGTGGCAGACATTAAAGATTAATACTAACAAAACAGAGATGATAGTTTTCGCAAAAAAATTGCATTTCAGTTTTAAGGTTTCTATATTGTTGGATATCTAATGGCATAAATATACATTTGTATTTCCCACAGGCAAGAAATGCAAAGCTACATTCTGACTCAGACTAGAAATAGTAAATCAGATGCCGCAATCCTTGTGCCTCAGTTTATTTTGCCTCGCTGGTCTAGTGTTTCACACTTGTTGTAATTTATAAAAGGATACTCAGCAAGTACTAAATGCTGATAGCTTTAGAGGTTATTGGAGCAATGGAGGCTACTTTAACCTTAGTTATGGTTGCTATGGTGATCCCGCACCTGTCAGATGCAGTCCAGTACAAGAAACTAACATGTATTTCCACAGAGTATGAAATTTAACATAATACCAGATTCATATTTTATTAATTATCACAATCAATATTTGCATTTATATTTCCATAGTTTAATTTTATTCTTCATGTGATTTATATTTGCTGTTAAATGTTGTTTAGAAAAGCCATACTCCTCATTTTTATGAGAGCCACACACCCAAAAAATATTTTCTTCCATTTATTAGTTTCTTTGTAATAAATAAATTGGTAATGTTGCCATTGATTGGACACGGTTTATAATTTTCTTACTGGTAATTGACAGAATCTATTTTCTATATATGAATTTCATGATTCGAAAAGAAAAACTTACACCATAAGTTACAGGTTTGCAAATTTTATAGTTTAGAAAATTAATAGTAAATGGGGAATATATATTTCTAATAGTGAACAAGTTTCTCTGAAACTGAAATCATATTTAAATTTATTTGTAGGAATATTCCAATTTCAAGCATACAAAATATTTTGAGATAGAAATACAACTCAAAAGACAACACAAACTGTTATATGGACCTTAGTGCTAAGTTTCTGAAATCTATGGGCTAAGTTTATGTCGATTTAACTTCAACAACCATAATTGACAACAATGTAATTTCTTAATATATATTAACACAAAAAAACAAATATTTTGTTTAATTATCATATGTAATTTATCCTCTGGGTTTTAATAATATATAATTATACCTTTGTAGATTTACATAACTAATTAAAATGTCTATACAATTGCTCGTGATTGAACTAGAAATATTTATTGAAAGTAAATTAAGAAAATCTCTATTTTATAATTTTTATCTTTTAATCAGATCTTCAATACAAGAAATGTTATTGATGAAATAATAATTATTTATAATCAATTACCTGAATTATTTTTAATACCATTATCAAATAAATTTATGATATGTAAAGAGTTTTAATATTATAGATGGCGAAAATATGGTATAAATGTCGTTGTATCAATAGCTGACGTTACCACTATCAGCGGTGCATATGAACTTACAAAGGAGACTTGCGCCTTGGCACCGATAGGTGGTATATTCAACCTGACACTAATAGTAAAGGATGGGTTAATGGGAAATCAAACAATATCCAATTTCCAAGAAGTTATAAAACCTAAAGTGTCGGGTACGTAACCATTTCTATGTTTGTAAAACTCTCTCACAATGAAATATTTATATGCTTCCTTACAATTAACCTAAGAGAGTGCGTTTTTAAGTTCGCGGTATTGGTAATTACGTCATTAGCTCCCTCGGAACTTTAGTGAACCGTAATGAGTTCAGTGACTTGTTACTATAAATAGCAAGTTTTATCTTAATCAAGCCATTAGCTTTTGAACTATCATCGACCAAGAAAATCAATCGGGAAGTAAGTAAGAAATATGGAGAAAATCAAGTACAGCTCTGTTATAAAGTTCCTTACCAAGCAGAGAACGTCAGTTCAAACCATAATGGAAGAGATGGTATCCATTTACTAGGACTCTTGGCCAGGTAAAACCATAATTTATAAGTGGCACAGTATCTTTAAACAATGTAGGGACTCACTTAAAGACGATCCAAGGCCTAGATGGCTGAAGTGACTACTCTGCAAATTATGCAAAAAGTAAAAAAATTAATATTAGAAGATGCTAGATTAAGGAAAAAACAGCTTGCAGAAATGGTTGCTGTGTCAGATACAATAATTTTGAAATTCTTCACGAATATCTTGGGATGAGTAGGGTCAGTGCAAGGTGGGTGCCGAAATATTTACTACGCCTCAAAAACAACACCACGTGCAGTGTTCTCGCTGGTTTTCGGACCTCTTTATTAAAGATAACGATGAACTATTGAGTCAAATTGTAAGTGGGGATGAAACTTGGTAACATCATTATGAATCTAAGTCCAAGCAGAACTCTATGCAGTAGCACAAAAAAGCACACCCAAGAAGTTTAAGGTGTCACAGTCGGAAGGGAAAATCATGGCGACAGTCTTTTGGGACTCAGAAGATATCCTGTTAATGGGTAATAAAGGTAAGTGTCTCCATAACCAGAGAATACTATGCTTTAGTCCTAGAGTAGTGAAAAACTCCATCAAAGAAACAAGAGGGGGGAGAGCCTGTTCTCAAGAGTCATGTTGCATTGGCTGCCCTGCATAAGGTGGGCTTCGATCTATTGGATCACCCACCCTACAGTCCTGACCCGACTACCAGCAATTATCATCTATTCTCAAAATTAAAAAAGAACTTTGTGGGTAGAAATTTTCAAGCCACAAAGAAGTGAAGGAAGCAGTTTCAGCTTACTTTTTGGACAAAGATAAAACATTTTTTTATAGAACTATACATAAGCTAATTGAAAGATCGGAAAAATGTATTAGGATAGCAAATGGATATAATGAAAAAGAAAAATTAATATGTATTTTTATTCTTATTTCTTATCCCTCATTCTGCAAACTTAAAAATGCCCCCTCGTACACAGGTACTAGGTACATGATTTAGTATGTTCTATAATTTTCATAATTATAGGTTTAGGTTAAATTCTCACTATTATAATTGTATTCACTAAGTATATTTTAATAATATTTTAAGAACTGTTCGCAGGTACCCAGAATTTGGACATTACATCCAGAAATCTAGCTCCTCATTTGGATCATTTTATAGTATTCTCTAGTATTGCTTCTGGCCGGGGCATTGTACGACAATCAAATTATGGATTTGCCAATTCGGCCATGGAACGGATATGCGAAGTGAGAAAGGAAGCAGGGTTACCAGGTAATTATAACATAAACACTGATAGTAAAGAAATGAAATCATTGCTTATATACGGTGGAAAAATAGTGCCTACAAATGACAGAAATTATGAAAGAATTTACATATTTTAAACAATCAAAGTATTAATTTAATATGATTTATCTTCACAGGTCTGGCGATACAATGGGGCCTCATAGCAATTGTGGGCTATTTGAGTGAACTAAATAATAGTGATAGATTAGTTCGTGGTACAGTGCCACAGAAGATATCATCTTGTTTAAATGTTCTCTCGATATTGTTGCTCTCGCCATATCCAGTTGTCTGTTCAACGGTGCTAGCTGAAAAATTATCACAATCTAACTTAGGACAAGATGCAATCTTAACTATCGCCAATATTTTAGGTATTATATCATTATATGTATACATATACAGATCTAGTTCAATAAGACACAAAGTTAAACATAGATGTGTTAATAAACAGCATATTTAGACAAAGAAAACATTAATAATACTTCCACGACATATAATTTAGTTAGACATATTCAAAAACTTTATAATGCTACATATGTAGATACTGTTTGTAACTAAGATAAAATTTTATCAATATGTGCCAATATATAGTTAACGGTCCTACCAAAAAAGCATTTGACTTTGTAATAAAAAGTTATTATTTATTTAAAATAAACACATTTTAAATATTAAAAAATTAATACACGTGTTTATTTTAAATTTTCTCAAACTCTGAAAAAAAATCACCAAGCGATCTTCCAGCAACAAAACAGATTAACACAGAAATGAGATTTAGAGAAAATTTTAAACATTACATCTTACCAAATTTTTGAAACGATACTGAGATAATTTTTGTCTTTTTCTAGACTGTAGACTTTACGGATTAGATGAATATTATAAACAAAGTAAATTGTTTTAAAGAAACATACAAATCTTTTCATTAATTGTTTAGCTTTACACAAAAATGCTACAAAAAACTAAACAAACTATACAATGGAAATAATATAATCTAATCCATTTGGAATTGTTCATAATAAAATCCTACTTAAGTATAAGCTTTATGCAAATTTACATTATATAACTTTTATTCATAAGAGCATTTTTATATTTTTACTTTTTCCACATTTGTATTTAGTGTGTATAAATCAATTTAGATCGGTTTTTCTGTCTTTACTATTGCAAACTTTGAAAATTATAGACGTTGCTTTTAGTATTATCATTATGACAATCTGTGTTTTATTTTTCTTACAGGTTTAAAGGATTCAAGTAAGTTTCCCGACTCGACCAAGTTATTAGATTTGGGTCTTGATTCTCTTCTGATCACTGAAATAAGACATACATTAAAAATGAACTTTGACGTATCCCTCTCAGCAGCTGAGGTGAAACTGTTGACCTTTGATAAGTTGAAAAATATAGGTAAAATTTTCATGTTTCTCATTAAATTTGTAATTCGTTATTTATTTTATGTAATTCGTTATTTATTATATGTTATTCCAAATAATATAGTGCGAGCAGGTATAACCTGTAAAGCCTAGTATTTTTTCCATTCCCGTCAACCCTTAAGTTTTTTTTTAAACCGAGCCCATATTCTTCTTTTCTTTTATTTCGTGGTGATTACTCTCTCTAGATAGAACTTTTGCCAGTGTTTTCTCCCAGTGTTCAGATTTGTTTATTAGGCAACACTAATTATATAACACTCTGAATATCTGCCACTTTTGCTTGATCAGAAAAATAAACTAAAGAGTAAAATAAGAATCAAATAAAAGTTTGCTATGATACAATAAATTAAGTAAAAATATAAATAAAAATAAAATTTAGAGATAATACAAAGGGACAACAGCATATAAACAAATAATAAGTATATGCATATGTACATATATATATAAACAAACATGAAAACATAAAAATGAATGTAGAAGGTCCTAGATTTTGACATCATTCTTTCTTATGTATTTATTGTAAAGGTTGTCCTTATTCTTTTATGAGTTAGTTTGACTAACCAGTGAACAATATAAAATAAAATAGAAATTAATAGACTCTGTAATGACCTTTATATGTATTTATATACGAGGGGGCGTTTTTAAGTTCGCGGAATGGAAAGGTAGGTCATTAGCAAAGGTGATTAACGGAATGATAGCTAGTTAAGTAACTCATTATTAGTATAAATACCAAGTTTCATCTTAATCGGATCTTTAGCCTTTGAACTATCGTCGAACAAACAACTCAATCTAGAAGAAAGTCTGAACTATGGAAAAAATCGGGAACCGCGCTGTTATAAAGTTCTTTACCAAGCAAGGAAAGTCAGTTCAAACCATACTGAAAGAGATGGCATCTGTTTATGGGGACTCTTGACCGGGTAAAATCATGGTTTACAAGTGGCATAGTCTCTTTAATCAGGGTAGAGACTCACTTGAAGACGACCCACACCCTGGTCGGCCGATTGAAATGACTACTCCGGAAATTATTGAAAAAGTTGAAAAATTAGTATTGGAAAATGCCAGACTAAAGAAGAAACAGCTTGCCGAAATGGTTGGAGTATCGGATATAACAATTTTTAAACTTCTCCATGATCTATCTTTGCATGACAAAGGTCAGCGCAAGATGGGTGCCGAGAATGCCCACACCGCCTCAAAAACAACGCCGCATGGAGTGTTCTCATGCATTTTTGGAACTCTGTAGTGAAGACAAGAATGGACTATTGATTCGAATTGTTACTGGAGACAAAACTTGGGTCATCATTATGAACCTGAGTCCAAATAAGACTCAATGCAGTGGCACAAAAAAGGCACACCACCCCCCAAGAAGTTTAAGGTGTCACAGTTGGATGAAACAATCATGGCGACAGTCTTTTGGGGTTCAGAAGGGATCCTGTTGATGGATTATACAGATAAAGGTGTTTCCATAACCGGAGAATACTATGCGTCAGTTCTAGAGAGGTTGAAAGAAGCAATCAAAGAAAAAAGAAGGGGAAAATTGATCAAAGGTGTCCTGCTTTTGCACGACAACACACTCGTTCATACAAGCCGCGTTGCGCTGGTCGCCCTGCACAAGGTGGGCTTCAATATTTTGGAACACACACCCGTCCTGACCTGACTCCCAGTGATTATTATTTGTTCGCAAACCTTAAAAAAGAACTTTGTGGAAAGAAGTTTTTAAGCGATGAAAAAGTGAAGAACGCAGTTTCAGCTTATTTTTCGGGAAAAGACAAAACATTTTTTTATGAAGGTATACATAAACTAATTTTAAGATCTGAAAAATGTATGACGGTAGCAGGTGAATATATTGAAAAAGAAAAATAATTTTGTATTTTTATTCCCACTCCTTATCCTCCATTCTGAGAACTTAAAAACGCCCCCTCGTATATAAAGTAAAACATGTTCAACCTTATTCACACAAAAGCAAATTTTGTTTTTTGAATATTAACCCTGTGCATTTGAGAGGAGACTCTCACTAGCTGCTCATCGTCTTGATACGTTCAAGTGGCAATTGAGAGTCATCATCAAGAATTACTTAATTCCTTTTTTATTTGTCAACATAATATAAAGTCACACACAATAGATATTTAAACATAACAAAAGTTCATACAATCACAACAAAGCGTAAAGGGGAAACCACTTCATTTTCAATCACTCTTTGAGGCTGATTGCAGTAAACATTTAAACTGTCATAAACATTCTTGCAGAATGGATTTTAACCAAGAAAGTTTTAGCAGTGACGGTGAGTTTTGGATTTGAGTTTTTACAGAATTAAATATTATAGTTGTGAAATGAAATTGATAATGACAGTAGTTGTGCAGAAAGGAGTGATACAGTTGTTCCAGTAAGCAAAAGAAGGTAAGAAACCGAAACTGATTCTAAAATCAAATAAGAGGAAGGTTATTCAGACTGGATCGATATCACTGCATCTGGGGAAATGTCAAATAGAAAACTATTTGCAAGGGGCGAAATATCTGTTGGACTGTATGTTAATTTAAATTTTATGGAACCATCGCATTTTTTAGACTGCACTTTATCAACGATCTGATTTTTAAATTATTACAAAGTCCAATAGTTATGCCAAAACTAAGTTAGAAAAGAAAACTTTGTCAAATAAATTTATTTGGAAAAATTGACGGTACGTTTATTGAGAAGAGTTTTAGGCACCATTGAAAAATATTTTAGTTGTAGGAACGATGCAATTGACTGACATTGAAGAATATTGGTCAATGGATGCCACCATCAGTCATTGGATTCCTTTTTGTTCTAATATTGGAATAATACTAGAGATAGATAAACACAAATTTTTTTGATATTGCATTTGAGAACAATTTCGACAAAAATTGGTTGCTTAAGACATAAAAGATACTGTAATCATTTTAGATTACATCAATTAAAATTTTAACCGCATTTCATGCCTGGAGAATACTTGTACTTGAATGAAACGGTTGTCAAATTTAAAGGAATAATTTCTTTCATCATGTCTAATCAAAATATGCAGACTAAATTTAATTTAGTTGATTCTTGAAGTTCACATCAATTGTTTATGGACACACATTCAAAAGTCTTGTATTAGCTGAGGAAGATATAACATGGATTGTTATTCAACAGGTATAATTCAAGTCAATTAAAGAGAATCACTGATTGCTGTAAAAAAAACAAAAGTTTCAAAATAAAAAAGGGGTTACTTATAATAAAGGACATACACTATTATTGTTAGCTAGGAAAGATAAGCGACTGGTAACCATGTTGACTAATTGAAACAATGTATGAATGACTTCTATCTAATGATTGGGGGGGAAGGGGTAGAAATTTATGTACAAAAACAAAATGAAATTTGCAATACATAAAAAACATGAAAGCAGTGGACCAAACTGGTCAGTATATCTATACTTACTACTTGTTACTACTTTTTAAGAAAATCTGAAATGATGGCTCACGCTACTCTTTTTGGGTATTTAAAATATACATCCTGAAGTTATATAAAGAGGTGATAAGACAAAGAAGTTATAATATATGAATTTGTAAAATCATTCATCAAACATTTTAAAAATGGACATTGTCAAGAATGCAAACAACCACTATAGGCTACAATGGTATTCATTTCAATGAAACACTGTAAGTTATTTTACAGGAAAGAAACAAGACTGTGAAGTCTATTTTCTTAAAACACCAAAGAATAAAGGACACGAAAATACATATTTTTGCAATGCAGACAAACCCGAAATATATATTAGTGACGGTTACCTGAAATTTTGTACAAAAAAAATTTATAGAGCTTAAGTGATTCATATTACATAATGTAAACCTACATTCATGTAATAAATAAATTATATGTTTTAATAAATATTTTTAATAAATAAATATTTGTGATTGCTTCAAAAAAACTCATCAAATTGGTTGTGTCTGGTTGTGTTAAAAAACCCAAAATGCAAAGGATTAATGGATGCTGAAATTTGTAAAGAAATATATCAGTACATTTGATTACATTATGTTATCATCATTCACTTATTCTTAGCCGCACAATAAATCAAATTTCTTTTAATCAAATGCTGATAACCCTGAAATATGGAGATTTGTTTTGTTTTATACACTAATCATAGTTAGGGTTAGATATTATCCACTAGATGTGATAATAAGTGCAAACTTTTATTTTGCAGTATACTCATGTTATACATGTTCTGTCGTAATATTTTTATAATCTGTTTCAATATAAGAATTATAATAAATTATCTATATTTGTTATATATTTATATGTACTATACAATGAGACTCTTCTTACATTTCACTGTATTTAAATTTTGGTTGAATATTGATTAATGTTAATAATTTAAATGAAATGTTACAAATAACTGTAACTACAAATTAATAATTAAAAGGATATGTCATGTTGCAGGTATGCAAGCAGCCAACGGCAATGTAAGAGAGTGAAGTTGACCACCGAAAGATAGGATCTGGGAGAGTAGCAGAAATGAAGAGGCCTTTTCATGTTAAAACAATAACACATAATATAATATTAAGTTATTCAATGAAATACAGATTTTTTGGATATCATACACTTTTGTAAATAGGATTTTAGAAAAACATTCTTAACAAATAAATAATACTTAAAAAAAATTAAATATTTGATTACATGCAATTTAAAATTAATGTAGATGGAGAAGATACAAACTTTTAAACACAATAATCATATTAAAAAATAAAGTAAATTATATTATATGTACTCAGTAAACGCTGCAGCATATCGTCTGTGCTGTTCCAGAGGGTTACAATATTTTGCTCAAATTTAAGTTTTGGAATTCTCATGTGCTCTTGCGTATTATTTCATTTTCAATGCAAGGAACTTCTTTTAAAATATTCTATAAGAAATTATACTCTTATGAGAAGCAGATTTAAGATAGAAATAAAATTAAGTAAATGCGTGAAGATTCTATTGAGCGTCACTCATCCGCATAAGTGCTGCTATGCTATTTGTGGTGTTATCATTTAGAACTGCACTCAATCATTAATCCTTATAAAAAAGTATAGATGTTAATACTTGTAAGCGTCTCCATATATTATACAGATCTGTTTATAATGTTTTTTCATCAATTTAATGGGCAGTCACAGCAATGAAACTTTCCTTACTAGGTGACATCTAGGTACCAGAAGTAAAATAAAATGTTTTCGCTGACCTAATTTTTCCTTTCATGATATTTAGGACTTCATGGTGTATTCTCAGGAGTTAATTTTCACTCTCCTTCCACGAAACTTCTGCTTCTCATTTACTCATGAGAAATGATGGCGATTTTCACATCTTGTTTACCTATTGGTTATAGCATTCCGACAGTAGGTGGCCTTCAAACCTAACTAGTAAAAGCAGATTGAGAAGAAAATAAAGGTTATATAAATTTGAAATGTGTGTTAGAACTGTTGTGTTACTGAGTAAAATGTGTATTGTGAAAATTAAATTTACGTATAATAAATTCATTTTTTGCTAATAAAATTTACGTCAAATAATAAAGATCCACTGGCAAATTTAAATATTTATTACATCACGGAAATAAAATTCTATTACAAGGTTCAATTTTATAATATGATCAAATATTCCAAAATAAAATAACAACTGAAGAAAATTTAACTTATGTCTATTAAATGTATTATTTAAATAATTCTTTAATAAAACTAACTTAAAATAAGTTCACTGGGAAATTAAAGTATTTAAAACTTAATATATTGAATCATGTTAATAAATAAAAATTTCATCAATTGAATGGTGAAAGAAGGCCTTTCTGTCATAAATCTGTTTCTCATAAAAGTAAAATCTCTTGTTGAGTATTTTAAGAGACGTATTTGCATTAAACATTTGAGACGACGCTTGCATTAAAAATTTAGTATTGTTAACAGTTATTAAATAAAATCAACAGAATTGAAATAAAATTATAATAAATACAATGAAATAATCCTAAAATGCATTCAACCATAGTTTTGTTAAGAATAACTGATATCTGGCAATGGCTGTTAAATTAAAACTAATATTAATATTGTAATTAATAAGGGCTGGGGATAAAATTATTGTTATTTTATTAAAGCACAAGTCGACAAAACAAAGACTTTTAATGATTAAATTAAGAAAAAAAACGAATTATCTCCATTCATGCCTGCTCAACTTCGATATGTCATAGTTCCGAAACTCCGAACCTGCCAACGTACGTAGTAATTCCATGCATATTTACATTTGCTAGTCGGATCACTCATTGACATTGACTTTAAGAAAGAAAATGTTTTATGGAGCCATGTATGAATAGACCATCCATATATGGAATAAAAATCAATATATGGAGCAAAATGTATTCTTCCATTTATTAGCTTCTTTCGAATAAATTGGTAATGTTGCTATTTTTGGACATGGATTTAAGTTTCCAAGCAGGTAAATAATAGAATCCGTATATCTTTCACATTTATTCAATCGAAATAAATTTATTGACCATAAAAGAAAACCTTCCACTTCAATTTATAGGTATGCAGATTTTATGTTTTAGAAGATAATATATGGGGAATAACTTGTAGTAATATTTTAATTTCATGCATACAAAGTATTTAGAGATAGAAATAAACCCCAAAGGATAATGTCACCCGATATATGGACCTAAACCCCTCTTGAGAAAATTGATATACATCTAAGCTTTGAGTTTCCTCAGGTCCTTTGTTTTATGCAGATCATTGAAGTGGATCCTATGTTCAATAGAAACTTGCGATAGTGGTTTACAATAAAATAGGTTAAAGGCTGAATTTTGTTACTATTGAAGTAAGTACATCAAGTTAGAGATATAGGAACATAAAGGCATATTTTAATTATAAGTATAAGTAAATATATGGTTTAACCAAAAAAACAGCTATTAACATACCTCTACTTCATTTTGAGATTTAATATTTAATGGAAAATGACAAAACTTATTTTAATTTTTATAATCTGCATATTTCAGAATAAAAATTGATCTAAAAAAATTAAATTTTTTTTGTATACATTGTGCTAAATAGCATTTTCCCCAATATATTGTACTAATTTAATACATTTTAAATATTAAAATGCTTTATTATACTCAAATATTTAAAATAAATGCTATGTTTCTAAAATCTATGGAAATAGGACTATAACGATTTGTCCTAATGATTTGGAGAACCATAATTAAAAAAATGTAGTTTGTTAATACCATGGTAATAAATAAAACAAATACTTATGTCTTAAATTAAACCTTTGAATACAATATATAATCTATCGTTTAACTTTTAGCAATAAATTATACCTATGTGGATTAACATAGTATATAAATGTCTTTGAAATTTAAAAATATTCTGCTATTGAACTGGAAATATGTATTGAAAGTAAATTAATAAAAATAAAATGAATTAATAGGACTATGGTTTTAACATATTCAAATAAAATAGCTTTCTATTTTATAATTTTTATTTTTACTCAGAACTTTAATAAAAGATAGGTTATTGTTGAAATAATATTTATCTATAGACTTTTTTAAACTTTCGCGATTCGAACACATATTTTATTTGATTTGAATCGGGTTTTTTCGCGGTAATTATCTATTTAATGAGTAAACCTAGATATTATAAACTAAGTATTCACTATGTCCCGACGTTTCAGACTGGTTGCACAGCCTGTGGTCACGGGAAGACTGAAGATGTATAGGAGTCACCGCTGCGACGCGGGAGTGTTTTTCAAAACTACCCCCACTTGGTTGATTGTAGAAATCTAAGGCACGTTCACACTAGACCTACACACTACACTGACGGTGTCATGACACTTGGATTTATGTACACATCGCGAACACCTAGTTGCAATCACTGGATTCCAAGCCACCGAGAGTTTGAATCCGTCTTCACGCTTGAAATTTGGATGTTTTTTAATTTCAATCGCTTCCCGTATAATCCTCTTGAAATAATGAGGCTCAGAAGAAATAACCTTGGGGTCATGAAGTTCGATCCAGTGATTGGGCCCCAAATCAACTAAGTGTTTTGCTATAGCAGACTTATTTATCTGGCGGTTCTTCACAGCTGCTATGTGTTCCTTCATGCGTTCGGCGATTGTCCTTTTTGTCTGACCTATGTAGGAAAGACCGCAGCTGCAATCGATTTTATAGACACCTGGCTTCTGCAATGGAATTACGTCCTTTGGTGTCCGCAGCTGCTTGGCCATTGTTGTAAGAGGGGTGTATATCGGTTTTATTGAAAACCGTCTGAGTAGGTTTCCAATCTTATCCGTCACCCCTTTTACATAAGATAGAAAAGCCGGTTGTCTGATCGCCTCGGCGTGTTTAATTCCAGTGTGCTTAGCATGCAATCTCCGTGTTCTGTAGCCATTCATATTTAGTACCTCCTGGACATGCTGTAGCTCATTCTGTAGATGTTCAGGGTCACAGAGGTCATGAGCTCTGCGCGTTAGTGTGGAGACTACTGACTGAAGTTGGGCAGGATGGTGATGTGATGCAGCGTTTAAGTATCTGTCTGTGTGAGTCGGTTTCCAGTATATAGTGTGAGCCAACGTTCCATCAGGTGTCGCCATTACCTTTACGTCCAAAAATGCCAACGTCCTGTTCTCCTCCAGCTCATAGGTGAACTTAATCTGAGGATGAATCGAGTTGAGATATTCATTCACCTCGTTAGCACTTCGGATCCTTCTGTCCAGGATACAGAAAATGTCATCCACGTACCTCTTCCATAGTTTTATACACACAGGCCGCACTGTCGATCAGCTGTTCGAAATATTCCATCCAGATGTTGGCAAGTGCTGGGACCACCGGGCTACCCATAGCGACACCATCGATCTGAAGATAGTACTGACCCTGGTACAAAAAGAAGTTTCCGTCCAAACAATGTTCCAAACGTTTCCCATATTGGTCTGGTAATTCAAGATCACCCAGCATCTGTCTGACCACATCAAGACAGTCTTTTAATGGAACGTTGGTAAACAGTGACTCGACATCAAAGCTTACCATTATGTCTTCTGGTTCCAATCTTATGTCCTTAACAATGGCGACAAAATGCCGGGAATCCTTGACGAAGGATGAGGTGTTTCCTATATGTGGTTGCAATATTTCAGCTACATGTCTGGCCAACCTGTACTTCGGCGAATCAATTTGACTCACTATAGGTCACAAAGGAACCTCGGCTTTATGAATCTTAGGTAATCCGTACAATTATGGTGGTTGAACTATAGCCGGCCTGTGTAAATATTGGTATTCATCCTCCGTAAATAGATCCTGAAATTCGTGTACAGCTGCCCTTATGGGTCTTGTAACTCTGGCTGTTGGATTATATGATACTGGCTTATACACATTACTGTCACTCAACAACACATGTACCTTATTATTGTAGTCCTCGGTGTACATCACCACGGTAGCATTGCGTTTATCGGCCTTAAGAACTAACAATTCCTCATTTTCCCGTAGGTTCTTAAGTGCTTGCCGCTCACCCGCAGTGACATTGGGTTTCTGACGACGACAGTTACGCAACACCCTTGATACATCTTGTCTCAGCGTTTCCGCGTCTATTGGTGGTATTCTGTTGCGAACGATTGTCTCCTCTACACCGCTGATAACTTCCTCATACGGTATTTGTTTAGGTGTCATAGCAAAGTTCAATCCCTTCTCAAGAACGCTCTGTGTGTCATCATCCAAACTCGAGTGAGTTAAGTTAACTACCGTGTTTGTTAACTTGTGTGTTGTATTGTTACCCGAATGCTGGTTCTTCACTACTTTGGTACGCGACAACAACCTATGAAATTTGTTATCATGTCCCTCGGTACACAATTCGAACTTGCGACTAGCTCGTAAATACGTAATTCGGTCACACAATTCAAAGTCACTTCTTGATAACACAACACTGCACTCCGAGTGAAGGTCATAAAGGTCACACTGTACTTTGTTCAAATTAAACCGTTGATTTCTAATTAATTGTTTAAGAAGGCGGACACTCGCATTTCGTAGAATCTTATCGGAATATGCAATGTCACTACGCGGTTTAATGTGACAACTCGTAGGTATTAAGTCCCAATCCCTACATTTAGTTAAAAATGTAATGGATGTTTGCAAAGTCACAATTTTATTCCGAAGCGATTCAAGATGGCACATTGTCCTTTTTGTCTGACCTATGTAGGAAAGACTTTACAACAATGGCCAAGCAGCTGCGGACACCAAAGGACGTAATTCCATTGCAGAAGCCAGGTGTCTATAAAATCGATTGCAGCTGCGGTCTTTCCTACATAGGTCAGACAAAAAGGACAATCGCCGAACGCATGAAGGAACACATAGCAGCTGTGAAGAACCGCCAGATAAATAAGTCTGCTATAGCAAAACACTTAGTTGATTTGGGGCCCAATCACTGGATCGAACTTCATGACCCCAAGGTTATTTCTTCTGAGCCTCATTATTTCAAGAGGATTATACGGGAAGCGATTGAAATTAAAAAACATCCAAATTTCAAGCGTGAAGACGGATTCAAACTCTCGGCGGCTTGGAATCCAGTGATTGCAACTAGGTGTTCGCGATGTGTACATAAATCCAAGTGTCATGACACCGTCAGTGTAGTGTGTAGGTCTAGTGTGAACGTGCCTTAGATTTCTACAATCAACCAAGGGGGGTAGTTTTGAAAAACCTCCCGCATCGCAGTGGTGACTCCTATACATCTTCAGTCTTCCCGTGACCACAGGCTGTGCAACCAGTCTGAAACGTCGGGACATAGTGAATACTTAGTTTATAATATCTAGGTTTACTCATTAAATAGATAATTACCGCGAAAAAAAACCGATTCAAATCAAATAAAATATATGTTTATCTATAAACAATAACTTGAATTATTTTTATCATCATTATCAAATAAATTTATGACAAAGAGTTTTAATACTATAGGTTGTGAAAATATGGTGTGAGTGTCATTGTACCAACAGTTAACTTTACCACTCAGAGTGGTTTATGAACTAACAAAGAAAGCTTGCACTTTGGCTCCTATAGGTGGTATATTCAATGTGGTTCTGATACTGAAGGATGCATTAATGGAGAATCAAACAATATTTAATTTCCAGAAAATTATAAAACCTAAAGCATTAGGTATGTAACCATATTTAAAAAATGCTCTAAAAATGAAAAAAATAATACGCTTTCCTAGCAATTCTTAGAAAAAATCTTAGAACTACATTCATAATAAGTAAATGATCTATTTTAGTCTTTAAACTCCATAATTAAGATTTATTGATAAATTCTGACTATTATAATTTAATTCACCAAGTATATTTTAATTACAGTTCATACAATTGTTTGCACGTACCCAAAATTTGGACATTACTTCCAGAAATCTAGCTCCTCATTTGGATCATTTTATAGTATTCTTTAGTTTTTCTTGTAGCTGGGGTATTGCAGGATAATCAAATTATGGACTTGGCAATTCGACAAGTCCATAGTTTGATTGTCGTTTGATTGAAGTTGGAAAGTTTTACCGGGTAATTATAACATGAGCACTGATAGAAGAGAAATGGTATCATTATTTTATATGGTTGAAAAATGACATCTACAAATGACAGAAATTATGAAAGAGTCTGCATATTTCAAACAATCAAGGAATTAATTCAACATAGATTTATCTTTGCAGGTCTGGCTATACAATGGCTAATTGACAGAATTAAATGATATTGATAGATCAGTTTAGGGTACAGAAACACAGAAAATATCATCTTGTTTAAATGTTCACTCAACATTGATGATCTCGTTGTATATTGTTGTCAGTTCAACAGTGCTAGTTGAGTAATTATCAAATTTAAATTTAGGAGACGATGCAATCGTAACTATTACTAATATTCTAGGTATATTAACACATGTAAAATATATGTATATACATCAAGTTAAATAAGTCGTAAAGTTAAATGTAGATATGTCAGTAGAGCACATGTTTAAACAAAGACCACAATAATAACACTTCTATGACATACAATTGGTAATACTTCAATACAATAAACAACCTTCAATGTCTACCACTGTTCAAATAATTAATGCTTGAAAATTATGATTATGTTTATTTATTTGTAATTTCAGTATTAGAGAGATGGCTTGAGAGTTGAACATTGATAAAATGATGGTTCATAGAATTATAACCAATATTTTGTGCATCAGATGCCTTGCCACAAGACTTTTGCTGAAAGAACTTAATTTCTTAAAAAGAGCATTGATTACAGACATCAATTGAATCAATTGAATTTAGTGAATCAAATGAATTATTGATTGAATTGATCGATTGAAGACATCAAAACGGAATTTGCAGCTGGAATTAAAAGCCATACTACTTTCAGCCTAGTAGGTTTGGAAGAGTGGGTTCGGTCTTATTAAAGTTGTATTGCATATAAACAAAAAGATTTCACTTTGTAATACAAAATTAACACTTAATCTGAATGTGAAAATATCTGATGCTTATTCCACTCACATTTAATTTTTCTTGTTATGCCTACTAAGTGACCTTAAACAACGGGTTATGACAGATATTAGAGAGAGAAAAATTTGTAAACATTAAACATAGTAAAATTTTTGAAACAATGTTGGGATCGTTTTTTTCTAATTACTTTTAAAACCCTGTAGACTTAATGGATTAGATGAATATCACAGACATAGCAAATTTGTTTCAAAGAAACACAGGCAAATTTATTAATATTTGTTTAGCTTTACACAAAAATGCCGCAAAGAAAACTAGACAAACTATATTATAAGTATATAATAGAAACAATATAATCTAATCTGTTTGAATTTATTCATACACAAACTCCTACTTGAAAGTAAGCATTAGTTTTATGCAACTTTACATTGTCTAACTTTTCTTTGTAAGAGCGTATGTGTGTTTTATATTTTTTACATTTATATTTAGTGTGCAAAAAAAAATTTATTTATTATCTCTGCGTTGACCATTTTCAACTTTGCTAATTATAAACATTACTTTTAGTATTTTCGTTATGACTACCTGTATATCTTTTTCTTACAGGTTTAAAAGATTCAAGCAAGTTTCCTGATTCAATCAAGTTACTAGATTTGGGTCTTGATTCTCTTCTTTAAGTATTACTCCAAATAATATATTGCGAGGAGATTATTAGTTTTAACTCATTATTACTCATTATTAGTTTTAAGTATTACTCCAAATAATATATTGCGAGGAAGGTCTAATTTGTACAGTTTTCCCCATTTATATGAGGTCTAAATTTTTTTTTGTAATTCAAGCACTTATGCTTTTGTGGACTATTTTGACTAACCAGTGAACAATATAAAGTAAAAAAAAAGTTAAAACCAGTGAAGAACTTAGTTTTATTGTAACCAGCCTTATTCAAAGGCCTAATTTTTTGCAGAAATCAGCCTTATTCAACAAAAGAAAATTTCGTTTTGGCTTATTAACCCTGTGCACTTGAAAGGAGTGTCTCATTCACCGCTCAACATATTGATACATTCAAGTGACAACTAAGAGTCGCCATCAAGATTTTCTTACTTCTTTATTTATATGCAAACATGACATAAAGTTGCAGACGTAGATATTTAAATTTAAAGAAAATCAATACACTGTGATTCTAGAAATAACAGATGGGGATATCATTATCTGAGGCTGACTCAGTAAAAATTTAGGCTGTCATAAACGTCCCTATAGAATGGATCTTTAAAAGAAAGGTTTAGAAGTAATGACGAGTTTGAGATTTAACTTTTTAGAAAAATTAAATATTATACATGTCATGTGAAATTGATAATGACAGTAGTTGCGCAGAAAGCGATTATATTATTGTCCCAGTGAGCAAAAGAAGATAAGTCATAGAAAGTGAAACTGATTCAAAAATTAACACAGGGAAATATTTTTCAGAATGGATCAATATCACCTTATCTGGGGAAATATCTAATAGAAAAATAATTAAAAGTTGTGAAAGACCTATAGTATTTTATGTCAATTGAAACTTTATGCAATGGTTCAATGGTTCTAATGCAATGGTTCCACCACCAAATTTCAAGTAACACATCTTAATGTGTTACCTGAAATTTCATGCAATGGGAATTTTTAGAGCTTAAGCTATAATGTAAACGTACATTCATGTAATAAATAAATTACATATTTTAGAAAATTGTATCTAAATAAAACATGATCCATTAATAACATGTAAAAAGACATTAAAACTTCGAAAATATTTATGTTTAAATGTTTAGGGTATAAGGAGGATAAAATAATTCTGCCAATAGACATTAAATACACACATTCCACTTTTCAAAATTCAGGATATTGCACATTTTTAACACTGACAGCAAATATATTGATTTTTCTTGGTTTTGAATTTTCTAAGTTTCTCAAGTTATGGCCTAATTATCATCAAAAAGGAGTTTATATCAACATTATTTAGTGCTTTTTATAAATATTTATCGTAACTAAATAAAGTAGCTATAAATATAAAGTAGTCAATTTTAAAAGAAAACCACTTGCTTATCTTATATAACTTGTTTTATTTTTTCTCTCTTAATCACAGTCTAATAATGTCCAAAAATAAAACATTTTGAATTATTATGAAATAACCAAATATCTCACAGTTTTCTACATCATATTAGCATTAAACGCTTATTCAAGGTAATTCTAAAATTTCTGAGTCTTGACGGTATACATAATATACCATCCGTCATCCGTATCAATTATGCACTGCACTCTTTATCTTGACAGTATACATAATATACGATCCGTCATCCGTATCAATTATGCACTGCATTTATCATATTGTTTTATTTCTCTTACTGTAAACTCATCAGTTCATTATATTCATTTGAAATATTACTTTAATCCAATATGTACATCTTACCTGATGTATCAATATATTATGAGAATTGTGGGATCAGCATAAAAAATAATGAACTATGAATACACAAACCAATGAAAACAACATAATTGTACTTGTTGAAATGTGACTCTCAATATACGACTGTGAATTTTTTGCTAATCTGTACACCATGTTTTGATGTAACAAAATCCTAAGGTTTTGTTGCCATTATGCTGAAATTTGACATGAGGCATTGCTTTTAATGGGGATACAAAAATTCAGAAGAAATTTGTATTTATCAGGGAATGGGAAATTCGTACTTTATTATATATGCCATTAATATTCTATTAAAATTTCCACAGAGCATTTAGAAAAATATCTTTGTCTAGTCTTGAAAAATAAATACACAGAAAATTCAAAAAAGTGTTTCAATATTATATAGAAATTATGATATTTATGGAACAATATCATAATTTAAATAAAACATTGAATAAATATTGACATTTTTTTAATATAATTTTAATGAAAAACATACTTAATGACAATTTCAAATTTCATAAGTTAAGCATTATTACAAAGTTTTGGCGATTGTGCAACTAGCATCTGTCAAACGTGCAAGACGTATTAAAGTACTTTCTGAATTTAATTAGATATACATGGAGGCATATCAAAAGTTGTGTAGGTTATAACTATAATAAACTTTGAAGATGAAAGAATTTTGAAAATGTTTATTCAAAATGTGATGTGAAATGAGGGGTTGAAATTTAAAAGTGGGCAACAGGCTCGAGTGGGGTACTATGTAAAATGGCATCATTTACTCTTTCGAAAACTGTTTTTATGCTTACAAATGTGCAGCAAAACCATTCCTTCCTCCTCCAAAGTTAGCAAGCTGGCAACTCTGAAATAATTCTGATTGGTAGAAAACCTTGTATGAAGAAAAAATAAAATAAAGTTCCAGATAATTGTGGTAATATAAAAAAGGTAATTGTGGTTTTAAAAAAAAAACAATTAAATTGTTAATTTTTATCCCTACCTGAAACTTTTACATACATATAGAGAGAAATTATACAGATATGAAAATATTGACAGACTAACTGTAAAATAATTATTTGTTCCCTCTAAATAAAATTATTCTCATTATAAAATTTGTATAAATATCGTAATTGTCGTTGCATTCTTTCACTACACATAGTGCGTGTCTGACATAGGACCACGTGGGTGAAAAGTGTTGCAAAGGTCATATTGTGTAATACAGATTTATTTTTATATTCATTTAAGATTTTTGTAATACATATTAAGATATTTTTTGTAGGCCTTAACTGCCTTGTGTTACTGCATGCTTATTACTTCCTTTCAAGACTATAAAATTTATATCTTTTGGAGCAGCAATAGTTTCAATGTCTTCAGTTTCTAGTCTGCAAAGGATTTCTGAGAAATTTGTGCTGGTGGATCGTCTTGTAGCTTTCTAAAACTCCAGTTCGTTTAGACAAAGTGATGCATTTTCAAGACCTAGTAAGTTTTTTTTACTTGGATGGATAAAACACTCTTTAAACAAATAGATTTTATTCGCATTACAAAATTTACGAGCTTTCTTTGATTTCCCAAATAGAAGAAGTTTATGTTTCTCAGTGACATTCGGACAAAAAAACAAGAGTAATACTCTTTGGATTTGTAAACATTGTAGATTTGATAAATATATTGTAACAACATATGCTTAAAAATAATTTCCCAAGTCAACCAGCCAGTTAAACCTAGAAACTAATTAAACCAAGGTCAGTTAAGGGGGTGTTTACATTATTTAATATTTTATTAAAATATTTATTATTTAGAGCACTTACAGTATTTGATATTTTATAAAGCGTGCACAAGACATATTTAAGGAATATTCTAATTAATCCCAACATATAATAACAGTTGTAACTACAAAGAATAACATGTAATTAACAACTACAATAACAAAAAACAAAATAGTATGCATATGTAATGAAACAACCACCAGTAACGAAACAATCACATGTAACCTTATGTTGTAGTTATTAAGCGAACATAAACCAGATTGCACGAACCTGTATATTACTCTAGTTTATTTACATTTCCAGTGAAGACGATTGTGTCCTGATGCATAATGTAGTACAAGAATGGGCGATCAATGTGGAATTCTTCAATAGGATTAAAGTCAATGACGCCAGAAGCAAACATAGGAATAAGAGCTAGAAAAAAGAATTTGACACATAAAAAAATTAGATAAATTCATCCTTAAATTACTAATTAAAATAACAAAAAGCCATAGCCATAGGAATCAAAGGAATGATATAAACTTTAAGAATTTTGAAGAAACAGCAGAAATTTCTTAAATATCCAATGAATTGAATTAAATTCCAGAATAGTGGACATTCTATTAACATATTTCCAATGCTATTCACACAGTTTATGCTCATGAATATGGCATATCATTTCTTTTAAAATAAACTTACAATTGTGTTCAATGTATTTACCGACAAAGATATCTTCACTTTTATTTTACAAATTAAAAGGACTCAAAGTTCATTTTGGAATATCTATCAACATGTGATAATATGAGTTCAATATGTAAATAACACCGTAATGGAATAAAAAAATTGGAAAAATACATTTGGATGAAATTTACAATATACGTAATAACTAATAAAAAAATTAAACATTTCATAACTTAAAGTTTCCATTTATGATATTGATTTGTTTTGCGTTCTACGCCACTTTAAATAGGGTAAATTAGCCTAATAGGCTTAAAATTATTCATAGTGGTTTTTCATCGTACCACTGTTTGTTGTGATGCCACTTATGTGCATCATATGTAATGTACTATAAGTGCACACATAATTTTCTTTTATTATTAAATACAAAAAAGAATGGAAAATTTTGTGAACAAAAATGTAACACCATTGACTTCTTGGCATCTTTGAAATAAACTTATATATCCTAAAAAACTTCGCGACACATTGTTTTCAGTATAGTATAAATTTCATGGATCATGCTTTCTTTCAGCTGACAAAAAGGTTGAACTATTTTTGTAGACTTTTGGTTTAAAGTAATATAGTTTTACAAGCTAACCCGAAGTTTCGAGACAAGGTATAATAGTGTCTAAAAATAAATGACCAAATGAAATAATTTGCTTAGCTGAAAATTAGCAATGATGCAAAACTTCTCATAGTCTGAAGATTACCAAATGCTTACTATTGTAGTTTTGACATAGCGGTTAACTTATAATTTTTTAGTAAAGAAGTGAGGAACAAAATATTAAATTTTATGGAAATACAAAACCGAATTTACGAAGTGCGAAAGAGGTATGGAGGATACATTGTGACGTACGATGGGATAAAGAAGTGGTTTACAGTATCAGAACCGATTGCATATAAGATATATAGCAGCGAAAAATAAGGATATGTTGATGTGCAAATGAAATGAAGATGAATGGAAAATATTTTTATATTCCAATTTAAGTATTTGGTAAATACAGCTGTTTACCAAATATTTAAATTTGAATATGAAAATATGATATTACTCATGACGATTGTAAGACGTTTATTTTCAACTAAGCTTTCAATGGTGTGCAATATGTTTATTGATAAAGATTTTTTTGAAAATTATTTATAAGTTTAAAATTTTCTTTAAAACAATTGTGGCATAAATATAATTATATAACCTCAACTTCATCAGCCAATAGTATCTGGATGTACTATTGAGTCTAATACAAACCACTGTAGAGTACCAGACTCAGTTTTTAAAATCACATATGACTTACCGAACATTTTAGAGACCTACAAAAAAGTTACACTTGCACTTAACAGCTCCTATGAAAATTTATGTAATCTAACAGTGAGAAGATTTAAAGTTCTCATTTTCCTCTTAACTTGAAATTATGTACCAGCATTGCACACATTATACACATTATATTTTTCAATCCGGGCACTAAAGAGGCATCATACTGGATAGACACTAAAGTGGCACTTTACTGTTGATTCCCTCCCGCCTTAATAAGCAGTATCTCTATGATATAGGTACTTAAAAAATTGGATAGCCATTGAACTATAAACTATACTATGGCCATGTAATTAGTACACTTTTTTTTCGCATTTACAAAAACTATTCATTAAAACTTTCTTCAAATATCACAAACTACCAAAAACAATTTCAAAGTATTCAGTTATACATGCATATAAACTGAAAATATATATTAATGCAGAATGTTCATATTTACGGAGAACAGGATGGTGTCACAATGCATGAGATAGTACAGGAATGGGTGGTCAACAACTAATTCCACAATCGGTTCAATTACGAAACTTCCTGTTTTATTTAGATGTGCTGTTGCACTTTGAAAAACAAATATTAGAAAAATAGCACTGCATAACATGCTTGTAATTCTATTTACTTTAATCGTTAGAAATTAAATGTAACAAATGAATAATGGTCTATCAATAAAATTGTCGGACCGATTTGAACCTAGTATGCCAAAAGTTCTGTCCAAAGCTAGGAAAAAACAAAATATGAAAAACCTATTGAGAAAATTTGTCAAACAATACTAAAATAAATATATTTTCTCATGACATTTAATTCACAGGTGGCTAGATAATCTAAAGAGAGTTAATTTTGCTACATAGATGTGACGACTCACTATTGATTTGGCAATATGGCAATGGCTATATAAACATTGCAATAAACAGGAAGTATATAAAAAGTTTATAAAAAACAGGAACAGGAAGTATATAAAAGTTTATGTAAGTTTATAAAAAACTGCTATATTACAAGATGACTGTTTTTATAAACAAGAACCATAAGAATTGTTGTGCAAGGTAAACAATCTGACGCATTGCTATTTCAGGTTTCCCAATGGCATTTTCGGTGATTTCATTAATACCAGAAATACTATTAATTAAATTTGCATTAAAGTTCAAAATAAAATTCACATCTATGTACTTGTATTCCGAGTTTCACAAAAAAACATTTGAGCAATACTCATTTATTTCCAGAAATAAATATATCCTTTGCAATGAAAGGTACTATAATATATATAATAGAAAATAAAACAAAATCAAAAGTTTACACTATCACCCCCCTTCCCCAATTTAATCTTCCATATACCTGATCAGATCTATGAAATCTTGAGGCACATATTTGTATTAGAATATTCAAAACCACTAAGAGCACAAAATTGAGACTGTATATAAACGAAAGTTACAATTTGAGCTTTCGATTCTTCACTTTTCATTAGTTTGCGCCGAATGCTGTTACTGGAAGTACGTGTTAAAATTTGCCAAGCTCTCTCTGGTGGACATGACTAGGACCAGATGAACAACATAATATGTTTGATGCTACATAAATTTTTCAATATATTATTATATTTGCTTTCAATATATTATTATATTATTATATTGATTGCAATATATTATTATATTGATTATATTTGCTTTCATTTTATATTTTAAAAACATTTTTTACGTTATTTAAATTTTATTTCGACATAAAATACATCATGGAGAGAACTAATAAGCATGAGTACCAATTTAAGAAAATCACAGAAACAAAGTAGAAAGATTATGATAACAATTTAAGAGATATTGAAAATGAAGAAATAAAGCAGGAGAGGACTAAACTTTTTGAAAACGATAAGGGATACATCTAGAATAAAAGCTAGTCATAATACATTAAGACTAAAAATTAAGCTAAGGCTTCCATATCATGTCAGCACGCTGAAATAGATCTGGACGGTAGTCATAAATGAAAACCTTCAGTCATCACTGAATTTAGTTTGTCAAGAATATACTGAGCAGCACCTACAATGTATTACAAAATTGAAACTCATACGTTAACTTTATTTTATCTTATATTTGTTGCTTGCTTTTGTGTTGATAAGTCCAACTCGTTTGACTTGGACTACAAATAGGTACCACAATAGCAAAAAAAATTGATTTAGCTAGTATTTAGTTCTGACACGGCGATGTTGGTATTCCGCCGAAGATCATAAATAATTCAAAAGCTGTCTACAAGAAGGTTTCTTAACTGGTTGGGATGCTTACAGGTGTCCAACAAAGCTATCTTCGTTCACTTTGTCTTTTGTTAACAGTTGTTGGTGGCATAATGCATTTCATAAATAATAGAAAACTATGTAGCATAGAATGGGTATTATCAGAGATTTAGATGATGTGAATTATATTATCAACCTCTGTTTACTTGACTATAAAGATGTAAATATGTAAGCCAAATAAAAAAAACGCAGACAGGGGTAGTGCACATTAGATTTAAAATCAACGTGTGAAAAAAATGGCAGAAAACAACACTTAAAACTGTTAGATATGGAATAAGTGCACACATCATCTTGACATAAAAACTTTGTGCTATATGCTAGAGGAAATGAAGAGGACGTATACCAGAACTAGGGTAACATTGGTACAACTCAATTTTATATTGTAGACACAGACACTGACGTAAAAAGTGAAACTCTAAATATTTAAATCAATATTTAAAACGTGACTACTTTACGTCTGTGAGACCTGAAAGGCAATCAAAGAACTATTCAACATCTTCAAGTATTTATGAAACATTTTGTTACGATATTTAATTCACAGTTGGCAAGACAATCTAAAGAGAGTTAAATTTGCCACCTATCACATATACCATGTGACGATTCACTATTGATTTGGCAATATGGCAATGGCTATACAAACATTGCAATAAACAGGAAGTATTTATAAAAAAATTCTATCTAACAAGATGACTGTCTTTTATGAGCAAGAACCATAAGAACTATTGTGCTGGACAAATAATCTGACGCATTGCAATTTCTGGTTCCCTAACTACATTTTCGGTGATTTCATTTCATAAAATTGAAAGATCATTTTTTTTAATATTTTCAAATTCTAGTTTATTCATATTCAGTTTTCAAAACCATTGTTACTTAATCGTAATTTGAATGACCCAATGCATTCATTGTTAAGTACAATCAACCTTAAATTTACGCCAAAGCGTTATTGAAAAGATGATTCCCTGCCCAATCATGGGTTATTAATGATCCAACTGTGGTAGTTGTGAATATTAAAAAGTCTTTTTTCAAAATGTGATTTATCAGTTCACAACATTTCTGTAACAAACCAGCACTCTCTTTGTGGCATAATTTCTTAAAATAAATTTGGGAATCAGTAGGCTACAATGGCTAAACATGCTGAATATGATATGCATCATATCTTTCATTGTGTAGTATGAGCTGAACAAAAATTTGAAGAATTTCAGTTCATTGAATCGTGACTCGAGTGCTAATGGAGAGATCACTTTGTACTCTTTAATAAATTGAAGCTTCATACAGAAAACAAAATTACAAAATACCAAAGTCAGATGAAATAAAAATTACTAAAATCAAATTTTCAAAAAAGTAAGAAAGTTAACCGAAAATAATGGTGATAATTTAAATAGGTTGTAATGCCAGACTTCTAAGTTTAGCCTTTGGATATAATTATTAACAGAACTCAGTACTGAGAAAAACTTATGTCGTTTGTACTAAGAATATGAAATGATCTTAAAGAAAATGAGTGCACCTAAAGTAAACTTGATTTTCATCAATATTTAAATGCCATTTATAACTTTTACGGGTTACCTTATAGGTAAGATATATGAAAAATGCATAGGATATATGTGCTGTGCTGTAGACATGGAAGGCAAGGTGAGTAAATTTTCTAACAAATGTAAATTGCACAAGTCATTTTTGGTTAGCATGTGTCATTCAGACAACTAACAATACCTCCCATATATTACTTTTGAAGGTACAATAAATTAAATTTGTCAAAGATAAATATATGTATAAAATTACAAAAAGGTATGTAAAGTTATGTATTGTACAATTTTTTGAGAATAAAAAGTTACTTATACATCATTTTCTTGTTCATTCACGTCATTTCTATTCATGATAGGATAGTTAATAAGCCTTATTCGTAACACCTTCTATTTTGTCTTTGATGCTTATGTAATTTGTCTTATCAGTAATACAATATAGATGTAGCTGATGTTATTATGTAGTAAATATCTTTCCTGTAATGGAAGAGTAAATTAATGTTCTATCATTTCACTAGACAAAGCAGTATTATGACAGAACCATGTCTCGGGATAATAGATTGATAGTGGATATTGCAAGATGTCTTTTAACAGAAGAAAAAGTTGACAAATGCGTTTGGACAGAAGTAATATAAGTGGCTATTTATTTAAAAAATTTGATTTTTGCAAGCACTAATGAGAGAAAGACACAATATGAGATATTCTTCAAAAGGAAGCCATCCTTAAATATTCTACAAATTTATGGCAGTACAATGTAAACCAAAATACCAAAAGAAAGTGGAGGCCAAAATAGGATAAAAAAGATGAAACAGGCGTTTTTCTTGGCTAACATCCAAGAGAAAAATTAAACATTCAGTCAATTTATTCAAATACGCTTCAATGAGCATCAATGTGTGATAAGACTAAACAGGAGAAGGATGTAATGAATTATGAAATGGACAGTCTTGTCAAGAATATACCTGAACAATAGTAAACAAACCACAGGATAAAAAGGTTCCAGTTAAAAAGGTGATGTACAAAGAAAATATCAGCTTCTCTATTTATGTATAGAGCAAGTATAGAAGTTAGAAAATTTCAACAAAAAGATTATATAGATGGTAATTATTAACTTCATGATAATTATTCATTGCAGCCAAAGTTTAGATAAACATAAAATGTTGAAACAGTTTTTGCAAAGTGTATTCTGAAAATATTTATGTCTTGTATGAAGTAACCTCTTGCCTATGAGGATGGTTATAAATCAATCAAAACATTATATGTAGGTTAACTTATATGTAGGTTTAAAATATGTTTTAATGGTATACCAATTCGTAGCTTATACAGATATAAATATGACTGTTGTCTCTATGCAAAAGAAGGAAGTTACCTTAGTCACATATATTTTTTCCAAAGCAAGCAACTAGTACCTATAACTGTAAAAAATAGCATTAGAGCTCATTAATTAACCAGAAAATCAACATATCAGTCAAACCACAGGTTTGGAGAGCAATTACATTCAGGTTGTGTCTATATGGATCAATAAAAAAGTAAGATATATAAGAAAAATGCAACTTACCTGTGGACGCTGCTGCCTCAGCTCCATCTTCATTTACTTCGATGAAGGCTTTCTGCACAGCCTTGGAAACAGAAAGATTTTCTGGGGGAGTCAGCTTAGTCAGTTCAGCTTCACCTTTAAATATACGGTTGATACCGACCTGCAATATCATATAACAATATAAGATAATGACTAGACAAAATTATTTAGTTGGTAATAACTTAGAATATTTTATTGATTGAAATAAAAAATAATGTATTTCAAAATTCGCAGTTAGACAGAGAAACATAAATTGTCCGCCAATCAGAATGAGTGACGTTGAAATGTACCACACAGAACATAATGTCCTAAAAGATGGCCAACTTCAAGCAATCACGTGTTCAAGGTAACACAATACCATAAGTTGAATTCTATAAACAATGTTTATCTTCCACTATCGAAGGACGCCGAATATATGACTATATATTAATGCAAGAAAAGTTGATTTTTTCAACTTAAAACATGTTTTACGGGGAAAACATCACAATTGTACGTTTAGGAGACATGTTTCGAATAATTCTGAATACTACTTCAAGAATTACAAAATACCCTATTATTTAATCAAATAACATTTTTCTGCTATATACTTAAAAAGACTAGAAAGTGCTAAGATATATAAAAAAACCTGTTAAACACGAACGAAAGTCACAATACAAGGAATCTGTATACATTTATGTATTTATAAAGATTTAATGGTGCCTAATATTCCTATTAATGCGAATGCGGTGCGAAACCTTGTTTCTTGCTAAATTTCATGATTCGAGGTTAATAAGAAGTACGCTATAGGTTTTGACTTATTTACAAGGTTCAAAATATGCCGCATAAATGGCTGTATTTTTAGATTTTTTTTATTGCGTTGACTTAGAAGCTTGATTTTTAACAACTCTAAGGGACCGTAGACTTAAGTATTTGATATTAATTTCAATTTGAAAGCTCCACGCATTCCTGAGAAAAAGGAAATTATATTGAGAGATAGACAGACGGATGATGCAGTGATTTTATAAAGGTTCCTTTTTCCTTTTGAGCTAAGAATGGACTTAATAATAATATTTTGGACAAAATTATACCTCAATAGGTTTAGTCTAGAAGATAATATAAACTTACCTAGTTTTTGTCTAGAAGATAATATAAACTTACCTTCGGCAAGGACTCCATCAGATCTATATTCGTTTCGGTCTTGAATTTTGGAATTTTGACATTAACTCTTACATTCTGCATCTGGGTTAAAACACTCTGTATGTCGACATCAGAAGCTAGCTTAGCCTGAAGAGCTGGAAGACCATCAACAGTTGCGGGTAAAACAAACACCATTGACATTTCATCACTCTCGTAAGGCATTTGTAGAAACTAGACGGAGAAAAATACTTGTCTTAATTTAAGGTATTATAACTTAAATATTTACAATAATATTTAGAATTCAATAACTGTGACTGAAACTGTGACAGTGTCATTTTATTAAACTAAGACCATGAATAGAAAGTTGAATTTGCGAAAAAGTAAAGTTCCCTAAAGAGTCTGTTGAGATTTTTTTTTTAAGTCAGTCCCCATGGCTAAAATTTGAACTAACAAATAGTGTTATTCAAATATTAGCCATGGAGACTGTTTCAACAAGCTGATATTGGTCCATAATTAGAATACATAATGTATAGTCCTTGTTCTTTAATTTAAACCTGTCTAGAAATCGTCAATAAAGTACCCACAGAGTTTCCCTACAACCATAAAAGATAGAAAGATAAGACAAATGACATTTCTTGAAAGATAATTTAAAAAATTTAGTGAGTGATATCATTGATTAGGAGAAACGAAAAAGACGCCATCACTCCTGAACTAGTGATATACTGATATATTTTTATTTCAAGTGAGCGAGTGATAGAAATAATCATAACAAATGAGATATATCTTTTATATACCTCACTCATGAGTTCATCATCATCTCTACTGTCAACTATGATGAAGCTCCATCCAGCACAACTGTTTAAAGGTTTAAAGAGTTTAAGCTTGATCGTAACAATGTCAGTGAAAATTTGCATGAAGGTTGTCCTTAAACAGCAGTAACTTCAATGTTGTGAAGCTTCGGATAGAAATTGATAAGAGAATAAACTATCAGCAGGGTCAAGCAGATTTAGTCTTTGGTATGAGTAAAGCATAAAAAATGGATGTATAATAAATGTTAAATGGACATTTGGGCATCAGGAAACTTTGTGCAAAGCATATAGGTACCCCATGATTTGACCAAAGCTCAAAAACACCATCGCATTGATTGATATCATATGATGAAATTTAAAAAAAAATTTGGTAGAAATAACTCAGATGCTGTATTCGGCATCATTACATGTGGTGAAAGCTGGCTTGGCTATTATTATGAACCCGAAACTGAAACAGAGTTTGCACAGTGTTCTAAAATGTTGCCTAGAAAGGTGAAGCAAGGATAAAGTACTGGAAGAAAATGGTTGCCTCATTGTTCGGACGGATGGCCCGATGTACAATGATTGACTTGGAATGTAAAAAACAGTTATCGTAGACTGTATAAAGAGATATAAAAAAATGTGATCAAATTTTGAAAAGACAATTTCTTGCCAGATTTTAAATTTTTTGTCCATATTATATGAATTTTTTGTCCATATTATATGAATTTTTTGTCCATATTATATGAATTTTTTGTCCATATTATATAAACAATTAATTTTTCATTTAAAATGATTAATAATTAATATTTAAATAAACAAATTAAATAATCACAAACTACAATAAATATTAATTATTTTCATATATAATGGTATACATGTTGCAAAAATTTACACCCTTATTGTTCCATTTCCCACAGAGATCTCTTAATTCGAACTGCATAGTTCACGAACAATGCCAAGTTGACTAATATGATATTATATTTATCCCAGTATTGTATAACAGAGATTAGAAGGTATATTTCATTCACATTTATTGTTTAAAGACATTCGAAACATCTGCACATGCAACCTTTAATTTCGGGCACAATATCGAACCTTCAGACCGTCTGCATAAATTTGTACTCATACCCAAAATCGGGTACTCGGACCGCTCTTTGGTTAAGTAAATAGTTGAAAAATTAGCATAGATACCAAAGAAAAATTATTGGTAGCACTGGAAATTCTGAACTTTCACGACTAACAATTTAAATTATTACTCACATGCTCCTATCATCCCTCATTATTTGTTTTGAATGTGGCCGAAATGTTGATGACGTAAGTAATCTCTTCATGTATTACGTCAAACAAACTTCTAATATTATAAGGTTAAATGTACAATCAATGTATATAAATAATAAAAACTTATCATAGTTCTATAGATTATATACCTAATAGAATATACTTTTCTCGAATTGGACACCCTGCTGAAACTTTGTGAAAAATTATTATAACTAATGTTATTAATATTGAAAGTAATGTAAACAGGAATGTTTGTTATGGTCATTTGTGAAATATTATTTCAGATATTATCTTATTACAAGTAAAAGAAACGACTGTTACTATGGAAGTATCCTCTTTATTACCTAATTTACTTATTACTCAATTTAGAATATAGTAACATATTTTATTTTATTGGTCTTGGGGGTTATTTCAATAAGATTTATTGTAACAATTAAGAGAAACATAATCGAAATCTATTTTTGGAATTTAAAAATTTCTTAGCTCGTAGAGGCTAAATTTTTTTGTCTGAAGTGTGTATTTATAAATTTTTCTTAATTTTATCTACCGATATTTTTCTTACAATTCTTGATCTATTACACGGAATAAGTAATTTTCTATGTATTCAAATAAACGTTGATATTTTGGTACTTTGAAAGCTGTCTTGTATTTTAAAACACACATTGAATTAACCCTACAAAAAAAATTCAAGAACTTGCAAAAAACCTCAACAAATTTCATAACTGTAACTTTTCATTATATTTACAGCAAACTGAATCAGACAAAAATAGTGATATATTTATAATAAGTTCACTATGGACCTGTGCAGTAAATACACTCAATCTGCAAATTAATGAGCAAATAGAATATTGTATAGTTTATGTGTAGCTTACCTAAATGTACAACTCAAAATTATAATTTTTAACAAAATGTACCTGGGCACTAAGCTCTGGGCTCTGCAAGTAGTAAAAATACTTTTCCATGGACATAGTTGGAACCTGAATCTTGGCACCAGTACTAGTGTGAAATTCACTAGGTCTTGTCCTTGCCCTATTGAACTTTTTTTTCCATGCACCCTGCAAAATAGGATATTGGTAATGAGAATGTTCATCAAACTTATTGTAGACATTGCTCATATGAATAATACCTAGGTGTGACATTAGTTACAAAGTTTAAAACACACATTTAGCCACCCGACACGGACATTAAAAACTATAGCCATCAAAAGTAATTATTATCAACATGCACACATGTTGACAACAATTACGCTTCGTGGATATTTTACAGAAATAAGAGAAACTGTCAAAATTATTTTTGCTGACACCCACATAAAAGAAAAATTTATAGGATTAGATATTAAAGATATTCACAAAGATTATTTCATACAAAAGAACTGTTATACGAGGTCTGTTCAAAAAAAAAAAGGTGACTATAAATTTCACTGACTATGTACATTGGATTCTGGAATTATTTTTGTTATATTGGTACACATGTCCGTAACATATGTTGACATTATCAGCCATTTTGCATTTTTAGTTTGTTTTTCACAGATATAAAGGTTAGACGTGTTTTGTTGTGCTTGGTGATTTTTTGCTATAGAAAAACATGAATCAAAGAATCTGTATTAAATTTCATGTGGAAAGTAAAATTAAGTGCTCCGACGTACTTAAAATGTTAACTATGGCATTTGGCGGGTCTACTTTTAGAAAAAAAAATGTTTATAAGTGGTACAAGCCCTTCTTAGAAGGCTGATATTAATGATGATGTTAATGGACACCCCGCCACCTCAACAACCGACGAAAATGTTAAAGCAGTGAAGAAAATTGTTATGGATAATTGTCGAATCATTATTAGAGAAGTTGCTGAGGAAGTTGGTATGTCAGTTGGCTCATGCTAATGGTATGACAGTTGGCTCATGCTAATGGTATGTCAGTTGGCTCAGGCTCATTTTTTTCGGATGTTTTGGGCATGAAGGTGTGACAGCGAAGTTCGTTCTGAAATTGCTAAATTTTGAGCATAGCTCATGGGGTTGTTGAATTACGTCGATGAAGATCTAGATTTGCTCAAAAGGGTCAAAACTAGTCACAAAATATGAATATATGGTTATGACGTCAAAACCAAAGCCCAACCACAACAATGAAAGAGACCAGAAGAGCCAAGACCGAAAAAAGCTTTTCATTTTGCTCACTATTTTCTTCGATTACAATGGCGGGGTGCATCGTGAGTTCTTGCCAAAAGGTTGTACCATCAATAAGGAATATTATCTTCAAGTCATGCGCTGTTTGCGTGAAGCAATACAAAGAAAACGCTCAGAATTGTGGAAAAACTGGTCATGGATATTGCACCATGATAATGGAGATTGAACCAGCTCACTAGTCATTGCTGGTTCATAATTTTTTGGCCAAAAACCATACCCTAATCATGCCTTAGCCATCGTATTCACCAGATTTGGCCCTCTGTGATTTTTTTCTGTTTCCAAAACTGAATAGGTTCATGAAATGATGAAGTTTTGCCACGAATGAGGAGATTAAGACCGCATCGCTGGAAGAGCTTGACCCCATACCAAAAAGCCCAAATCAGAAATCCTTTGAGAATTATATAAATGATATAAATGTATTGTATATGAGGAGGATTACTTTGAAAGAAACAAAATAGATATTGATGAAAAAGTGAATATGTTTTGCGAAAAATAAAAAGTCACATTTTTTTTATACTACCCTTGTATATGTGTTCTATTCTTAGTTTGTATAGTACTCAGCAAAACACTTGTTTTGTGCTCCAATATCCATTTTGTGTGTTACTTTCATATTTGTTTACCAAATTATTTTCACATTTAGAGTTGACCTAAAATTCTCAAACTTTATAAAAACAAAGTATGTATTTATCACATTTCATGGCCAATCTTTAATTTTTAATGTATTACCAAAAAGTATGTACAATATGTCTAAATCATTTTAAACAACTAGAATATAAACTAGCTCCAGAACTAGACTACTTGTTCATATCGGAATACTTTTTAATTACACAAACATAGTCCTTTGGAAGTAATAATTTTTTTTTTATACTAATAATACTACAAGAAATATTAATTTTGTCAACATGTAGAAAAGAAATAACTAGCATTTCTTCTTCTTAACTTCGGAACTTTCCTATTTCAGTTTCAACTAAATAACAAAAATGACAAAGTACTTAGACCAATTACCTGATGAAAATATATCTTTTCTAAGAGAAAACAATTTTGTATAAAATTTAGGCAAATGCACTGTTTGATTGTTCAAAACTCGGCACTAACATTAGACAAGAAATTGTTCGTGTCCAAGTTGATACTCAAGCCTATCTGGATCTATGCATGCAGGCGTGGAGAACCGCTAGCAACTCTTTCCAATTCTCCAACATTTCCTTAACAATGTGATATCATCCATAATAAATGTTCTGTGGTTTATTACATCCCCTTCAATAGAAAAGGATTTCCAAACGTCTCCAGCCAAGAAAGTGATTACAAGCCGAAGTGTAGTAGTCGTCTAAGTGCACATCCCAATAAACTGATTTTTAGTGTTTTTTTAATAATCCATATCACAATGTCATAATATAAATGGCTTTTGTAATTTCTGACAAAAAAGAAAAATTTAATTGTTTATACTCTATTTTTATAGATGTCTATGCAACTTTTCACCAATAGTTGATCATTTTCATGTATTAACTTGTGGATATATTAAAGGATAAATGTCAGTCGATTCTAAAACTGCATACCGTGTTTCATTACTTCTTGAAAATTTGTCATATTTTTTAAGTTATTTCATAAATTCTCCCTTCTGCTAAAAAAGTTACGATATAGAAACAGCACAAACCTTAAAGTGGATAGCATTTACAAGCACAAGGCGTGTTGAAGAATCAAAGTCACCAGGCGACAGCAGATTTTTGATGCGGTTATTTGTTTTGGATTCAACCTATATAATGGAAGTGACATATTATTTATAATATCATAAACGTAAAAATCTGTACCTTTGTTTTTTTTCATAACATTGAGAGAATAGTGTATTAGTCAGATTTACAGTTTCTGTGGCTAATTTATTGGTTTGACTTTTTTTACATATACAAATTAATCACCCCCTTTCGAGAAATTGCTTTTGAGCCCATCATGGGTGAAACATAATTTATTCTTTTTAATTGATTTCATGTAAACTGGAGGTAATATAGAGGCCAATCTAATAGATCAGCGTTATTACGTAAATAAAAGTAAATTTACGTTTGTCCTGCTCAATGTATAGATTAATCACTGCTGTCTGTTCTTTTTTTGTCAAAATAAGTAAATAAAAATTAATATACTGACCCATCCATTGATAGTTTTAGCAGACAAAATCTTGTCCTCAAAATTGAGGGCTTCGATTCCAGCATTAAAAACTTCTACACTATCACGCTCAAATTTAGCATCAAGTGGAATACCACCTTTCTTGACGTACACCTTGTTCGCAATATCCAAGGTCACACCCTTGACACTTTTTAACTTATCAGACAGTCCTTTGAATGAGGTGCGAGTCTGGAAAGAAATTTTAACTTTGGCATTTTAAAAATCTTAATACTTAATTTGAATTTGCAAAATTTCAACAAGAAATTTATACATGCAAAGGAAAAATATACTTGGGAATAAGTATTTTGAAATAATTGAAAGATTGATCTTCAGTATCATTTTCATATGGGGAAAAAATGTTTTTAATTAATTCCATGTTCTTTGATGAACTTTAGAATTTTTGCTAATTGAAAATGTATACAATAAGCATTGCTTTTTTACCATGAGTAAACGATTTCTCATTAAATGTATTTAGTTTTACAGAGAATATGTGGAGAGATCCAATCAGCAGCACAAAAATAGTGAATCTGAACACAATGCTTAATTTGACAAACATTTTTTATTTAATTAATATAATTGCCAGACACAATCTGGCGAGTAACGACAAAAATGTTGCCAAATTTTAGAAATTTGCTGAGTTGTAAAGGTTCAAATTAAACAAGTCCAGCAATATGGAATTGTAATGTCATTTACAGTAATGTTAATTGTATTCAAGAGCAAATGAGACAGAATAAATAAATGATTTTTTTATTATTTACGTTTAATCATTTTATATATTTTTATTGTAGTTACGATAATTATATTGTTTAAAAACTTCATTGCTTACAAAAACAGAGAAATTTTTATTTCCGATTCATTTTTAGAATATTTTTACTTAGAACATTTTAAAAATTACTTAGAACATTTTTACTTACAAATGCATCATTAGGAAGGTCCAATGCAGTCAGGAGCTCCTTGTGAGTATTCCCTTCGGATCCGAGCGAAAGTAAAGCAAGCAGAACCTCTGCAGACAACGGAGACATGACAACATTCTCCCCTGCCTTCTCTTTAGCCACTTCCTGTAAAATACAACAAGTTGTACATCGTTCACAATTCACAATAAGTTTACACGATATCGAGGGACTCAACGGATGATATATTTATAATAATAATACGCTATATAACCGGGTCCCAGATCTCAGGGAATAAAATATTTCTACCATAAATGACAGGATCAAGGGTTATGAAAGAAGTAAGTGGATTAGTATATAATTTTAATAGAATATATTAAACTGGACCAGAATGACTTTCTCTACCATATCGTTTATGTTTAATGAAACAATATATATGATTGAAGTTGTAATACTTATCACCATAAATGGATTTGAAACTCATTTCTTTTCAATTATGTGTATTGGTATTTCTGAGCTGAGCTACAGTTTGTAACATTGTCTTTTAAAAGCTATCTCCTGTAAGATGATGAAGTATCATATTGACACGTAACTACAATACTAACTAAATGGGAGAGGACAAAGTACTCATTTTTATCTGACTACTTGAAATGAAGGGTTTTCAATTAAGTTTTGAAGATTGCAAATATTCGACCGTGTATTTTCCTGTTACACCTAAACTATTAACGGGTAATAATTACCATTTTAGTGCCTAAAAAAGAAAAAACATTTTAATGATTTTCATAATATAATAGTAAATGCAATACTAAATATCTTCTAAGGTTTTTATTGCATTTATTTTGAAGAAATTTTTTTAGAAATAATGTGCTGTTTTCAGAAAGGTTTAATCAGTTTTCAACCTGTAAAAAAACTTTTTGTAAATAACACAAAAAAGTGTAAAAGTTCGCAAAAAATTCATAAGAAAATACAAGGTTGAAAAATTGACAAAAAATTCACAAGAAAGTACAGGTCTTGTGGTCAGTTGTGTTGTCACAAAATACCATAAGAAAACAAGCCATTTCATATTGAATATGATGACATCAACATGAAATCTATTAAAAAAACAGTTTTTAACTAAATATCTCCTAAATATAATGCAATATTGTTTCAAGAAGATTTTTTGTTTATCTATAGTTTGCAATGCTTACACCATACATCAAACTTTCTGTTTTAATATCTCCTCTGAGATTTTTTTGCTGTGCTGGACAGAGATCACACCGAAAATTTTAAGTGTCCTCTGTCAACCTCCACACAGTAATTATAACAATTTGACTTAATTGTTATACCCAACACATGCACAATATTTGACAAATCATTGTTTCAGCTCCACATCATAGTGATACTACTATATAGCATTACTATCATATCATTATCGAACCTGACAATGACCTCTATTAATATTTGTAGCTTCAACTGGTGTTACATAAATATTTTTAAGTTGTATAGATTATTTATTCCATTTAGGTCCCTTCATTATTCCTAAAAGTATAGTGGTGCATTATATATAGGTTCACTAAATCCAAAAACTCTAAGGTAATTTCATACTTTTTGGAAATTCCAAGGTAGCATTATCCGTTAGTCTGATTTTCCCAATGTGAAACGCATGTTTAACATTATGTAACTAGTTATTACATTTTAGTTACATATGGCATTGAACCTAACACGACAGTATTGTGTAATGCATTGATTGTTGTTCAGTTTGCACTAAAGTAAGAAACATTAATTTATATTCTCGTTTTTTTTTTCGTTTAATTACATTTCAAAATTTTTTTTGTAGACGAATTTTAGATTGTGAACTTTTTATTTGCTTTACAAAACTTCTAATTCTAAAATTTAAATGTATTTCCAAGTCGAAAGCAAACAAATGTGTAGACACTAATAATTAAATCAAAGTTTCCTGACTATTATTAAATTCTTATAACTAGTGTTATTTTTAAAAGCGGAACATAATTTTGTTAACTAGTAGCATTTATTACATCATTATAGTAAAGCTCAGAATCGTATTACTTATCTCAAATTAATAATTACGTTACTTTGTGTTAACAATATGTCAAATTGTGAGTTACATGTGTGAAAACTCACATTATACAGTGAGGTGGAGAACTTGGCGATCTTTTGGCTCAGCTCAGCAACTTGTGCCTCTTCCATTGTTGGATTGCAAATGCCTACAGTAAATAAACTTGCTAGTAGAAGAAATCCTGCAAAAAGGTTATTTTGATATAGTAACATTTACAATGTAGCCCTAGCATAACACTAAGTCACTATTGTAATGTCTTCAGACAAAAAGTTGCAAAATTAAATTTATTTCAGGTTATATTTCTTTTGTATTCTTAATTTAGAATGACAATATGTGTGAGGAAAGTAAATTATAACAGATGCGATGCAATGATTAAACTACGCGACACACCGACTAAGCACATATCTGCTACTACTAGACAGCAGCTGGAAGCCTGTCAGCAATCATGGAGAACCATACTCATTACCGAAACTGCACACATTGTAATTCTTTTATCATATTTATCCTGACCAAACATTGATGTGTTGACTGATGATTGTCATTTGGTTAATTGATGTCCTACTGTATTTTAACTGACAAAAAAGGCAAATTAGACATCTTAATAGAGGTTGCTTTAAATATTAAAAGCGTATAAGAAATTCCAAAATAAAAAGTGGCTATGTGTGTAGATATGTGTGTTTGTCCATCCTGTAGTCTGTTACTTAGACCACTAAAATTATTTTGATAATACACAAATAATCATCTTGTAACATACCATTATACCTATTAGGAACCCAGTTATAATGTTTACATTACACATACCTGTCTGTATTATCTATATCTTACAACCTTTTAGAGCAAGAACTGTCTTTTATACCATTCTTTTAATTGGATAGGTTTAATTTAATTATCTATTGACATTGGTAGCACTAGACCAAATGTGGACGTTGGCGACATCACCTTTGTGAGGCCTGTTGTATTTTTAAGTCAAAAAGAAAACATTAAATGAACTAAATTATGCACTAATAAAAAATTAAAAGGAAGTCAACTAATATGAGACATACTTGAGTGTATTATTGCTAATCAAATGATAACAAATTACACAAATTAAAACAGATGAAATTTTCGGCTTGTATTCTTTCCTCACTGAATTCTTTCAAGATTATGTCATAGTTAACATGAGCCAACATTTCAGCATCGATTGATGGACCTGATAATGTAAATAGTCTCTCTTGTTTCTAGTGGGTCTTAATCAATTTTAAATTTGAGAAGCTTCTCTCAGCAAAAGCTTTACTGACTGGAACTGTGAATATGATTCTGATTGCTAAGTAAACATTTAGATATACTTACTCTTACTTATTTTCTAAAATTTATTGCATAAGTTGTTTTGCATCATTAATACAGTTTACTGAATGAGATTTTAAAAGCTGGAGTTTGTCAAATAATTCAAAATGTTGTATGTTGCTGTTTTTGCCTTTCCGAGGTACTTGTGCCTAAATCATTACAATGCTTGAAAAGGTCTTGTTTTGGTATAGATTTCAATTAACTGTCATAAATAAAACCAAATATTTCAAATTATTCATGGAGTGTTTAGAATCAATATTCGGTGTCGATTATGATAGCATCTGTCATTATCTTAAAAAAATTAATTTTGTATTGTATTTCAACATATTGTTAAGGTTCATCAATATGTTCATAACCAAACATTTGTTTCTTCTTTGCTATTCTTTTTTATTTAAATTGATACACATTTTCGTAATGACTTTTTTTTACAATTAAGCTTCTGCTATGTTTTTTCAAATCCTGTATTACAATATTCTTAAATTCAGTTATAAAATGAACAAAGTATCAATAGCAACCTTCAAGTTCACTTAAACTGATTGCCATAGTTTATTTATAATGTTAACATGTAGTAAAATACATATATTGCCACAACAAACTCAAAAGCACACAGTTGCTCAAAGTTTTGGTATCATCAGTATATTTTTCATGTCATTTAGACATTCAGAGATATCATTAAATTGCAATAATATCGCTTTTACTGCTCTGATCCTACTCTCCCATCTTGTTTCAGAGTGAGAATTTAATTTCAATTTTAATTTAGTTTTTACAAGATCTCAACGCTTTTTTGACTTTGAAAGAGCAAATAGATTTTATTGCTGAGAAATGTTTTGGCTATCGTAGAAGGCTTAGTTGCATCTAAAAAAAGTAAATTCTAACTGTGGCTTCTGCATGGCCTTAAGAATGCTCTTGGTCTTGATTATTTTTGTTCTAACACTTTTGTTAATGCCGACCATATTAACGCCGTTATCATATCTCTATACTCGACAGTTTTGGATATTTGAACAATTTCTTTCCAGTTCTTGTATTTTTGAATTTGTTAAATACTCACTCGTTGTTTCTGTGACAGCAATAAACTCAAGAAAATGTTCGTGTATCATTCCAGTTCAAGAATTAAAAAACTTAATATTACTGACGTTTCATCAACTGGGCTTACATCCTTAGTGCAATCGAACTTAAAGTTGTAGTATTTTGTTTGTTTAACTCTGTCTTTGTCAATGACTGATTTAAACATTAAAGTAGTTAATTCATCTCGGATGTTGTAGCTAAGATAATCCTGGATAAGTTTTTTAGATTGTATGAGGTTAAGTAGTTTATTATATCAATCAATCTTTCAAACAAATTATACCAATACTTTTGGCATTCCCTAATCAATATTTCGTTTTGCTTCTCTATAGTTTTTCTGTGTTTGATTCCTTGCTTAAAATCTATCCATTTAATCATGCACTCCATGTGTCCTTAATTTTGTTCATGTCTTTGCAATACCCGACTCATATCCTTCCAGTCAAAATAGCCTTCTTTTACTATCTGTGTCTGCAAATGTGTAAAAAGTCTACGTGGAAAGCAACAAACTTGGTCTTGAAATATGGAGTATGGAGTAAGTTAACTATATGCGATGTTACGTTTTGCTATTACTTAGTTTTTGAGTTAAATGAAATTCAGAAAAATGTCTTTTATTAGCATCTTTTGGGTAACTTTCCTCAGATTTCTCTAGATTTAGATGGGACCATTTTGAATGAAGTCATGATGCTGCGAATCCATTACTGTAAATACTCACCTACCCGGTTATGTAAGTCTATAAATGACTCTCTTATATAAACTGTTTGCTCTTGATATTCTGAGTCACAAATCTCACTTTCTAACTCTTTATTGGGTTCAGAAACTTGAATAACAGCAGATTCATCAGACTCTAAAGTTGATTGGGTAACAGATTCACTCAAATCTGAAACTGGCTTTGTTTCTCATAATATTTCACTTAGGTCGTAAAAATATTTGGAGGAAAATGAATTAAGAGTATTCATATTAACCTTCAAAATAGAGGTAAGTACTTTAGAACTTACTTCTCTATTTAATAATCAGTAGCCAACGCTACTGATTATTTAATGGTTTTCAAGCGCATATAGCCTTTTTAGTTAGTTACATTCCATTCCATAACAAATAACGATTAACTAGGGGAAAAACAGTTAAATTGAAAATAAAAAGAGTGATGGCGTTTGTAGAAGTCGCTTTTGAATATGAAACGCATTTAGCATGATATCTAGTCTATTTCTAATATCTTTGCATCTAGTGAACTATACCAGCCAACCTACCAGTGTTTCATACATAATTTATTTTTCGCAGAGTAACTTTCTAAATATCCTAGTATTAGCAGTGATTGACAGTTTAACTGTTGATCTGCTTAGAATGAGGTGATGAGGTGAGGAATGCTAAATGTTTATGTTTTCCTTGACTTTTTAGAAACAAAATAAATGTGCCAAGAACTAAGAAATATCAAAGTAAATAGGGTATATATTTGGATATTAACTTACCTAAACAATATGAAATAAATCACAACACTATAACTACAAATATATTAAAAGTAATATCTTCTTTAAAATAAACAAATAACTAGTTTCTCACTCTCAATTTGAACAAAATTAATGAAATGATTGGTATGTTGTTGCCTGTGAAAAGAAACTTTCACTCTGCACATGCGAATAGAAAGAACTAAGAAACAACTTGTGCAATATTGTAATAAATTTAAAACCTTATGCCTCAATTAACAAGTTACATTTTTAAAAGATCAGTGACATATATTAGCTCACATCTAGATATATCACAGACGACTCGGGGATTCCCAGAATCTCGCGCATGAATTCCCTTAATTTTCACAGTGTTGCCAGATAACTCTGGGTAAATTAATATGAAATAAATACGAATAATTAAACTTTTTGCAAGACCTCCTTCATCGGCGGTCGCCAATGAGCAACCGGCGGTCGCCGATGCCTAATGCCGCCTGTTTACTGATCTGGACTTTAATAATGAACTTATATAAAATTTTATGCTTCGCAGAATACTGTTCGTGGAAATTCTTAAGGAAATAGACATCCACATGCTTGGGATAAGTTTTATTACTGGTGAATTATTAATTTGTTTACACATTTAGACAATGGCCTGTTTGGAACTGATCAGTCAATGCGCCCGCAAAATAGATTTTTTAACCAACCCCTGTAAGTCTCAAGCTATTGTTATTAGTATTCAAAAATTTCTTTCGAAAATCTCGAAATTCAATTTACCACAGTTAAATAACACTATAATCTTCTACTCTACTACTGCCAAAAATCTAAACCTTCTGTAGCCTCAAATAAATGACATTACTCTTAAAATTGTCAGCAGAGCACATTTTCTGAAGCATCTTTAATATTCTTATTCTTCTTTAGCTCAACTAAGGAGATCTATGCTGCCTGAATCTCACCGAGGATCGCTTAAATGTATTAGGACTCATTCAGGAAATTTGATCATTTCTGTTAACAAGGCACAACTTAACTGTTTAGACATTCGCTGTCAGTATATTCTGCGCATGTTTTGCTTTCTTTTTAATGTATTGAATTATTCTTGTAGCCTAGATTATCTCAGATCTAATTCTCAGCCTTAGGTATGCATAACGTTTGATTTTTCTCTGAAAATCTCCTTAATATACTTTCCCCCAAAACACTGTACCTTCTTCTATGAATGTTGGAGCCTAATATCTTGAATGCGCTGTAAATTCAAGCAATCAAAAGTCATCAGAAATAAAAATTAATTTCGTAACGAACTCCCTTTCGTAATTACCCATCATCCCCTCCTTGATTTCCTGTCCTAAATCCTGTCCCTTTCCTTTTTTCCTGTCAAATATTTTTATTAACCAGTTATTATCCGTTGTTTTTTTGTTAGCTTGCCATTTTATTTGTTATAACTTTAGGGTTTTTTCTAGCAATTGTATACACAATCTGTTGTAGTTCTCCTCAGCACACTATATTTCTTTATTACATAAAGTGATACAACAAAAAAACATTGCGAACCAATATTTTTAATGGTTTTTTTATACCATGTTATATTTTAATATTTACATCTTGCTAATAAATGATAAGAGGTCTGTGACTCAGTAAATACATCAGATAATGATATAAATCTACAGCTGCGTGAGTAAGTTTTGCCAGGTTGATTATGTAAATCTGTATCTCTTAAAATACTTACTTTATATGCACAAGGCAATTTAAATTATTTTATTTTTGTATTTTTCTCTTGATAAGTAATTTTCTAACCTCAAAAATTAACAATGGACAAATAAGATAACTCACATAACCAAAATAGTTTTACTGCACTTAGATGAAAATATTTCATATTGAAATAGAATATTAATTCAAAGCTTAACTCTGTCAAATGATCTCATCAAAGAAAAAAATAAATGTTCATACAATAGTACTATATAGCAAGTGGCAAACTTTACCATTTTTTTTAAATTTTATTGTAAACAAATAAATATTGTTTGTAAAACATACAAAAAATATTTATTTGTCGAACCCGAGGTTTAATTAATGAAAGGAATTTTTTTTAAAAACTATCCTACGAGGTATAATGTGCAATTGATAGTACAAATGTAGGTGAGGACACGGCATGGTCTACGTTGAAACTAAGTATTTCCTTTACATTTTCCATGCATAACAAAGTGTTTTTCTTACAGCAAGTCCTTCATTTCTTTGTTAGTGCTATAGGAAACAGTAGTGTCCCATTTTTATATTTCAATAAATGGTAGTAAAATAAAATAGTTTGTTTATTATTTGGGGCAGCAATATGTCGTATAGCAACAAAAGTCACAATTCAAAGATAAACAAGTAAAATCTGTCTTGTCTACATTAACTGTTTGAGTGCCGATGAGCACCATAGCACTCGTGCGAGTACTAACTAATTGTGCCCAGAGCGCGATGGCGCTCGTGAAATCAGTTGCTGTTTAGCATGCGGTAAGGGAGGTTGCTCGCATGCATCGCAAATTTTTTATCTTTCTACGTGTTGCATAAAATTCAAATTAGAATATTATTAGTAATTACATTATAAAAAGAATCCAGGAAAAGAAAATTTTTAACCCATAATGTCGGAATATGAAATTAATTTGAGTGAAGTGGGAGTGACATTGTGGTGCGCTCACAATTTGGCGTAATGCAAATTTTGATTGATAGTGATAATAGTGACGATAACAATTATTTTGCTAATACGGAGGATGTACCGGACAGCAAAAATACGATGTAACCTTGATTTCAGTTTTTGCTATAATTTTTGTTCACGATATATATTTCCATAATTGTCTTTGTATTTTGTTATCCTTGTACAAGTTTTTATTAAGAAAACACCGAAAAAATTATTAAAATTGGATAATTTTTGGAAGAGACAAAGTTTTTTTCGAGACAAGAGTAAATGACATCAAAAACAAAAGATTCCTTTGGCATTTTTAAGTATATATGAGTAAAAAACCATGGTACTAAAACGGTTAACACAAAGAAATATGCGTTATCAACTTTCTTTTTTAATAACCTGCTGCCCCTCTTAGTTTTGCATGTATAAAAGTTAATCCATGGCTGACTTTTGTTTAATTAATTTTTTTTAAATATCACTGTGAACCAAGTGGTTATTAAGAGTATTCCTAACGAATTAGTTATTTGATCTGTACTTACATTAGAATGAATTAAAGAATCAATCGACATTATTTAAACATACACATTCAAGCATCTTAACATCGTCAAGATCAGCGAGAGCTTGTGGCTCTCAATAAATCATTTAATGCAGTTATGATACAAATTCCTACGGTTAAATCGTTTTTAATAGAATAAAATATAGCAATGGAACTGAAAGTTTTATTTCAACCGAATGAGACATTTTAGATGAAAATGTGAAAAACAAAGAAATAAAACATTACTCCTTACAATTTTAATTTTGTATGAGACCCTTCCCACTTTTTATGTTTCTTTTATACCTATTCGAATTAACAATAATAAAACATATGATTGTTTACCTTTTGAACTTAGATAAGGTTTAAAAATGTCAAGAGGTAATACAGTTTTTATTATTATAACTGGCTCTCTATTCTATCAGCTTATGCCATTACAGTTGACTCCTTGTAACACTGTCTGATATTTTACAGATCAGTTATAATACTGGTAGCGGGAGTTACACCTCGTAGGCGGGAACCAGAACTTATAAACAAACACTTCAAGGTGGATTTATGGCAATACTATTTTGATGTAGAGCAATTTTTATTTGTAGTATTTGGTACATAAGACTTTCTAGGCCCTGTGTTCGTTCATTCATAAATGTCACAGTTAAATAAAAAGCTATTTCAGCAGCAAAAGGCATTACTACTAAATTTAGACATTATTTGCCATACTGAGAAATTGAAGCATTTACTATTATTGAGTAAAGCTGCCTGTACACCTATCCAACAATTTATGTTCTGAAAGGTCTTCCTATATACGGAAAAATAACTTAAGACAATATCATTAAATATATCTAGTTTATCAATGAATGATTGCTTATAGGCAAAGTAAACTGTGGTCTTTCGAATTTCAGGAATACGCAGAAGTCACACGGTGCTAAATTGGGCGAATATGGTGGTTGTGGAATGATATGGATCGAAGTTTTTGCGATAAGTCATGAAGAACGAGTGCAGTGTGAGAAGAAGTATTATCACGATGCAAAAACCAAGAATTATTTGCCCACAATTCTAGCCTCTTCTGGTAATAGCTTCACGCAAATGACCCATAACACTCTGATAATACTCTTTGTTGACGGTTTGTCCGGGTGGAATGAGTTCTGAAGGAACAATACCATGATAATCTATGAAAACTCTTAACGTGACCTTGATTTTCGATCGACTTTGGTGCAATCTTTTCGGTTTGGCTTCACTTTTTGCTTGATATTCACTGGATTGGTCAATGGTTTCTAGGTAATAGAGATAGATCCAAGTCTCATCTCCAGTAATAATCCGCTTTATGACGGATTGATAGTCAGAAAGCATCTCTTCACAGATCTTAATGCAACACTCTTTTTGAAGAAAGAGGCAAATCCTTTCAAAACATCAACAGTCTTTGTCATTCAACGATTAGCAAGCACAAGTTCTTCAATTTTCTTTACGTATTGTTCATTAGTAGAGGTTGATGATCCATTTCTTTCCCAATGCATGAAGTTGTTGTTCAAACGCAGAATGAGAACAAGAGGGTAGTTCTGCCAGGTAATGTGAAATTAACGTGGGATCTGTTTCAGAAAAGCTTTTTAATATTTTGAAACTTAATGTAGGAGGCCAATTCATTTAAGGAAAAAAGAAAACAATGCTTGGCTATGCCATTAGAGAAAGTAGCCATTGTTATGCATATATAGCATTATGCTTCACTTGCTTTTGGCCCTAAATAGAACACATGAAGTAAGAGCACTCCAAATACTCTTTATGAAATTTACATATTTTGTGTTTTTCCAGAGATTTCATTTCTTTATCGTAACCAGAATATCACAACTGAAAACGCAATATTAAAATAACAGCAGAGCATCTCACATTTTGGTCACGAAAATTGAAGCGTTGCTTCATAATTAGTCCATGTTTTTATTTTTATTATGACTTGTTTATAACAAATATAGATTTTTCAGAAACTTTGTGTATATTTTTCAGAACTTGCATGTTTTCTAGGGATACATATATACGTACACACACACACACACACATACACACACACACACACATATATATATATTATATGTATATATTATAAAAACATCCTAACCTTTATAATTTTTTCTCTGATATGTTAAATAAACAGTTCATGTCAAAATCATTAAGCTTTTTGTCAGTGTAGCAGATTATTTGTATCTATTTTTACAATTTGAACATGCTTTATATAACAAATTAATGATTTAAAAAAAAATTGTATTTTGAATAATAATTGTACATTGCTTATCTCTCCTAAAATAAATTTAAAACTTTTTCATTAATGTTACACCCTTGAGTTTGTTATATATCACATTAACTCATAAACATTTTTGTTGATCACTTCAATCTGATAAATATTTGAATAATTATCAATAACATGTTAATCATAATTTGTTTCCTCGTAAGAAAATAAATATAGAACTTACGTATGGTATGAATGTGCATCATCTTGTTGTTTGAATATGTGCTACTCTCGCGATCGTCAACACCAAATTGAATCATTTGCTCATCCATCTTAACAGGTCGATTTTGGAGAGTAGCTTTGGCCTTTGCGACCTGAAATATCATTGTTTATCTCTTTCTTGGTAAAAATGTTATTTATTAAGTAGCATAATCAGAAAGTTGCCACATGAAACACAACATTACAATTAATCACTGATATAACGTATATCTACTTATGAAATATTTTTAACCCATTAAGAGTCAAAATATCTAAAGAACAAATTTCGGCTTAGAATTAAAATGCGTTCTGCTTTTCAAGATTTTCCCGAAAATATGAATAGAATTTTTTTATATTTTCAGCTATTTTCTTTTTCTTAAAAACTGAAACATTTATTAAAAATTTATAATGAATTTTTAACATACCACTATTGAAGTAAAAAAATCCCCATTTCTTAGAACTATAGAAGAGACATGTAAAACTACAGAATAAAAAATGAAGCCCAATAAACTGGGCGAATGTTGGGAATTTCAGAGCTTCAATAAATGACCTGAGTTAAAAAATTGCTCAATTTTATATTTTTGCATAAAGTAGCTCATAAAGCAACCCAGAATAAAAAAGGTGTAAAACATTGTTCAGCTATTATGACAGCTAAAAACTGCTTCTTTTTATAAAATTGCTGTTTATTTTCCTTATTTTAAAAATCCTTAATATTTTTCTCCACGCTACTTTATGGAGCAGTTTCCTTAAATATTCAAATACATGCCAGTTGCACCATTAAAGTGTTACAAAGAACTTCCATCACCTTGATATAAGTTTATTTGGCATACCTCAAAGCAACGATGCCAGGACTATATAAAATTAATTATTCTTATTCAAATAACTCAATAGTAGTTATTTTTCTCAGTTTACGATCTAATTGAGCTTCCTTGGTAGCTTCTGTAGCACATTTCTCTGTATCTCATAACCGGTTAATATTTTGCTGTGTGGCTATTATCAATCCATGTATCCCGATTACTAGTTCCATGGCCTCCAATACTTTAATTAAAGCCCCGTTTTATCTTTTCATTTCTTTCCGGAGACTTTCCTATCAAACATAGCTTAACTTGCTTGTTTTCCATGGATACATTTATTAAAAATCCTTGACCTAAATCTATCAACCTACCAAAAAAAAAAAATTTAACCCTTGATGTCCATGATAAATGGCAAACATTGGAAATATAATTTGTTTATTCAAGCCACAATCACATGATACTGATTAAGAATGCTAAATTACCTCATTCACTTTTTATATAAAAATTCACATTAACGTCATATTGTTTTCATTTCAATATTTTCAGAAAGTTTAAAACAAACAAAAATTATTAAGTGAAGTCCACGTATTTGATGAACATTAACTTTAAAACTATTAGGGCTTTTCATATTTTTGTTTGGTTTGCTGCAAATAAAACTTTTATTTCATACCTACATCGATTACTGTAAATTTTTCTTTCTCAGATGTCTGGTATGACCCGGAATTGATAAACTCGCATATTTCCTGATCAATTGATAGGTATTCAAATCCTTCATATATAATTAAAACCTATAGAGGAAAAAAATGAAAGGAATCTTATAATGCAAAGAGTACTAAAAAAAGTAACCGATGGGGGAATAAACTGACACTTTTAAATTGATTTAAATTCTTTAGTTTCAATTTTAGGAGAACTTCAGTGCTGAAGAAAACATCTTAAAGTAGACCATAATTTTCCTTACGTATAAAGTATAAAGTAATTTTCTGTACAAATACTAAATGATACTCTACATACGGACTTGTAAAACATGAATTGAAAAGCCTAACTATATATTTACATCCTAACTATATATTATGTGATATATTTTCAAGTACTATAAGTATATGTAAAATGACCAGATATTTCATTATTTGTGACTACGGAAAAATTAGTTTGTTTTATTATCATGAAAAGACTATAACATTAATATATTCCAAGGGATTGGTGAGTTGAACATGGAGAAAAATCCATTTATACTTAGACAGGATCATTATCGTTTGTACTTTGTCCAAGATTATTATTTAAATGACATATAAACAGATGTCAAATAATGGGTATGAATGAATAATATTTTCGTATCAACTAATTATATAATTCTACTAATATAATTCTCATACCTGTTGCTTGAAGACATACTTTAAAGACTGATTTTAGATTTAATTTTAAAACATATATCAGTATTTAACTTCATAATTTTGATCTTAATAATTGTGAAGTAATTATCCTACTCCATTAAAGCTAAATTTAAAAAAATTGTTTAATAAACAAATTACTGTAATTTTTAACGAATAACACAATTTAAAAATGTGGGTTGTAAAATTATATTTGAAATTAATACAAATTGAAAGAGAGCGTAAATTAACATGTTTTACTTTATTTTTATTCAATCTCTATTCTCTTGCCCTGATCAGTTCCGATATTGTAGGTATACAATATTACAAACCTTTTGAAATAAAAGCTATTTTAGCATTTTGAAAATTAATATAAGCAACTTGTATTTTTGCTTTTACAAAAAAAATAAAAAAGTAGTTCTTTAAAGAATATTTACAAGAATACAATTATTTAAATCTTGACACAATTGAAAGTGAGCAAGCCTGCATGTAGTTTTATTTGTCTACAAAGTGCCCACTGTATTCTTTTATCAAAATTTTTTTTTAAATATACAATACCATAATTACACTTATTTGATAATATTTAACAACACACATTTTTATTCTTAGATAACAATTATATTTTTTAAAGCACTATAATTTTTTGTGTGTCTGTACTTTTACTCTCATTATCTAATTTCTTAAATAAGAGTCTTATGCAGCAGAGACAAACTGCAGTTATCGTTTTTATCACTTTTGTGGAAGTCCAACTTTAGTAGAGCATGGTTTCCAGGGTTGCCAAAACTTGTTCCATATTTGAATCTCTCCCATTGTGGCATACTAGAATACAGTCCTTACTTAGAATTTAACAATTTTACATCTGTATATTTTGCTTTCTATCACCATTGTATTGCATTGTTCAGAAAGGAATTTAATATTTTTTAAAGAAAGTGGACGACAATTTTCTTATAGTGAATAAACATTTTATTTAATTGTATATTGCCCATTCTGATCCAATGCCTTTTGGCATCATTCTGGCAGTAGCATAATTCCACGCTCACAAAAGTGTTGTTCTTTGTTGGCAGAAAACCTGTCCAGGTGATTTTTGTCCTCCTCATTAGAAGTAAAGGTTTCACTACCTAAAAAATTTTGTATAGACTGGAACAAGTAATAATCAGAATGTGCTAGGTCTGGAGAATATGGTGGGTATAGCAGTAATCCCATCCAAGCTGTAAAAGCTCTAAGCGAGTTGTCAAACTTATATGAAATTTTCCATTATCTTGATGAAACACTACTTTTTTTCTATTGATCAATTATGGCCTTTTCTCTTTTAGTTAATCACTCAATTTATCCAGCTGACGATAGTATTCTTCAGAATTGATAATTTTGTTGACTGGTGGAAACCCGAAAAAGATTCCCTTGAAATCACAACAGACGGCATCACTTTTTTTTTTTATGAATTTTGACTTTTCAAGTGCTTTGAGTTAGTTCAACTTTTTAGTCCATAATCTCTTACATTTAACGTTATTGTAGAAAACCGATTTCTCATCTCCAGTGACGATGCGCTTCAAAAATAGATCATTTTCTTGGAGTTTGAAAAGCAACAGACGACAACGCCATGGCACAAATTTCTTTCCATAAGAACGTAAGGAACCCATATGCAAACCAGATTGGAGATTAAACTTAGGCATTTCAAACGATATGGTTGACTTCAATAATTTTAATCTCTCAACAATCTCATGAGTTTTTATTCAAAGGTTTGTAATTATTAATGCCTTTATCGTGTCTTCATCCGCTTCAACTGGCCTTCCAGAATATGGTGCATCTTCAACATCAAAAACAAACCAGTTTTAGCACTGGCGTTCTGTCAATACATCTCTCCATACACATCAGATTATTTTTTCTTGCTTGACCAGCATCTTTATCTGTTCTAAAGTAAAAAAGTAAAGGTAAAAAAGTGGGTCAAAAATTCTGCTTTTCATTTTCCATATGTGATAGTGCACCAAACTAAAACTACTGCGCAGAATCAATCGTTCTTTTTCACAATCAAGTCTTGTTATATCAGCTGTCAAGATATATGCAGCTTAAGTATGGAGTTGGCTGTGAAAAAATACAAAGAAATCCTCTGTTGAGAAAAAACGAAATTACTTTCCGAACAACCTTATAGTAAATTAATTTAATCCATTACAACTAATAATACTGTTTAGAATAAAATATTGCTCAGTATATTAATTTCAGTTTGTCTGCTTGTTTGTTTGTCAAATTAAATCTTGTTCAATCTGGATTTATTTCAATGCAACACAAAACTTTTATAGTTATCTCAACTAAGATGTTTCAAAATACAATTTAGAACATTGCAACAGAAAGCTATAGAGCTGTATTTAAATTACAATGTTAGTCTCTTTTCAGGTTTTTCTTCACCAAATTTGAATGTGAAATTTAAATCTACCTAAAATATCTAGTACACCTAACATCTACCTATCATTACTCAAAACTTTCATTCAACATTTCAGCATGTTTTGGAAAAATATAAATAACAAAAAGTTTTATTTTAATTCTTATTATGACTTGAAGCACATTTTTAATATAGACGGCTTATATATTCAGAATATATTTTTTGAACATTTTTAATATAGACGACTTATGTATTCAAATTATGTATTCAGAAACCTCTTAGAAATAGTCAGAATCACAGTTTACCACATTGTTAAACACTATAAATATTATTATCATTTTATATTGACTCTGTGTACAGAACATTAGTAACTACATAGATAAAATATCATACGTAAATAACATGCATACAATAAAACAAAGGATGACCTAGAAGACATGTGTTAGCTAGAAAACAGTTGAGAAGAGATGTTTCCAAAAATTTATTTTTATTAAAATATGTATATTTCAGATTAAGTTAGACGCATTATTTGACGCTTTCTGCGAACATTAGAAAAAATAATTAGTTTAGCTATATTTTTTTTGTAACCTGTTAAAAATGTTAAACTGAACTTATGATAATAAGTAGTCATTATGCTATTAAAATATAATTTGTTTTGATGGAAAGAGAAGCAAAAAAATCAAACAGAAATAACTTAACAACGATGAAAAAAACTCTTTATTTTCTTAAGCCCTTAACTCCTAGCCCCAATGGAACCAACGGAAATATTGAAATAGTACATTATTTTTATGTTTATATCATTGATTGGTAATTGATAAACACATAACCTCAAATTGATTTATGTAATTTGCTAAACTTGAAAAAGGTTATAAGATTTATTAATTATATTTTCTCTGTTCTCAATATAATGTTTGAAGTACACTGAAGTTATATCAAAATTATGATAAAAAGAACGGTAAAAATAACATAACCATTTATTTTTTTTATATTTTAACATTATTTGTGTGTCAAAATGATTGTATTAAAAAGTTATTAATTAACTCAATGAAAATATATATACTTATTTTCACTAATCACTGTTTGTAACACTTATCACTGTTTGTAGAGAAATGAATAGTATACTTAAAAATTTTGAATACTTTAAATTAAAAATTATAATTTTCAACCCTACATCAACTGATATCAATCTGCTCTGCCCCATTCACCTCTATATCGTGTGTTTCATAACTTTTGTGTTTACTCTTGATCACATTTGACACATGACTTCATCTGTGGTTATCTGTCTCAAGTTATATAAACGACCAATCGACTATTTGAATTTTGCAATAACGTAAATGCCTATTATTAGACACTTTATAACAGTAGAAACTACACGGAAGCTGTAATAGGGTGAAACAAAGAAAATAAAACTAAGTAGCTGGAATGTGGATAATACAGGTTTCATTTTTGAAAATTGTACATTATCTTAGAACGAAACAAACAAACTATAAAAACTATGAATTTTGAAACTGTGAGTTATTTTGTTTTAATGTGAACAACATTTTTTTCTCAAAATATATTATTTTAGAGAGCACTTAAATAAGTTGTCAGTTCAGACTAGTACAATTTTTTTTGCAACAGGAGCAGTCAAATTAGGATGATGAAAATTACGAATTCTTGAAAAGCGCATTTTTGAAAAGTCCTATTACACAACTATACTCAAGAAAAAAAAATTCTCAAGCAGACAAAATTTGTAACTGTGGCACACAAATATCGACACAGAGTAGTAATTTTCACAAATTTTAAAAGTGACTTTATCTTGAAAAACAAGAAACGTGTACTAAGGTAAAATTTTGTAAACTACATAGTCATAGCCTGGCTTTTTGACTCTTTTCGACTGGTGGGTTATGTATATATATATTCAAAGGTATACATAAATCTACAAAAGGCATAGAATGAACAGTAGAGATATAGAAGACATAGAGGCTCATCCTAAGGAGCGCTGATGCAGAGAACTCTCACTCAAAATTATTAAGTGTTATTTATTACATATTAAAACACCATGGTTGTGTGGAAATAAAGGAACCAATAAATTGTTTTGTTTAAGATACTTGTGTTTGCAAGCACTGGCGGTGAATCTGCTTGGACAGACACATGTATTGAAAATTGACAGCTTTATTATATGATAAGCATAGAAAATTTAAATAACTCCATCTCCCATTTTGCACAAAAAAGTGTTAAATTTCTCATCAAAATGATTGGCGAATGGATTTTACATACAAGTAAGTAAATAAACGGTAAAACAAGTTACATTGTCTGTTAATTTTTTTAAGTGAACTCCCGCTGAAATTTTTCACAAATTGGTTTTCAGGATGAAGGAAGGGAGTAGAATATAATATGAAAAAAGGAAATTTGATATTGTAGGAAATTACAAGAGGTATCGCTTTTTGAGTCCATTCTAAGTGCATATATGGATTGACCATTTTGTATGTGTTGGTGTAACATATTCCACAATATGGTTGTACGTGTTATGAATAATATTTCTACCACTTCTATAAATTGTCAAACCGTTAAACAGAAGTGAAAGAATGTGAAGACTACATCGTATCAAACTGTAGACCACCATCAGAGAATAATGATGCGGTTTACCTAAATGCAAAAATTGCCATTTTTCCATCTCTTTCCATATTGTAAGTTTGACAGTGGTGACATTATAATTTAATTAATTTAATACACTCATTCTTCACAAGTTTAGTTCTCTTGTACATTTGGAGTACTTATGATTGGAACAAAATTGTATGTTACATAGTTATGTGAATTAAAAAATTTTAAAGAAACTTCAAATGAAAAAAAATTTTTTCAAAATTTATTAAATCGAAAATTAAAAAAAAAATTAGTTTACCAAAGCTTGAAAGCATTAAATTACTATGAAATTCTAAAAAAATTAATGTTAATGCTCATTCGAAATAAAACTTCTTCATATTTCAGTCGAATAACTTTCAAATATCTATTACAGTGATCAGTTTCATTCTTACAGGAAATGGCTAAAAAACTGCTAAATCAAAGTATTGTCATGTCACCAATTTCAGTGGAAGTGCTCCTCGCACTGCTGACACTAGAAGCAGAATCTCACACACACAAAGTGTTGCTAGACGCATTGGATTTACTTAATTACCAATTTTTCAGTTTGTAAGTAATTTTAGTCTGACTGATCTTTTATTTAGACAATATCGAAAACTAACTGTGTTATCTGATTAGATAAAGTAAATTTAGAAACGGTATTATTTTTAACTTTAGAAAGATACTCTACGTTAAATCAACACAGGTGTTTATGAGAAAACACTATAATTTACTGATTACATGTTATACCACACCCACTTCCCTGGCCAACTAAGTTGTCCCACAACACTTGCAGGAAATACCCATATTGGTAAATTAAGTTTACCATTGTCTACATTACATGTTAAGGTGAACTTTTATACAATATATTGTGGAAATACTTTTTATTTACATCATATGACATGGTGTACATAATAATTCTGCATTCAAATTAATTTAACCGCTTAAATGCCCAAGAGTTCCATATTGGACCCAACATAAATTTATACAGATTGCCTGAGGGTCCAATACCAGGCTCAACATGTATGCAAAATCTAAGTTGAGGCGTTTTGTTTCTAGACGCTAACTTTAGTCCTAGAAAATGTTTGTTTTAAAAGATATTTTTTGCATAATTTTAATATATTTTGTTGTTTTATAGTGAAAGAACTGTTATATTTTTATAATAATATGGATTAAATATTTAGACGTTGCATCATGTGGTGTAAATATGTAATTTTAAGAGTGAGAAATTAATGTAACTATGCAGAAAATATATAAATGAAGAATCTAGCTAAAAGAAGTTAGATCGAAAAAAATAGATGCAAAATAATGGTCTTTCAATTAAAGTCTGTCAAATTAATTCTTTCACCGATAACTGTCAAATTAATTCTTTCACAGTAACTCTGGATATGGCAAACAAAATATATGTAAAGAATGGAGTAGAACTGAACTCCAATTTTCAACATGACGGCGTAGATGTATTCAATGCTGGCATCGAACCTATTGACTTCAGCAATAGAGAAATTTCTGGCAAAATTATCAATACTGCTACTTTACATGGATGAGAAAATAAGAGTATTTAATGAATATGAGAATACTGACACACTTTAAATTCTTTTTTCAACAGTGAGTTAAAGCCAAGCTTATAAACTTTTCAGGTGGCATCAAAGACAAACAACCATATACAGAAACTGTTATCGCTAAAAGATTTTAATTCAGGAACTTATCAGGTCGTCGTTAACGCAATTTATTTTAAGGTATATTAAATAGTTCAATAACACAAAGCTTGATGGTACACCATTTGAAAGCAGTGTAGAAATACTCTAAATTAATAATCTAAAATCTTTCAAATCTTTTGTTGAGATATTGTTAAAATTGTATACTTCTTCAGGGCTCATGGAAAATAAAATTCCTGCACCTTGATTGCAGTTTTGACGCCAAGGTGAGTATTTTGTTTCGTACTGAACACTGGGAGTGAAGAGTGCAACAAAAATAAGATTCAGCAATCGTTGACAACTGCCGCTTGTGCGTATCTTCAAAAGTGCAATATTCACCAGAAATTCTGGAGTGAATCCATGTTAGCGGTATGCTTTTTCATGTAAGCAGTTTGTAATATAATTTAAGGGCATTTAAATAATAAATAAATAATTCACGTCTTTCCTGAAAAGAACAGTACATAATTATGTACACAGTGTCATCAAAACTCAACAATTTAACTAATATATGCTGATTCCGTTGATTTATTCTAATCCGTATTGATTTAAGAACTAGTGAAATCAGCTTGCGGATTCAGAAACACAAAACAAAAACCATAGCAGCTTAAATACTTGTAATATTGTTGTCAATAAGAATAAATACATTTACTTGTTTAATAAGTTTTATTTGGAATATCGAACAATACTACTTTCAAAAGATTTACTTATATCTTTTCAAGATCTTCCATAAATATAAAAAATTTATATATATATATATATATATATACATATATATATTAATATGTATATATTTATATGTATATATATATATATAAATATATATATATATATATATATATATATATATATATATATAGTGTTTCTTAAGTTAAATGAATTTATAGATTATTAACCAGTTAGTGTTGTCAGCATTTGTTACTTGAAAATATAGCTCATTAATGTAATAGCAATGCTTTCAGACAACTTCTTTTCTGAAATATATTTAAATGAATCACCTGTAACTGTTAATAGATAAAATGTTCTTTATCATACCGATTTTATTTTTCTCTCAAAAATGCATCCTGTATTTTTCACTAAACCCACTCACTCCAAAATTATTTCATACATGACTATCTGAATACTATGAACTATACGAAATTCATGTTCGACCAGAAAAGCTATTTTTGCACCAAATCTAAAAAAAGAAAAAATGGACATGCTAAAAATTGCAAAATGATGTCCAAAAGTTTTATGTCTTTTATTCTTGACAACCAGAAAGACAAAAAACCATCAAAATTGGTGAAATATACAGAGAACTCTTTCAATTACTGCTGGAGTGGGAAAGGAAAATGTTAATACCTGTAACCAGGTAACAATGTGGCTTCAGCCATTTTATCTTTTTCATTGCCTCAAAGACTGTATTCTGTTCAACTTGTACCTAAGTAAATGATTCCAAGATGGCAGTGCCAATTTCTATAAAACTGTGACATAGTGTTTAGGAAAATCTCATATTTTTTGATAGAAATGATGATTTTTTTGGCTATTTAAAAAAAAATAGTGACATATCTATGTTTATTTGCAAGTGTTGAATGGATGAACCAATTTCGATGTATTTTTTGTATTGAAATTTTTAGATTATATTTTGATCATACCCTTATCAAAACACATCTAGTGAAATTAGGTAAAAATAATGAATGAAAATTTAAAAAGATATTTTCATTACAAATTCACATTACTAAAGATGGTGACACATATTGTTTCACTTGATGGCATGGCTTTAGTGATCTAGGGAGTAAAGGAAATAGCAACAGAGAGATTTGTTTGAAAGAATGTATGAGAATGAGTGAAGCGGAAGATGTATGTCGGTATAGAGGAGGTTAAGTGTTTCATTATCGCTCCCCACCTGTCCAGTTCACAAATAGTGTGAGCATACTGATAGCCAGACTTTTCTATACTTTGTTTTGCTCTTTCCTTCAAAATCACAAATTGGTTCCATTATTTTATTAATACATATTTCGTTATTTTATTAACAAGTATGGCATAATAATTTATAATGAGTTACTCATATATTTTAATTATGAGTATATTGTCACACATATTATAACTGTTGCAGACAGATTTAATACAGTATTTTTACAATTAGGATCTTATTCATAATTTAAAAAAGCAATTGTTAGACCTTATTTAGCAAGGTTCTTTTAAGAAAATGATTTGGTAATAGAAATTGACAATGCATTATTTTTTTATTGTCTTCTTAAAGGAACATTTTACCATAGAATCAGCCACCAGTGAGCTATGCTAAGAATTAAAAATTACCCTTCCTGTTTATCAGCTAACTTTTTATAAGTTTCATGCAAAATGAAGGGGGTTAAAATATTCAAAACATTTTTCTTTCACTTTGTATATTATATGGGGTATTACTTGAGACGATTTATTATGAGGATCTATACTATTTTCTCAGGAATTTTTTTCTCTAATTTAGATTGTATACTTAAAGATATTCTAAAAAAGATGTTAAAACAGGTAGAAAAAAATTTCCCTCCTTATTTCCAATACTACTGAAATCGGACTTGGACTGAATTGGACAAATGGACTCTTCTCTAGAAGTAATTCAACAAAAATAATAAACTGGTTTCAAATCACATTTTTATTTAACAGTGAGCTCAAAGAAAATTTCTCCTAAAATATTAACCAGCAATGCTGTAAATCCCATCAGCACTATAGTGGTGAGTAACGTCTTCAGTTCAATGCCTGGGCAGCAGATTTATACAATATATTATGCTCACTTCCGTCGTATAAATACACTTTCATGTATACTTCATTTATCTATGCTGTTTTGCGATATATCAATGGACTTGAACACCATTTTTTGAACTCATTTTGTCACATTCTTCTCTAAAATTCCTTCCTCTAGTAAAGATGAACTAGCGATATAACCATCTTTACCACAGCAAAAACGCTTTTGCGTTTCTGGCAACAAACAATGAGTATAATATGTTCCATTTGCTTAAATTAATAATAATTAAGTATATTCTGCGTCTCATTCTTGCATCTATACTTCATTAAAGGCTTGTTTATTTCAATTGCCTGTAAAGATTCAGACTTGCTGTGTGGAATTTTTTAGTTTGCAAAGGAATTATTTGTATAATTCGTGGGGCTGTAACATTGAAACTCTGGCGTATTAACTCTTAGTTCTATTAGAAATCCTCTAATGATATGCGATACAACCACTTTGTCAACTAGTTTACACCAAAAACAAAACACTACCTTTTCCTGACAGTATTTTGTCATAGTATCTCCGGTCATTTTCTTACCATCCATCATCTAATCCAATAGATTTGTGTAATTGTGAATACACGGAACTACTTTTAAAAGCCTAACTTTCTATTATTCCTAGGCATAGTTGTACTCATTCAAACTGTACCTGGAACATGACCTGTTCCAGTTTGGATGACTGACCAATTAATTTAATTAATTAGTTAAACCACTTCATTTCGTCGTTCTAGTTATATATGTTGCGTTTGATCGGTTTTCTTCAACCAAATTTTCACATTATGGTCACAGTTCTCGGGATCAAATTTAGGAATTAATTTCTCTACATAGCGCGAATTCATAGTGGCGTTTTATTCCTAAGAAACTAAGATTTTATTTCCTATGAAACTGAGCAGGGCTCGCATCAACTTTTTTCACTACAGAACATTCCTGCAATTTGTTGGCTTGGTTTACTTGTTTATTTCTTCTACCAAATCGCCTTCCGTCACTCTGTTTATTTTCTGTCTTCTTGCCATGGCTGATTCGGTCTTGATCAAAATTTCAGATTTATCAGGGCCACGCTTCATTTAAATTTTTTATAACACTTTCACTCACTTAATATTGTTAAAGTTAATTACTCTATTAACAGTAACTATTAACGTACATTACTACTGAATATTGTTCTTAGGTCCAATGCCACTTTTGAGTACATTAAAATTCTACAAAATTTCAATAGTGAAACAATTTATTCAAATGCAATTCTCACAATAGCTAAATTAACACTCTCCACACACGTGTGTACAACTTCACTAGTCTCTTGAGTATTTCCATTAGCTCTGCCTCCCACACACCTATACTCACCTCATCTTATATCTCCTCTCCTCTCATCTCATCTCCTCTCCTCCCCCTCCTTTTCTCAGAGCATTTAAATGTTCTTAGTCATGTCACCAAGACTTTTGTTACAATATAATAATCGATGTATTTTTATGATTTTACCATGTAGAAATAATTTATTTTTCAATGAAAGGTATTTTTTTATTGAGACGTTTTCTTAATTACAATTGAATTTTTAAATATTTTATTATCATAAACACAAATTCCACTAAAAATCCTAATATAACTTGTAATCGAAATTTCTTTATTTAAAACTATCTTGTAGTTTTTGTTTTTATATCACTATGTCATCTCTTTGTTGAAGTTGTGCAACACCAACACCTGGATGATATTTAACCCCAGTTAATGCTGAAGTAGATTATATCAAGAATACAATAAGTTTCAAGAAAATTGTATTGTTTTGCAGTCGCCTTATTTTTTGTTCAGGAATCCACAGAAGTCAACTTGCAACACAGATGTAACAACATGTTTTACCTTAACATAAATAGAATAATTCTTAATTATTACTGTTAAAAAATTATCTTAGTTTCCTTTTTTTTAAGTCCACAATGGCAAGTGGCTGCAATTGCCTCCTTACCCTTTTAACATTATATCCTTCTGATTTTATTAACATCTTGAAATGTTCCAATATTATGGCAAATGAAGGACATCAAGGATAGCAATGAGAGGAATATTATTCAAATTAGCAATTGTATTCAGCCCTCATATCAGCCACATTTTATGAGATTACAATGTCAATGAGAAATGTTACTAATACTTTTTTCACCCGGAAATGAAATAGAAAAAAAAATTAAGTCACTACATCCATATTTTTACAATTGTCACTTTATTGCATTTTCAACAATTTTATTTCGCAATCACAATTATTTTAATTCATTAACAGACCCAGTAAACAAGATCTGATCGCCATGAAGAAGATAAAAAGCAAACGGGCGGTTAGCATGGAAGTCTTCATACGATGGACCTCCTATGACTAATGAAGCCGGTACAGCAACCAATAAAGCTGTAAAAAGATCAAAACAGTCACAATTACACACACTATACATAAACAATTCATAACCGTACTTGATTAACTCTCAATGGTTACGAGTCAATTGAAAGGGCATTGAAGACTAATATTTAAATGGCAGATTCCTTTATTTAATAGAAAACCTTCCAAAAATTAAGGCAGAAAAATGTATTAAATGTTAAGTTTGGTCACAAGAAGGTTGTAGTAGAGTGATTGATATTCATATAGCATTGAATAAACAGTAGTTCATAATGATATGGAGACAATATAAAGGAAAACAAAAAATTTAATTTAAATTTTGTGAAAATGTAATTTAAATTTAAAGTACTTCATTGTGTTTTTTTTCTTTAATTACTATATTCAGCTTATTTTATTGGTAGATTGTCTTGATTTTATGACTAGAATTTAATAAAAGATATATTTTCCATACTTGGAAATTTATAATTTTCAATGATTATTTTATAATACTTGCACAATATATAGATAATAGTTATAATATTCGAAGCAAAAATACTAAAACTATATTATTTTAACTGAGATAGGATGAAATAGACATAAAAAGCAATAAGATAAAATAAATGTTTTATGCATTAAATTTAGTATTCTTTGTTATTCTAGAATTTTTTACTAACTTATATGCAACCTACGGATGACAAGACAAACATTCGATCTAATGTGTATCTAAATAGTTTTATAAATACAGAATAACTATGTCTATAGATTCAATTATGAGCTCTATAAAATCTGTATATTCAATCAATGTTAGATGACTGATTATAAAAAAAAATATCTAAATACAAACGTTAAATTCCAAAACATTCTCTAAATAAATTACAAAACGTTAAATTAAGAATCATTTAGTATGTGACTAACAATTTGATCACGTCTCTTGATACATTCCCGTCAAAGTAATTTTATGTGGATTTCCTTATTTACAAACCTTAAATTTTTTTAAAGGAATTCATTACTACCACATTGTTCCTGATGAAATTCTATTTTCGTTTCCATAATTTTATGAGATTCTTAATGCAGAACTAGTAAAGAATGCAACATACCAGTAGCGGCCGCAGCTTCTGCACCTTCCTCGTTAACTTCGATAAAGGCCTTCTGAATGCCCTTGCTGACATACAGCCGCTCCGAGGTTATCTTCGTCAATTGAGATGTATATTGATCAAAAATACTGTTAATGCCAAGCTGTAATGATTTAAATATATACATCACAAAAATTGTCAATTTTAACATGGATATTACCATAAATAATATAATCTTCAAATAGCTTCTCAATCCAATTTTTCTTTAGGCAACATAGGACTATGACTGGAATTTCTTTTAGTTGCTTTTTTATATAATAATTTTACATAGGTATTTATTAGTTACATTCTCAAACGTATTCTGTGCTTTAGTCGAGTACAAATTTTTATGGCCAAATTTGTGACATAAAAACGCTTGTTACAAACAAACAATAATCTAAGTAACACATTTTTGTACTTTTTTATGGATTTCCTAGTCATTTATAAATAATTCTAACATAGATTTAATGTATTTACGACAGTTTAGTTAATTTAATTCAAATATATTTCGATGGTCAAATTTTGAAACAGACAAGAGGTTATAATAGGAAATCTATAAATTATTAAACTTCAGTGGGGTGCAGGGTTTGGGTTGGACATACTACCTGTCACGATGAAAATGAGCATTCACTGCAATGAAGTAAACACAAACAGGAAGCAATTACTAATTTAGAGAATGGAATTTACCAATAAAATATACTGGACATATTTATAAAATGGAAAATTAGTCATTTTATTCTGGTTTTAATTAATCTGAATAGCAGATGATCAGTGAATGACAGAACAGGTCATTGTTATAACGCAGTGATTCTGTGTGTGTGTCTGATATATGATATAGTCGGACCAATAAACAGGATTGTTTCATTCTGAATATAGCCACAAGCGGAGAAGTGCTAGTTTGCCTTCGCCTTGGAAACCGGCAGTTAGAAATGACCTAATAAATTATATTTTCTCATAGAAAACTTTTGTGGTGAGAAGTTCTTGCAATTTCATACTTAGTAAGATTGGAATGAAGTCTGTACAGTTCATTTAAAATGGCACACGCTGGAAATGTTCGGTTTGTTTGGAAACTTCATTTGAATGCCATAAATTAAATATTCAGGCATATGTGGTTATGTATACCAGATGTTAAGGGCAGGCTACATACAATTATTTATAAAACACTGCTAAACGTTTTTTGCCTATAGTATCTTTGTACACCATTAGCCATAATGATTTAAACATTTAATACCAAAACAAATCTGATAAACTTCAACACCTGTATTTAAATTGTTATATCTGATTTAGCGTTTTATAGAGATGGAGTTCGAATATTTCACTACATCTGCTTTCAGAACTCAAATTCCCTTGAAGAAAGTAGAAAGATTGCTGTTTGTCAAAATGCAAATGTTTTTGATTTTAAAATCAATTATCTATCTATTGATTTTGTTGAGCAAAGGTGGTTATGAACATTTCTTTCTGTTTTGGGAAAATCAGCAGTATACAGTATTTAGAACAGGAAAAAAGGCCAAGACGTTTCCATGTGGTACACCTGTCCAGATTGGATATAAACCTGAATACACATCCTCATGTATGGATACTATGAATTTCCTATCAGATAGATCAGACTTTAGTAGTTTCCCAGTAGCAATTCGCGCTATTTATGGGTAAGATCCCCATGTCATACTCTGTCAAAAGATTATGATAAAGCAATGAACTGCATCGATAGTGTAATATTTATTTATAAATCCAAACTGGAATATCTGAGTTATTGATAAGTGGTTTAAGTCGGTCCACCAACAGTTTTTCAAACAATTTGGATTGAAGGTAAAGGTGAAACTTGTAAAAGGGACTGATTCATCTGTCTTGTACATTCGTTATTTAGGTTCGAGTATAAGGTTTAATTGTGCTGTGATCATTTTCATTTTGATGTGTGATTTCAATATTATTATTCGATAGGGCTTGGACTTGCTGGCAACTATACTGTTAATTAATTTCGACGCCTCTTCTCTGCGTCTTCTGCATTGTTTATATTGATTGCTGGAGGCGATGGAACTTTTATTGTTTTATTGGGCCATTTTCGGAAGGTTTATTTGACTCATTGTTTTTTTCTTTCTGGTGCGCACTTTCCTCATAAGTAACTCTGTTTTTTGTTATTGTTATATTTACAAGATAAAAATAGTGTATTTATCAGTAAATAGTTTAATATAAATGTAATCAAAACTGCAACTAAATTTTCAGTTGGACACCAATAATAAGAATGATACAATTTTCTTAATCGATTAGTTATTGATTTTTGTTACCTTCTGATTCAACATTTTCCGATATGCTACTATATTTTCTCAATATGTGATTTGTATAAAACGGGCACAATTAATTTAACAAATTATGACAGCTACTCAGGGAGAAGTATAAAATGTTAATACTGTTCACCATTTCACAGTTATTAAAATTTTTTCTTAATTAAATCAATTAATACATAGATAATTAAATCAGTAGGTAATTAAATATATAAAAATGGGAAGATTTTCACAACTTATTGCAGACGAATCTTATGTGACAGATTTTTCTACTACTTTTTCTGGTTGATTTTTCTAGTTTTTTATGGCCTGATACCTAGAAGGTATAAAAATTATTATAAAACTGATACAAATGCAGTTTTTCTTGTATTGTAGATATTAATGTTTTATTTCCTGTTAAAATATTGAGCTTAAAATGTTTATTAAAATCAGTAAAAACTACTAAATACTTTTCCACATAATTTAGTAATTCACCAGGAATATTTAAAAATATATGAAGGCATTATGTGAGTTACAGTTTCAAATATATAATTTTTAGCTCAATGTTAACCCATTAGGAATTTAAAAATCTAATAAATTTAGATAAAAGCACTGTCCTTTGTTAACAGTCAGAGTAGTAAAAAATTATCTCAACAATTGTACAATTCTGAAAGGATAATAAAACATAATAATTAAAAAAAATAATTAAAAAAATATTTATAATTAAAAAAAATTAAAAATATTTCAAACCTTAGGTAGAATCTTATTTAAATCTAAAGTTGTCTCGATTTTAAATTTGGGTATTGTGACATCGACCTCCTGTGATCTCATACTGGCAACAATATCCTGTATATTGTACTCCGTAGCCAATTTAGCCTGCAAAGTCTTGAGATTGTCACCTTCATTTGGCAAAGCAAACACAATAGACATTTCCCCTCCCTCATAAGGCAGCTGCAGGAACTGTTGAATAAAAAATTTATACGGAATGAAACAATTTGATTGCGCATTCTACTCTCCATTCAATGTTTATTTGAACATAACAAACTTATAGTGAATCTCATATCAAGAATGAGAAATGTTGATATGTAATTTAAATGTTAACATGAAATTGCTAATTACTACTGTTTATGTACATGTCATACAAATTTCAGATATTGAGAAATAAATGTTCATTTCTTTTATTTAAAAATCAGAAAAATCTCAATGAAAAAGGGAAGACTCCCAAAAATATTTATGGTGTTTTGATCAAACTGTTCCAATAAATGTGTTTTTATGTAATTTTTTGAAAATTTGCAGCTCTATTTGACAAATGTAAGATCATTTAAAATAGTGCAAATTTGTATTGTTGATCCTAGGAAGGTGTAATTACCTAAACTATATTGATATCAGATCAGATATATAACTTTTTGGATGGAATGAAAATAAAAAAATGTGTGGAGATCATGTAATAACAAATTTAAATATAACGAAAAGTTACAGAGATTAAATATTCTTGTCATTTTTATTAAACGTAATTAATAGAGGGTTTTACGAAAGGAAGTGATAATTTAATTTTTCTCATTTTTGAATAAGTTGTAAGTGTAATGTAGACCCTAGATTTTATATTTTTTAATTTTAATTTTATTAATTTTGAGAAAATAATAAATTAATTTCGAGCATAAATAATTGAACAAAAATTGAAAGCTCTAAAAAATTCATACATCTACTAAAATCATTTACAGTTTTTTAAAAGTACTAAAAATTTAAAGTTATTTCTGATCCATAATTTATATACAATAAATATAAATGAAGTAATGAGAGTATGTAATAAATAAATATATAATATAATAAGGCTATCGATAGATATTTCATTTAAATTGTATGTGAAGAAACACATTGATTTTTCATACCTGTGAAATTCCTAAAAAGAACACTTAAGTAAAGCTGTCTGGTAAAATATTGCAGTTTAAAATTCCAAAGGAAACTTCTTAAACAATTAAATGTATTTGCTTTTATTGACAACATTCTTACAAGTATTTAGTCTGCTTGAGTTTCTATTTTGTATTTTTTTAATACATAATTCTATTTTATGTGTATTTTAATTTAATATATGTTTATATTGACCACCAATGCTCAATACGGAATCAGAAATATTCCGAAAGACACTCACCTTGGCATTAAGTTTGTAATTATGAATATAGGAAAAATCTCCATGTGAACTCATGGTGGGAACCATTGAATAGGCTCCACTGCTTGTCTGGAAAGATTTGTTTTCTGTCAAGTCCTTCTCGAATTTCACTTTCCACGTGCCCTGAAAAAATGCACAATTTTTTCACTATGAAAATTATAAGAAGCTTTGCTAATGTGCCCATAAAAAACAAGTTAATAAAATGAATAACAGTAACTGTGGACAAATCTAACGTAAGACAAGATTTTGTTGTTGCGTCATTCACTGTGTGGAATCATATAATTATGTGACTAATGTAAGAAAACCAAGACTTACAACAGAATTTTGTAAAAATATTAATTTGAAGATTTCTGTATCAAGTGTTTGTTTCAGTTGTATGGAAAGAATGAAAGAAAATTTCAGATTAAATTTTACAATAGATATTCAAAATTGTTTGTAATGCTTTTAAATCATACATGCTCAAGCTTAGTATTATTGAATTGTTTAATATACCTTAAAGTAAATTGCATTAACAAGAACTAAACGAGTTCTGGAATCGAAGTCTTCAGGTGATAATAGTTTCTGTATATGGTTGTTTGTCTTTGATTCCACCTGTAAAATTTAAAAACTTGGCTGTATAACAAATTTTCACAATAAAACTTTTGAAGGTGTGCCAATATTCTCATACGTAAAGCACTGCTAACCCATGTATTGATAACTTTTGCAGCATTTTTTGCATCGTCGAAGTTGAGAGCTTCAATACCAGCATTGAAGACATCTATGCTGTCATGCTGGAAATTGGGATTCAATTCTTTTCCTTTCTTCACAAATATTTTATTCGCCATGTCCAGAGTTACTCCATTTACATCTCTTGTTTGTTTAGACAATGCCCTGAATGATGAGCGCATCTGTAAAGTGAATTAATCTATGGCCTTTATTGTATTCTATCCTAGTTACTTTAACATTTTTCCTGTTGCATTATTTGCTTTCTCTTAAAACTAAGACTTTTTAACACAATATGATGTCTAAATATTCAATCTGTGGTAAAAATAGTAGCTCTGTATTTCTGTTATTTCTTCATAGAAAACAAAACTATACTGATTTCAATAGTGTTTACTTCATTACAATAATTTATTAGTTCTGGGTAGAGTCCAAGTACCACTAAGATAGGATATATAAAAAAAAGTATTTATAAAAAAAAATGAGAAACCAAAGTAGAAAAAAATTATTTAAAAACCAATTTCTTATTGAACTTTGTACCAGCAATTGCATGAACATGAATTAAAATTAATATCATTTTGTGGACTAGATTCCATTGAGAGTTCCACATAATAATTACACTACAAATTTATACGTACTGTAATTACATCTATAAAATCAGTTCTCAATCTAGTCAATCAATAGACTAAAGAGCTGGACCTTTTAGTCAATCTACATACCAGGCTCTTAATATTGATAGTAAAAGCTGACATTAACATATAAAAGATTTAGTTACATCAGTTGCAAATAAACAATTAGGTTCATAATTTTCCAACCATGAGACAAACTTTTTAATTTAATTACTAAATCTTAGACGAATATTTTACGAGCTAACATTACATCAAATCTAGATTTTAGATACTCCAGCTATACTAATATTTGATCAACAAATAGTATTTGACTGTGTTTTAAATACACATTATACGCATTCAAGTATATGCACTCGTAGAATACAATGGTGGAAGCATTCTCTGACTCGTTTGTTGCATTAAATGTGGCCTCTATATTTATTTCAGCTTTACTTAGAAAAAGTTATGCAATATATTCTGCTTTATAACTACTAAATAATTAGCTATCTATTTATAGTTGTCTGTAACATTTACAAAACCTCTCTTTGTGTCTGTGTCTTATGACATTGTAAGTTATTAAACATATTAAAAATTGGCAGAAGGGAATTCGGCAACCCACCCATAGTAATAGAAATTTGGTCTTAAACTTTTGTCCTATCCTAGATTCTGTAAGAGAAATTATTTCAAATGTGTTCCAAACTAAAATTAAGTGTGACATACGCATAAAATTAGCATGTTAATTTTGTGAGTACAAAAACTATGATGAGATTACCAGAAAACAAACCATGACGAGATTACCAAGAAACCAAATATTTAAAAAATTTTAATTTCATGAATATGGATATAGGTTGTAACAAAGCAGTCAATTACCCAGTAAAATTTTTTAATTAATTCAAATTATCAGGATTATAAGATCACTTTCACATTCCACAGAAATAAAACCTGTAATTTTATTTATATTCTTACAAACATAAAACCTTCAAAAATGTTGTACCAATGTTGATTTCATGTATAAATATTTCATTAAAATACAAGCGAGATCGCATTACTTTTCCCTAAGCAGGAAGGTATTCTTATTCTATATACCTTTGTACATTATTTCTGGTGATCAATTTTATTGCAAAATTGCTTTGCTGTGAATGTTAATAAAATTTAAGTATTACAAGGTATTAAAAGTAACTGATATTTATTTATTCCCTGTGGCCATAAGTTTTCCACATTTTTTTCCATTCCCTCTACATGTTGCATTGACATACATAAGTATTTGGCAGTGAAAATTTATGTAAACATCTTCCTGAAGATGAAATGATAAACAGATTATCAAAAGTTCATAAAAAATATTATGCAATGAAAGCCTGTAAAAAAATTTAAATTAAAAATTCACAACAGTTTTTTTAATCGCAAAATAAAATGACATTACTACCAAATAATTTAGCACAAATTAGAGAAAGTACTTACAAAAATACATTTGGTGCTGAGTCACATAATATAATTAGCATCTTCATGAAATGTCTTTCATAATAGAAACTAGTCATAAACTTACAAATTGATCATTAGGTAAACCCAACGCATCTAGAAGCTCCTTGTGTGTATGTGATTCTGCTCCCAGCGTCAGCAGTGCGAGGAGCACCTCCACCGAGAGTGGTGACATAACAACATTCTTGTTAGGCAATTCTTTAGCCACTTCCTGAAAGAATGAAGTATTTCTGGTAACATCATTGCAATAAGTATGAGGAATTTAATGTTAATAAACAGAAATGTTATAGAGAAAATTTTCTTAGATTTGTATAAATATTAATAATTTTAATATTTTATAGAAATTTAATGTTCTCAAGACTTGACATTTTGATGTTTTCTTTTTAAATGTAAATTTTCAATTCAATATTGAACATTCAAAAAATGCTCATAGCTAACTGAGTGGATGTGAAGGAATCAAGGAGTGCTATCCGATATGCTAGTTCAATCAGATTCACTCCATAGCCAAAACCAGTGCTAGTTATGTTATTTATATTATTGAAGATAGTTTTAGAATTTGCATAATTATTATTTTTAGAGTATGGTATGTCGAAAGTAATGTGTTTCAGATCTTTTGAAAGAAATTTTGTTTTAGTTATAAGCACTTAATAACCTTTTAATTCATATTATTTTGTTAAAAAGCTTTTACTCACAGCCAAAATAATCTATATATAACCGAGCTGTCTTCTTGTATTCTATTATTGTAAATCTTCCAAAGTCTATTTATATAAATACAGAACAACAGAAGTCCTTCATAAAATGCTAATTACTTAATTTGGTTACGTAGATTTTGGTTTTACAGTTAATGAAAAGTAGTCTCAAAAACCTTTCAAAACTTTACACGCACATTCCAATGATCCAAGCAAAACCAAATTTTCCCTATAAATCATACATATGAGCTTATGCATAAACCATTAATAGGTAAGAGTATATAAATAAAGAAATGAAAACATTAAAACTGTCCAACTTACATTATGGAAAGAGGTAGAAAATTTGGCAATCTTTGCACTCAGTTGAGCCACATCCCTATTCTCTGATGTTGGACTACAAACTCCAGCTGATATTAGAGCGCTAGCTAGTAGGAATGCTAGAACAATTAAAATAAGTGGCAAATTTTTAACAACAACATATTTTCACTTTTACACAATAATAAGATTCGTAACTTATGTTTTTTATAATACTTTGAGTGAGACTATTTGGTTACAAGTTATAATCAAAATGTTTGTAAGATGTTCAAGGATTTACTAAGTAATTGGGACAGAATTTTTCAAATGTTAGCTTTTAATTTAACTTTCCTAATTATCATTAACCTGCAGTTTTATTACACTTAAATTCAATTTTGATTTTAGTATTTAAGTAGAATGTTATACTTTAAGCCGTAAAGTTACTCAAAGAAAAATGCCAAAAATATAATTTTTCACTTTGCTTCAAAATTAATATAGATTAGTATTACTCACAATATCCTTCGTACCTGACTGCACAATGTAAAAAGGGTATGTCTTTCGAGTCTAGCAGCATGATACAATATTCTGTTGTGCTTACATTGCAAATGGAAAGTAATGTGATGCAAATGGAAAATAGTGAAGTGTGCTACATTGCGAAAGGAAAATAATGCAGCTCTTGAAAAAAAAAAAACTCTATAAAAAGATGCGTATCATCTACATAGAAACATACGGTCATCTCTCTCCTTTCTGTATTCCAAAGTAGTGTAGAAAGTTTAATTTAAACATAATTCTATTGCTTCACCTTTTACATCACTTACCAAAGTTAAAGGCCGGTGTTGGCAAATCAAATAGTCCTGATTAGACAGTTGAGGTCATGAAGCTCTCATGTAGCAGTATTCAAAAGATCATTACCATAAAACAGAATGTGGGAAAATATCTGTAAGTTGAGTGGTGAAGATATTCAAGGTTTTTTCATCGGTTTTAAGATCAGATAAATTCGATAGGTTTCTATATCAAGTTATACAAATAAAAACCTAACCTAACCTGGTTCCGTCAATCAAAAGACAAAATAATAATGATGGCCTCTTCACTGTCAACCAAGAAATTTAAAGGCTCAAACTTAGCTGAAAAGATTATTGTATCTGTTTTTAGGGTACAGAAAGTGAAGGAAGCTATTGATACTGTTTTGTGATTCGGAGCAAATAGGAATGTTAAGCCATAAAGGGAAATACTTCTAAACATTATCAAAAGTGAATATATTTAATCTCTATTTTTAGGTTTCAAAGGAAATATGGATTGCCTGGCATAATAGAGTGCATTGACTGTACCCACGTTGCAAAAGTGAAACCAATTGATGAGGAGAACTTATTTTACAATAGAAAAGGATACCACTCGCTAAATGTTCAAATTCTAAGTTTAGAAAACCTAATCGAGGAATCGATAATAAAAGTTATATTAAAAATCAGGAGAAGAAGTGAATAAAACTGAAGAGGAATGTTCTTTCATTGAACATTTTTTTTCACCTAATATCTATATGTGGGTTTTTATTTTCTCACTAAATCAATTTTTATTTAGTTGTGTTTTCTCCAATACCGGAGAGTTGTGAGTGGGATCGGCCACAGTACAGATGAACAACAGCAGATTGGCGTGGCCAGAGAAACACAGCATAAGCGGCATGGTATGTATACATACGTACCATGCCGGTAATTCAGTAATATTACTGGCAATGAATATTATTTAATTAATGGCGTGGTACAGTACTTTTATTGGAAGTTTCAATATTTTCAATATCTTCAATAATGAAACTACCTGGATTATCTGTTCTTAAGTATATACAATCTCTCTTTCGTTCATCTCAGAGCAACAAACCCCAATCGACAAGCCACTATTCTCGCTAGCTAATATACATAAACTTACAGTAACATGACAGAATAGAGAAGCTTCCATGAAATTCCGGTGCGAGCGCTATCAACACTGGTAGACATATTTAAAAACTCGTGAGCCCGGGATGAGCAGAGCACATACCAACATTTTACTATTTTCTGTCTCATCAGTATACTCTCATTTCTTTTCAAGATATTTTGTGTAAATAGACACTTTTGTAAATAAAATTGATTCTTTTTCTACTCAAAAAATTGGAGTATTTTTATACCAAACCCCCCCTCCACACTTAAATGTATAACTTTATAATACTCATATATTGTGTATGTATTGCCCAAATGAACTTGTGTTGAGTGAAATTGTATTTGAAGAAGGAACTTAAAAAAAACTTGAAGTAAAAAAATATTATTAAAAAATAAAGAAGTTGCTAACGTAAAAAATTGAAAAGTAAAGAAAAATTTACTAACGCTAGCAACATTTCTTTAAGAAATGATTGTTACTTCTCACTGTAATCAATGTGCAAATTATCCCAAAAAAATATAAAAGACGGAAAACGGGTGTTTAGGGCAAAATTATGTTGAATAACTATGACTTACATCAGAGTTTTTAAGAATGTATAGCTTTGTGTACATATATAGGTGTGTATGTATATACATGTGTATGTATAGGCATATATATACTCTTCAAAGGCTTTCCAAAATTGCACAAACAGTCCGATTACCTTTGAACTTAGTTTATTTCATAGGAGCTAAACGCCACATTTTTAACACTTTATTTCAGAAGAAAACTTTACCGTTTTCAGAACAGGACTTCTTGAAATTTAAATGTACTTCTACTAAAACTATAAAAAATCTACAGGATAACTTTTAGGTTTTTAGCTTTTAGGTTTTTTTTGACAATTTGCTGGTAAGAGTCCACAAAGTTTATCTTTTGACACGGCAGTGCTTTTAGCATAATAACTAAGTACCAACAGATTGTATGCAATTTCGAAATTCTGGTTATAAACATGACTCGGCAATAGTAAAATTAAGGGAGTGTGTATTGCAATATACACAGAGAGCAAGGACACATTCTTCACAAATTTGAGCCAGTGCACTATGCAATTTCCCAATTATAAAGAAGTACCATTATAATATTAGCCTAATATAAGGGAGCACCCAACATCATACTCTTTCAAGCAATAATAATTAAATTTGCTAGGCCAGTTCTAAGTATATCAATAGTTGGAACATATTTAAGGAACGTTTATTTCCGTCTAAATCGACATATTGTAAACATAAGGGAATATTTATTATCTTCTCAATCAACTCAATATAAACACAATGATTACAAGAAAACTTGCCCTGTTGGCGTGATAGCAGATGTTCCGTCAGCCAGAATAGCAAAAACTCTAGTTTACTTAATACCATTGATTATCTTATGTCGTATAATGTCACCACAAACGTCAATTATTTAATTTTATATGAACTTGTGTTGAGAGAATTAGAGAGAGAGCGTGCGAGAGAATAGCTAAATCCTCGAAATTATGCTTATTTCTAATTTCTCAGTTTTTTTTTAATTTGTCTCTTACCTTATGAGACAAAGCTGGGTTTGCTGCAAAAAATAATCATTTTTATATTAAATGACAGGTTTTTTTTATTTTCGTCTCATTGTTGTGTTATCTCTGAAAATCGAAGAAGAGGTCTGCAAAGACAATATTTTAAGAAAGTTATCCGTCATTTCAAAATTTCTTTCTCTTATGCTTTTTGAGTGTGGGTTTGAAATGTCTTCAGTACACCTAAAACTACAAATATGCAGAATGGTCTATTCATAATGGGAAAATGAAGCCAGGGAAAACTATTTAACCATTTTTGTTAAAAACGGAAATTTAGTTTTGTAGAAATATGAAATTTAACAGGATCCAAGGCTCTTCGAAAATGTATTTCTTCTTAAAATCTTGTATTCACACATCTTTGTACGAATAATACCTATATTTAATTTAGATGCAGTACTAGTAGGAGGAGGGGGGTAACCAGTAAGCTAATGGGCAATGCTGAGCTCGTAGTAGATTGATTGCTGGCTGAAGGCAATGAGTCAACCGAACGTCTTCTCCTTGAATAAGATATCAAAGCTAATTTTAAAGTTGAAGTCACATGCGTCATCGCACTATCACTGGTTGGATTCGAGTATGAGGTGGTGTTATATTCAACAGTGAAAAGTCGTCAGAAAACAGTACTTTTAAAGTTACCCGCATGGAATAATATAATTAATTATGCATTTTGTGTTATTACATGTTCACATTAAAACGATCCATGGAGTTTTTAAATTAATTGCATTATTCTGTGTTATATTTAATTGTTAATCAATTACGCACATAGGTAAATATTACTTAAGGATGGTAAATTTATTTTCACTTTAGTGGTGTTCAAAATTAAGATCTAAACTTATAACTACCTACGCAGCATAAATATGTGCCTACCATTACAAAATAAATTGAAAATTACATTTTTTTTCTGATAAGGTACGGTATTCGCAGTGTTCACTCATAATATTGACTGCAGTCCAACAAAAAAATTATCTTGTTATTTATAGTTAATTGATTCTGATAATAAAATTCACGTAAAAATAAATTTTGAATCTTACATTAACAACACAAATATTACAACAAATGCACATTATCATATCGATTTCTGTCACTAATCATGTTACTTTCATGGTCGGCGAAGGTCAGCAATCTTCATAAGTGTTCGGCCACGGTCACTGTACGGAATCGAACGGTCAAATAATCGCAGAATTTCTCGAGCTAACAACATGCAAGATAGCGCTAGTACTAACAACATGCAAGATAGCGCTAGTATCTACTGGGTATCCTCAGCAAAAAAAATAGTCGTAATGTTTCGTAACCAAAAAAACATTATTCTACGAACGCGGTTCTCTACATGCGAAGTAACAAAATTCGTTTCGTATAGTGATGTTCAGGTCGGCTACACGCTATAGAGAAAAAGAACACCTGGGCAGTGACTCACGCGTTTTTTACTATTTTCTGTTCAATGAAACATGGTAACGTCACTTTTGTTATATGTCTAATTGTCTTGGTGGAGTAATAATAACAATACTCTGTTAACATATAACGTTATTGAAATTAGTAGGCTCTCGTAATCAGTGCAGACGTGTTGTTTACTTATTCGTAGAAATTTTTAAGACCTTATAGTTCCGTAATTACACGTTAAAATAGATATCGCCCCCGTTTGCCGTTATACTTAATTATCACTCAGCAGTACCACCTTCTTTGAAACTCGATGACTGTTCTTTTTAGCCGTTCTTAGATTTAAAGGAAAAGAGAGAGAGAAAGAAAGAAACAGATTTAAAGAGTTTGTCAATGTGTGCAATATTTTTTCTTTGGTGGGGAGTGTTTCTCCCACGCCCGCAGCTAAATCCGGGGCTTAAATGGAAAGGATTTGCTTCTGATCCCAGTGTTTCGATCGTAGATTTCAAATACTGCTCTTTCATTTTATATGACGTCGCAATGAGAGGACGGCACTGGTAAACATTGATCCGCAAAAACAGCATGTTTATTTAATTTTTAGATTACCCATGTGACTTTTTAGTAAAAAATGGAATTGTGAAAAATCGAGAAAAAAATGTTTTTGATTACTAATATGATAAGTCATTTTCAGCTGCGCCAAAGAATGTTGCAGTTTATAAAAAATCCCTCTGTAAGTGAGTGTATATATTTGTTCAAAAGACCAATAAGTATTTTAACTTTCCACTAGATGACCGTATTTATATCATTTGTGGTAAATGTTCTTAATTTAATACTACATTTATGTTCACACATAATTAATTGCAATTATATGACTAATAGCACAATCTTTCTTGCGTGGTGTGCAGGCCAAATTACTATATAATTGCGAAAGCAGATTCTTCTGTGATCGGAATTTTATAGAACAGTGAAGGGCAAAGCTAGAGGAAGACATGCTTTTGAATATAAAGTTAATTTATGCAAATAATTAATAACTGTCTTATTAAAATTTCAATATTAACGTAAAATACTGAATCCTGATATATTTAAAAGTATATCTATAGTTTGTTTCAATCGCTTTGACCCATAGGAGAAAGCTGCGCAATTATTCGTGTCCCGGGCGCTCGGTAGAGTTGTAAAATATCGATGTTCTTGAATAGTCAATACAATCGGTGCCGTCACAAATGGTCACATTTATTTGTTTTCGTATATTCGAATAAAGTTTAACAAACCTTGTAGAATCTTCAGAATAAACTATTAAACTTGTTTACCTTATCACACATCCAACTTCTACTTACTAAAAAATTCTCGAATCGAACGTATATAATAACGTATACAACAAGTGTTTATGGCTGTCGAGTTGTGTGTTAAATAAATTACTATTACGCTCATAAACCTAATATAATATTTATAAATTAATGTATATTACTATAAAGGATTGTAGAGGTCTAGAACTTAATACAAATGGCGATGTCTCTGCGGTTTGAAAGTCAGACTCATTTTAAATGTCAGTGATCACTGAGTTAATTCAGTGGATTCCATTTTCCATCATTTGTTCGTTCTTTAACAATCATCTCTGTTTTGTTCGTTGTTTGACAATCATTGTATAGTCGACCCCGAGTATTCAATCCTCTCGTTTGGTTTGATCTAAGCAGTATATGCGAAAAATGTTGATTTGATACCAGTGGAGCGCTGTGCGTTATACGCAATTACACGTAGCTCGCCCTTAAGATCGGAAATATACACACCGCACATCTCTGTGTTGATAAAACGCAACGTCTGTCTGTTGTATGTTTGCTTGGAGAATCACTGGAAAAATGTAACGCAGTTTTCACTATTTATTCAATACTTTTCGAATTATAATCTGTTAAATGTCATATTAAATGTTACGTGTTAAATAATTCATTTAATTGGTTATAATTAGGAAGGTATTCAATAAAAAGTGAAAACTGCACCAAAATAGTTTCAGTGATTCTCCAAGCGAACAGACATACAGACAGATGTTGGGTTTTATCTACATAGAGAAGTGAAGAAAACTATGTCAACATAATTTTACAATTTTAAGCTCTTTTTGGTGATGTTGAAAACATTACCATTTTCACGCCCCCACATCCATTGTCCGTCTATTATTTATTATGATTGGCTTTCTCAGGTATCAAAGATAAATTTTAATCAGCCGATTAATTATGTTTGAAATTCGCCAATTGACTGAGACGGGAGGGTGATCTCGCCCATCTCATATTTGCATGGCTCTCAAATGATAAATTTCCTCTCTTTATATGTAAATTATTATATTATAATATTCAACATCCTACCAACACTTATCAATCTCCAATAAATAATTTTACTTATCACTTAATATGTAAGAAATAACGACAATACAGATCATTGTAAATGCACGCGAGTCACAGGCACTCGTATTTAGTGTTTGTGTGTGCTACCGTATATTGATTGTGGTAGTTATTTAGGTGATATTTCAAGTTTTTAGTTTTACCCCTTTCTTTTTTACAGTAGTTTATTATGCTAATAAAGCAAGGGTGACAGATGTCTGGAAAATGATTTAGTCAGTATAGCTTAACAAGCACCTTAACTTTACACTGGCAAAGGTTCTCCCGCTAAAGGAGAATGAGCGCCACTTAGAATAGGAAGCAGAACCAGAAATGTAACGTCATTTGAAAGAAAATTATGTAAAGAACGTGAAAAAAATTATTGCCAGCTCTCAACCTGGTCCAATCCCAGGTATTCCCTTCATAATTACTTAGGTTCATCGAGTTTTTCAACAAATTTTCTACCAAATTAAATTTGTTTCTGTACACAGTAACTCATGATTGTCTGCCAAAAACTATCGCAACTAGAGGTTACCAGTATTAACGAAAATCAATTTCAACATAAATGAACTACAAGGAGGGAAATGGATGTCCGCACTGTTGCGCGTGGTAAAAATGGATATTAAATTAAAAATACAGTAAATAAATATCTTATAAATACAATCATGAGAAATTTTATTCAAGATCTCGACTTCTGAAGTGTGTTTCTTTGATATACATAAAACGTCTCCTATTTTCATTGGTGTAGAATCACTAATAAACCAATTTGGTTTGGAAATGTCATCTATATTAATAATAAACCACTATCTTCTGCGTTCAGTACAAGGGTACAAGGTGTATTTGTCGTATTTATTTTATTTGGTCGGATGTATTGTCGTTTAATACAAGATGTATATGTCGTATTTAGCCACTTTGAATTAACATAAATAATTCGCAATATTTCGTGCTTCAATACACGATATAATTAATTTTGGGTTGAAAACTTTACTTTTGTCGTATTTATCCTCATTGAATTAACATAAATAATTCGCAATATGACTTGTTTCAATACACGATATAATTAATTTTGGGCTGAAAACATTACTTTTGTCGTATTTATCCTCATTGAATTAACATAAATAATTCGCAATATTTCTTGTTTCAATACACGATAAAACTAATTTTGAGTTAAAGTTTTTAGTGCTTGATAGAGGGCATTATTAACCCTTATATTTTCATGCCGTATTCAAAAAGAGCTGTAAATTCTTGCACAGCATATTTTTTTTATGAAAATAGTTAAATATGTATTCACTGTCAACGTCCTTACTCCAAAAACGAAACAAAGATATTTTCAAGTGTGCGCCTTTGCGGCTGAAATAACAGTCGCATCAACCGTGGCGCCTGTTTCTCCACACCGTCCACATCACGAAGTTATGCGCTCATTCTTTCTCTCTCTCACATACGTGTATGCAACACGATCGTAATTTATTTACGTGACGTGATTTACGGTCGATCGTATTTTATTGCCGTGACCAAAAACTGCCGCAACTTGCGGTAGGTGTTGGTCACACAACCGTGGCTATATTGTAGAGAGAAAAATATCAACTTTAATTTTGGATGAATCCTGTTAAGAAACTCAATGGACGTAAATAGTTTACAAAAAATACTCGAATACATCTAACAGGATGAGAGCTGGAAATCATTTTCTTCACATTATTTACATCGTTTTCTTTTAAACAACGCGACGTTTCATTTATTTCGCGAAAATTGCAAAAGAATTTTAATATATGTATTGAATATATTTGGTGTTAATTTTGTAGAAATTCATTATTGACAATTAAATGAAACTACGTGATGTAGCATTATTTCTACTTTCTTTATGTTCGTTACTACGACCTGGGTTTCGTTGTATTACAACATATTCTATTCTTCTTCAAGTGGGCTATTAGCAAAGATCTTTGCTAATAGCCCACTTGAAGATGTTGTAAAACAACATCACCTAGGTCGTAGTAAAGAAATTAAAGAAAGTAGAAATAATACTACATCACGTAGTTTCATTTAATTATGATTAATATATGTAATAAAAGATAATTGCGATAAGACTTTTCAAGGCAACGCGATCGTGACATGTCATGTTATTGATAACCTTTCATTTAAAATAAACTTTATCAGCGGAGGTGTTTCGTACTGTAATCGTTTAAAAGTTTAACTCGAGATATCCGAAACGCCGCTTTACTTGAATTTATATTTCTCATTATTAAAAGAGATATTACATGCTCTTTATAAATGTGGACATTACGAAGAGTAACAAAAACATTACATTTTTATAAAACCAATATGAGTAGACAATGAGATTCACAGTACAAATGTTATTAACAGATCCGATTGCAGTAAAATATACTATTATTTACTTTACTTTTATAACAGTACTAATGAATTCCAAAACTCACAACTTTTCTATGGCATCTGATATTAAAAAAAAAGTTCTTCTACAGCATCTACTTTCATTGGATTAGGTTAGTTTGATTCAATCCAACGTCATTCAAGTTACTCGATCTTCGATGTCTCAAGGTCGCCAGGAATCGACAACTGTTTACATCAATTAAGCATTACAAAAAAGGCCGCCGCATAATAGTGACTTGGACCTTCAAAATGATTGTTTTATCGCTTCGATATATGATGAAATACAAAAAAATAAACATACGAAGTTGAAGCGGCACCGCAGCAAACATATAAATGTTTTTATATCAAGCGTTACTGTACCATCACAAATAAGAGGTTTAACCTGTTGCACAATTCGAAACAAAACAACTGAATCCTCAAAAGAACACTTTTGTGTCCATCGGAGCCGTTTTTTTCTTTTAGAAACTGTTTGCGGTAGATTTGAAATTTGGTCTAGTTACAAAGCATGTTAATCCTCATACATATTAAATCAAATACATTTTTATTTTTATGTCATGTGGGTTGACAGGTGAAAAAGGTTTTCAAAATACTTTTTTTCAGAATTTTACTTAAACTTTCACTAAGAGGAACTGGTACTGCTTTTGTAGTGCCAGTTTCTCGTAGTGAAAATACGACTCGTATTTAGCAGGTTTGTTGTATCAATTCTAAAATTGTACCACCTAGTATTGACACTTCGCTTTTAGGAGATGCGTTTTATGAAAAAAATAAAACCATCGCGGTATGGTTCAGACCTTGCCCTAACTTTTCTGTTTCGATATTCCAAAGAGTATCTTCGCAAAAAGAGATTTGTTGACGATGAAATTTAATATAAACATTCAGCCAACATTTTTACGACAAAATAACCGTATTATCATCGGGGAATACGTCTACGTATTTTGGATGTTAAAAATAATTAAAGCGAAATGAAAATTAATAAACGATAACACATTTCTCTTCTGTCCCGTCAGAAACGAGAATGTATTGGGCGAACGAATAAGTCAGTTCTATACTACTGGTTGTTTAAGTAGTGTAAATTAATACGTTAGTATTGTTTTTAAAAATAAATGTAATTAAATTAATTTTTCTAAACGTCATATACATACATTCTATATAAACAATGCTATAAAAATGTAGTTTGTTATAATCCCGACATAACACTTTCACTTTATTATTTTAATTATTCGGTCTATGTCGGTAGTAATGATGAATAATCGATTAAAAAATATGAAGCTCACCCGAAGCTGAAAAACGTGTCATCTCGGCAGGTCAGGTGCGTGTTGCTCTAAACACTGCTAATGACAGAATGGCTCCACAATGGCTCCGCTGGACTCGTTTTATCGCGCTGAGCGAGCTCGTCTTGTTTATTTGGCGTCGCTCTCAATTCTTCTCTCGCGTTTCCCGGTATGACTTATGAAGAAGAGAAGCTAGGTAGACCCCCGGTAACACAAATCATTATATTGTTTATTTTCCTTTTACCTGATAAGACGTTAAATCTATACTTTATTATATTTGAACACTCATAATATAATATAATAAACTTACTCAACTTTATTACCATTATTAGCTTACATAACCAGTGACGTTTGTTTTATTATACGTAGTTGCATTATATTTTTTTTGTTGGTTATAATAATAATTTTATTTTGAAAACTGGCAACAAAAAACTTTTATTCAAGCTTGTTATACTGGGTTACCTTTTGATCAATGACAGAATTTTAAGGAGCGATTAGGAATCGGCAACTAAATCATATAGAGAAAATAATTTAAGAAAACACATTTTTTTTATTATGTTTTCACTACACGGTGTAGGTGCGTATTATTAATCTCTCCTCCTCACTGACCAAACGGTAACTCAGTATTATAAACAGTGCGAGTTCGTTTTTTTATTTACATTTAATCTCAGAAATAATTCCAGTTATTTCCATATAGTTTTCACTGTTAAGAAGCTAATTTAATACTGATGGACTCTAGTTATGATTTTTTTACGAAAGAGTATAATTTTTTAAGGAAATTATGATATCTGTGAATAAAGCCAGAGAAAAATGTATAAATTGGATATTTTTCTCGCTTAAGCTGATAAAATCATTAAAAATACATCAATATGTGGAAATATTATATAGGGTCTTCGTCAACTGGTACTGAAAGAATTTTTATAGATTCCTTTAAAAGGCGAAATTAATATATAATATCACATAACAAGCAAATAATATATGACATATTTTAATGTGAATTTTGTTATGGCGAAATATTTACTTTTTAAATAAAAAAAACTATTTTCAGAGTTCCGTAGCTTTGTCCAGACATTCCATTACCCAAACGCCAACCTCTAAGTTTCTTTTCGCACGTTAACTGTTAAGAATTCTCCTAAATTTGAAATTTTAATTTTGTCATCTATTTAGTAACACATTACGTGAAAACTGCTGATGGAATTTAGACGAAGGTTTCGTTCTTACACCCCTTAGAGCCTAAAGAACGGTAAGCAGTATAGAGCTTTTTTAAGCTTCGCGAGTCGAACTGTGTGTCGGTATATTTTATTCGTTCGCTTGTACATTACTCAATTGAAAATTACAAGTTTAAATTTAGTTTTCACTGTTCTAATTTTAAAATCTTAACCCATATTTTTGGGTTATCCTGATACAAGTATGTTTTCTCACAATTTACTTATTGAAATCTAATTGCTACAAATGTTGTTAATGAAAAGAAAAACTTGCGGGCGAAGCGTGAGCGGGTCGCTAATAATTACATAAATATGTGCACATGCTCATTGTACGTAATGATACGCGTATATGTGCATGTGTGCATATGCTCATTCTAGGTAATGATGTGTGTACCTATATTTTTATTGTAAAATTTCCTACAATTTTCAACACTTACCTCTACCCCTAGCAACAAATCTTGAGGGCGTGACGATCTCTGCCCCACTCATATTTTTCTCGCACTAAGTAAGTTTAGAAAAGAACGGGTAACGCCCGGTACTTAGCTAGTAAACGTTTATTTGTTAAGATGCCTGTATGGTGATATGATGGGTCATGGATATACCAAACCTTTAAAATATAAACTGATAAGTACGAATGGAATTAACATCACTAGGATTCCGTAAACATTTAGATATACACAAACATTTAATTGTAATATTATCGCTATCGAAGTATTTACAAATATTAATGTTAGTTTACACCATATAAATATATTACTTGGCATATTTTTCACAGGCGTAAAATGCCATAAATTAAATTGTCGTACACGATTAATGTTAGAGTAATCTAAACTTTTGGTAAACTTCTAGTAACGCTGTTATTTTCAGAATTTTGACTTTAGTGGTGTTGCAGAAGGAGGGAGGAGGTTCTCAATTTTTTTATGTGTTTACTCCATGTATCCGGTATTTATCAATCAATTTGAGGGTCCCATTATAATTTGGTAAAATTTGATCATGAAAATTTAAGTTACACCGTAGAGTTCCTCAACACTAAACAACACAGGTGCCGTGATCGATTTTGAATGATATAAGTCTAATGATAATTTAATAAGACATGACTAAGGGTGACAAAAAATTGTTCTTTAGCAAAATCAAAGCAGGACAATGATGGACCCGGAAGGTGATGACGATTACTCTTCACTGACGAGGAGTAAACACATCGTGTTTGAATTCCTTTCAATTGTCTTGACGTAAGCAAGAAAGTAACAAAGTAAATAAGTAAGTAAGTATATACGCAAAGGCGTAAACCAACTAAAATATTACTTGGTATAAAAATAAGTTAGTACAGGTATAAAAAGCGCATAAAGTAACTAAATATTCGTTGGTAAGTAGGTATATACAAGTATATAAAAAGGCATATGGCAACTAGAATATTAGTAAGTGGGTAAGTCCGTATGCACAAATATATACAAAGGCATACAGTAAGTAGGATATTAGTAAGTAGCTATGTAGTATGTAGTGTGTAAGGGTACGTACGAAGATAAAAGGCTCCATAAGACGGAGAGGGACAGATGCAAAAAAATGGCTAAAGTAAAGATGAGAACAATGAAAAACTATAAGATTAGAGACCTGGATCTAAAAAAAGATAAATTACATCAGACCTTTCTATATGGGCATAAATAGCTTACGAGAGGAATTCTATCCTAGAACAGGTAAATTTCTCATCGAAAAATTGGATGTAGTATAGCAATGGCATGATCACTTCAAGAAACTTCTTTATGCCGAAGACTTCGATGTTATGAAAGAATTCTATAACGTCGAAGAGCAACTGCAAATTCCCACATTAAATGAGGTGCAATAAGCTATGCCTTACCTGAAAAAGACGATAAGGTACCGGAGCTAGGCATCATTACAGCAGAACTTCTTAAGAAGTTATCGTGAAATAAGGGAAGATGAGCAAATGCCCGAAGACTGGAATTCCGCAATTATCATGCCTATACGCAAGAAAGGAGAGAAAACCGTGTGCAGTCACTACTGAGGCATCTCTGTACTTTCAGCTGTCTACAAGATATTATTTTTAGTTATAAACAGTAGATTAAGTGTAAGTGGTATGCTGAGGAAATTCTGGAAGAGTACCAGTGCCGCTTTAGACCTAACTGCTCTACCACATATAGGATCCACCTACAGCGCCAAACGCTAGACAACACTTAGTAATACAACACAGACCTTCACCGCATGTTTGTTGACTTAAAGCAGGTATTTGATAGTATTAACCGTACACAGATCCTCTTCAATACGATGGTATCGACGTGCCCAGTAAGTTAGTGTACCTCATTGAAACAACCGTGAAATACTCCAAGTTCTTCGTAACGATATAGAATGAATTATCAAAATCCTTTGAAATCCACTCCGGAGTCAAACAAGGTAACGTATTGTTTACTATAGTCTTCAATCTTGTTGTGGAGGCTATCACTCGAAGGCCGAACATCAATAGGCTGATCAACCAATCGAACCTCTCAAATTGCAGCGTATGCTGATGACATAGTAGCCACCAGCAGGTTTTAAAGCCAAATAGTAGCCCACAGCTTGAACCTTGGCAAAAAAAGCGAAAACTTGCGACAAGGAGACAGCCTAGACCATCTTCAAACATCTTTGTCGGACGTGACAATACTAACCAGTCAGAACAAGGTAGAGGAAGAAGTAAAAGCTAGGATTATGGGGAGGGCAACAAATGTTTCTACGAGTACAGAAAACACTTAAGTTTAAATGTCCTAAGCACAACATCGAAATTATTCATCTACCAGATTATCATAACATCTATTGTAACTTACTCGTGCGAGATTCGGGCTATAACCCAGAGAGATATAGAAAAGCTTGCCATTTTTTTAAAGAAAAATATTCAGAAAAATCTTCGAGCCAGTGAGAGGGACAAATAATACACATCGTATACGATTGAACCACAAACCGGAAGTACTGATGGAGCACCATTGCTATGTCCTATTAGTCAAAGAGTCTAAAATGGGAAGGTCATCTGGAAATAATACCGGAAAACAGGGTTGCAAAATTTACAACCAACAAAAGAGGTCAAGAGGCAAGCATAGGAAATGATGGATCAATTTTGTAGAGGAAGATCTCAGAAGGATGGGAATGTTTATGACATGGAAGTGAATGGAATCAACTGAAGAAGAGAGGTAAAATAATAGAGTCAAGTGGAGAGTAACTGTGGAACAAGCTAAGACCCACATAGGTTTGTAGCGTCGCTGAAAGAAAAAAAGGAAGAAGTATGTACAAAGGGTCGTTTTTAAGTTCGTGGAATGGAAAGGTACGTCATTAGTGAAGGTGATTAACGGAATGATAGCTAGTTAAGTAACTCATTATTAGTATAAATACCAAGTTTTATCATAAATGGATCATTAGTCTTTGAACTATCGTCGAACAAACAACTCAATCTGGAAGAAAGTCTAGACTATGGAATAAATCGAATACTGCGCCGTTATAAAGTTCCTTACCAAACAAGGAAAGTCGGTTCAAACCTGCTGAAAGAGATGGCATCCGTTTACGGGGACTCTTGCTGGGGTAAAACCACGGTTTACAATTGGCATAGTCTCTTTAAATAGAGTAGAGACTCACTTGAAGGCGACTCACGCTCCGGTCGATCGATAGAAATGACTACTCCGAATATTATTGAAAAAGTTAAAAAATAGTATTAGAAGATGCCAAACTAAAGAAGAAACAGCTTGCAAAGATGGTTTGAGTATCGGATATAATAACTTTTAAAATTCTCCATTATCATGTTGGCATGACAAAGGTCAGCGCAAAATGGGTGTCAAGAAGGCTCACAACGCTTCAAAAACAACGCCGCGTGGAGTGTTCTCGCGCGTATTTGGACGTCAAGTGAAGTGAAGACAAGCAAGAAGCGAGTGAAGACAAGGATGAATTATTGAGTCGAATTGTTACTGGAGACGAAACTTGGATTCAACACTATGAACCTGAATTCAAACAAGACTCAACGCAGTGACACAAAAAAGGCACACCACTACCCAAGAAATTCAAGGTGTCACAGTCGGCTGGAAAAATCATGGCGACAGTCTTTTGAGATTCAGAAGGGATCCTGTTGATGGATTACAAAGATAAAGGTGTTTCAATAACCGGATAATACTATGCGTCAATTCTAGATAAGTTGAAAGAAGCAATCGAAGAAAAAAGAAGGGGAAAATTTATCAAAGATGTCATGCTTTTGCACGACAACGCGCCCGTTCACACGAGCCGCCTTGTGCTGGTCGCCCTGCTCAAGGTGGGCTTAGATATTTTGAAACACCCACCCTACAGTCCTGACCTGGCTCCTAGTTCTTATTATTTGTTCCCGACCTTAAAAAAGAACTTCGTGGAAAGAAGTTTTCAAACAATGAAGACGTGCAGGACATAGTGTCAGCTTATTTTTCGGGCAAAGACCAAACATTTTTTGTGAAGTTATACATAAGCTAATTGAAATATCTGAAAAATGTATTAGGATAGCAGGTGAATATATTGAAAAATAAAAATAATTTTGTATTTTTATTCTTACTCCTTATCCTCCATTCCGCGAACTTAAAAACGCCCCATCATATATGCACTTGAACCACTGGTTACGCTGAAGTCAAAAGAGCGAATGTGATTTATATATATTCAGGATGTGTTTATTTATATCCAGGTTCGATAAAGGTAATTCAATATCAATAATATTTATTTAGTCGGTTTCAAGTGAAATGTTGCACTCATCTGTGATTGTAGGTCACCGCACACCTATGTATGTAAGGGAGAAAGAGAAGCGCTGACTTGGTGCCGATTCCAAAAATAATTTAATTATGTTCGGAAATGATATTGTACCGCAAGATTTTCAACTACCTCGTATTTTTATTGTTTTATATTTTTCAGTGCTCTTCTTGTTCGATGATTAATGGAAGTCCGTTAATTTTTTTTGTAAAACAGCCTTATATGTGAACAATTTCAGCAATACCTCTTGAACTGTCTTACATAATATTTTGACAAAATAGTTTCGGAATCTTTGTAACTCGATCTTTCAATTGAAAACCTACGCAACATGTGGAATTTAAAAAAAATAAATTTCTATATGTCCTCTAAAATGTTTGAGTTTTAAATTTCAAAACAGGCCAATATATTTAAACACTATGCCAAATTAAAGTTGTTTGGCTGGTTGGTTTCTGAGAAAAATACACTTCCTAAACTAACTCCTAGTCCACAATGGAAAATGTCTGAATGAAAGAAAGCTCAATCTTGACACATTTCTTTTATTCTCATACGCGCTTTTACCATCTTTGAAATGTTTTTTTATATTTTCTCCCTATTTCTTCGCGCCTATCATTTCTGGAAGTCTGCTCATATCATCCATAAGGCCAACTTCATATTATCAGACAATGTCTTATGGCATATAAGAACATTTATTGTACATAAAATTCAATATATTTGTATACATTATAAGCAAGACGTGTCTTATGTGTGAAAGACAGCAGAATTTCGTAGCGCGTCTGAATAAGGCGTCTTGTCTTTGTCCGATACGGGCGCACGCAAGACGTTTTGTTTACCACCCGTTCACAATAGCGCAGCGCGCGGGAGCGGACGACGGCACGGACACGGTCGCGGCTGTTCGCGTGGGTTGTGTTCGGTATGCGGTAGAGGGCGCGGTTTGGTGTATTTTGTTCTCTCCTCAGTCAAAGACGCGTTGTCGCCAATAACGGTCAAGAAGTTGTCGAGGAATTATTATTGTTAACAGAAAGTAGTTACTCTAGAAACGATGAAGGGTATTGGTGAATTTCATAACGTGTGTGAGGACTCAAGGAGCCATGAAGATTTTTTTATGGTTACACAAGGATGTCTGTAAATTAATTCGATTATATTCTAAGCGGAATAAGACAATATAATTTTTGAAATGACGAAATTGTGCCAGAAAAAATGTTATTCATCTATTATTTTGTTGTTTAACGTACTGTACCCTACTTCTGATAGCTTGACAAGTAACTGATGTTTTGATTTGGTTTTGATGGCGCAGGCACTACGTATCTTTGAGAGCAAAAAAAACGTATAACATGTCCTGAATGATGAATTTATATTACACAATTGTTATTCTTGTACGCCATTTTTGTTGGACAGCAAATTCGTATATTAATATATACGTTTACGATTGGACGGAGAAATTGCTATCCAACAAAAATGGCGTACACGAATAACAATTGTTTAAAGAATAAAAAGGTCGCAGTGAAAATTCATAGGCAATGCAGAGTGAGGATAGTATTTGTTTTTCATTATAATAAGTTTACTGTCAAAGATAGGTTCATAGTAACATAGTAGTTGAGAAAACTATTCTTTTTTAGTTTTCTGTTCTTTTTTAAGGTTCCATACTTCAAAAGGAAGAAAGGAAACCCTATAAGATCACTTCATTGTCCGTTTATATGTCAAATCACACCAGAACAGTGTGTCAATATCCTTTTTTTCAGGAACTCGTCGAGGTATCAAGTTGAAATTAATGATAAATTCTTAGGTCCACAGCCTCTTGAAATTGTAAAAAAATCAAACTTCTAAGTCGAGGCAATCAAGAAAAACCATAAAAACACGGCCATTTATGTTGCATATTTTGATACTCGCAAATAAATAAAAACCTATAGGTTACTTTCTATTGACCTAGAATGATGAAATTTGACAAAACAACAATGTCTCACAACGCAAGTAAAGAAAAAAATCCGAAAATCATTGTTTTTTATTTATATCTATAATTTTCATTTAAATACGCGTTTGTGAAATATATAGTAGGCAATATATTTCCGTTCTAAAAATTAACATTTTTCAAATAGTTCAATATGAATATTATGTACCAATAAATGTTTATAAATGCGTACAGAACCCCCTTGGTGCGAGTTCCACTCGTGCTTGATAGGTTTGTTGGATACTTGGAAAATTGGTTTTATTTTATATTATTTCAATATTCTTATTTATTTAAATTGAAATTGAAATAGAAAAGATACTTAAAATTGAAAACAAAAATTAATGTTACTAGATTATGTGATACCAGACAGGCAGTGGAGGGGGTTATTTACCTATCACATTGGGTTAGAACAGATTTAAAAATAAAAAAAATTATGTGACGTTATATTTGTTTGGTTCCTATGGTAACAATGAAAGTTTTTAGATCATCCAAAGTAGAACCAACCAGCAAGTTTATAATGAATTTATTATTTTCCCAAATAGACCCCGTGGTGCTCCATACATCGCATCATTCAATGGAACCACTGGTACATGCAGTTGGTACACTCTTCTGTGGACATTCCTTCCGCAACCTTCTAGACGGCAGCCACTGCTTCTATACCGTGTGTATCACCCGTCGGGCTGAAGAAAAAGACAACCAGCTTTTTTCTAGCACTTTGTCCTTTCTTCACCATTTTGGGCTTTTGAAAGAACATCCACTTCGTAGGTTGTCTCTAAGTTTTAGGTTTACACACCTACTGGTCTACACCGTAATACCAGTAGGTGTGTTGTAACAGCGTATGTGCTTTCGTCATGCGTTACGATATCAAATAAAGTATTCAGCTGACCCACGTCGAATATTTTTAATATTTTGCAACACCAGTGAACGCGAAGATGTTTTCAAGCATTGATCAAATCATAGACTATCCACATAGCAAACAATTTTTTTTTCTTCGCATTAAGTTCATATTGACTTATTATATAAAATTTAAAAGTTACCGCCGATTTGTAAAAACAAATGACAAAATTCATAGACTTATATTACTTTTAAGGACAGGCCCATTGCACATGAAAAATATCCCAACAGAAACAGTGCTGAATGGCGAAATTAGCAGCGTTTCATTTCAGTTGATATTTCAATTCTCGTGAGTGTATTTATCCTGAAAATAATAAAAAAATCCCGGATTGTGTAGTAAAATTATATTTAAATTACAGTTCGAGAATTTACATTGTATTACGTTCGTACAAGTTGAAGTGTATTATTGTACCTTCGGTTAATAATCGTTTCTCATACATATTTTTTATTATTTGTTGAAAAATAATAAAAAATATGAACGTACCCTGAAAAATTGAACGTACCCTGGGGTACTGGTGTACACCAACAAGCAGCGTACCACGTCCACTCGCCAGCTGGACCGCCGTACGACTGAAGTATCCACGCATCCCCCCGCCTTGCGTAAATACACGGGCCCGCGATATAAAAATAAGTTATAAACGTCGTATAGAAGATAAGTTATAAACGATTTAAATTACATTTTTTAATTTGTACCCCAGGGTACGGTTCTAGGGTTTTTGTCTATTACATTTTTTAATTTGTACCCTAGAGTACGGTTCTAGGCTTGTTTGTCTATTACATTTTTTTAATTTCTACCTCAGGGTACGGTTCTAGGGTATTGTCATAGATAATATAATTTACTTACGTACATTGACATGATTACTTCTGGAACCAGTGTAGTTTAGCAATAATGCGAATTTCACTGATGTCTTAATGAAAGAATAAACATAAAAAACGATTTATTTAAAAAAAATGTCCTTATTTTATTGTGAAAAATTCTTATACTGCAACTTTTCTTTCACTATTTTCACTTTACATTTATAATTAGATATTATACATTTAACAAAAATGTAAATATGAATGGTGACAATAAGAGAACAAGTTAAATAAGATATTAATAATAAATCACAAAATTTTGAAAAGATGATGTCTTAATGTTAACAAAAATAATTCTACCAATCTTAAAGCTATATTTACTGTAAGTAAATTTTTTAAAATCAATTTTTTGCATTACCGAGTAGTATTTTTTAAATACGTCATTTTTATGAATATCCTTTAACTTAAAAAAATACTAAAATTAATACTTTTGCTGAACTGAACTCATACTTAATTTTTTATGCATTAAAAACAAATTGTCTAAACATGACGCAATAGTTATTTTATATTAAATTGTAAAAATAATTCAACAAATGACAAATTCTAATTTTACAGATTTCCAATATCGAATTGGAAATTAGATAAAAAGAAATATATGGATAGCTGGTATAAAATGCATTCCGTCTGACATTGTTTATAGTTGAAATGTTATAATACGGGTAATATATTTATTATTTTACTCATTTTGCTGAGCCTAAAACAAATGGGTATTATATATTCTGGGTACGTACAAATAAAATATTCACGTAAACATTTACCAAAGCCGTTAATTTGAAGCGTACTAATAAAATTGAGGCGCCTATAAAGCTGCCGACGCTAGGCGGCGCTGATGTCACGACCAATATGAGAAACATAGGACTTTGACAGGCCTTGACTGTTTCTTTTACCTTTCCAATTTCCATTGAACCAAAAAAGATCGTTCATTGTTTTAAAACCTTTGTGGAGTCAACATTTCCCCCGTGAACTGAATAAGTTGATCGATGATAGGTGATTTTTTTGAGTATTAACATCAATGATCTCAAATATTAAATGTATTTATATACGGGAATTTCAGTTTCCGTATTTTTAGCAGCGATCGCGATCCCAAGTACTAAATTTTTTTCGCATTGGAGACACGAAAAGGCGTAAATTTTTTATTGAAAAAAAAAAACAATACTTATAACTTCATATCATTTGTTTAGAGTAATGTATTGAATTACTTTTCGAATAAGTTATAAAATCCTAATTGTTAAATGTAATAAAACCGTTCAGCTCTATATAACCCGAGGCGCTAAAATAATAAAGCAGTGTAAGACGCGGGTAAAAGGTTGCGTGGTGTGATGATCTTAATCCGAATAAATTAGGCAAAGAGAAAATAATAAAATTATATATATTTTTAAATACTTTATTTTCTGATTCCAATTTCATTGTGAATTTCGAGGTTATAAGCATTTCGAATTACCTAGATTTCAAAACTGGATGCTTACGTATCTTAAATGTAAAATTGAATGCGACAAAGCGGCAGAGAGACATTTCTCCTCAATGTACTGAAGAGAACAGTGAAAGTAATTTTGGTAAATTCGAAGCAGTTGTTCAAAACTCAATTTGTTTTCGAAATTATTACTACATTTTTCATTCTTATCTTATAAAATCTCATTCAGTAGTTCAATATTACGATTAAACAATTTAATTTTTTTCCTATGAACCCGAAAAGACGTCAATTACACGCATAAATATTTTAAACGTTTTTGTCGTGGTATAGGCAAAGGTGGGAAAAGCGAGTTAAATATATTTTTATTAAAATATATAGCCTACGTATAGTCATTTTCTGTTTCAAACAACAGACCATCTATTTCATTAATCAGCTGCGGTTACGTAATTAACCTGAAACGGACAACAGGTTTTTTTTAAATTTTTCAAACGGCGATAACTTTTGCATTATGCAAAATTTCGAAAAACCGTTTTCACTGTTTTCTTAAGATATCAAGGGGATTTATCTCTCTGAAGCTTTTTAAAACATTTTTTGCCACAGGTCTTCTTTAATTTCATCTATCTTTTCATATTTACTCAAAATAAGAATTTTTCTTGTTTTGAAAAAAGAATATTATCGAGGTTTTACCTCTAAAAAATTAAAACTTCTTATAAATGTGGGTTACGGAGTATTCACATTATAAATACGCTACGGTATTTGTATCATTGAGACTGAAAGGGTAAAACGCGATAACGCGCCATAGTAACCGAGTGTGTGCTTACTTCTTTTGCTTGACGACTGGGAAAACCAGAGGCGAGCAACTGTAAACAAGCTAGAGTATTGACGCTTTATATTGTAGGCGTAATAGCGACGCGTACGCAAAGGGGAAAGTTTGCTTATCATTTGCTACGTCTGACCTGCGCCACGCTCTAAACAATAGCTTTTAACATCGTTGAGAAAAAAAGTAAAGTATATTTTAATTTATCTAATAATTAATTCCATTGAGTAATATTTTAATTTTTTCTAGAAACCCATATATTTATATGTGAAGAGAAAACATTGTGTTCCTTTTTAAGCATACTGCGCGCACGGAGTTGTGTGAGATTTGGCATAGTTAAAGTTTAATTGGAGGAGTGCAGTAAGCTGAAAATTATATGTAATACGTGTTACAAATACATTAAATTATATAGTACAAATGTATTAAATGATTCATTATTTACCTTCATATTGTCAATGTCAAACACATATTAGTCAGTGGTCAAACAGTCGCACAGAGTAGAGATTGTCGCCAAATAATTTTAGAATGTCAGATTAACTGAACGAGTACCGAGCTGTGAATTTTGTGTGATATTACTTATATTAAATTTTAATTATAGAGGTATAAATTATAGAGGTATAAATAACTATTTGACAAAAGAATCTCGATAACGTTTAAACTTAAAAAAATTTAATGAATTACGGTCGAATTTCGACTACCAAGTGATCATTTGTTTTAAGTAATCCTTGGTATATTTGGGATTTCAAATACTTGGATATTTGCTGTTTTCACTGTGATTCGATGTAATTTATAGCCTAAACTTGCCCTCCCAATATTTACTGAAACAGGAAAATTGATATTTTAACAAGAAATTATTGTTTTATTGGAAGTAATCTGTTTTAATAAATTGTTTCTTAAAATTACTTTTAAAACAAATCCATCTCACCTCGGAGTTGATCAACCTGTTTGTAGACTCAATGAATGCTGAAAATAATTGTTTTTTGGTTAATTGTTAAAAAAGGTGACGAATGAAAAAAAATGTTTGCGATCAGGGGACGAGGATCATATCCTCAAATGCTGAGAATTTTTTCTACATTCGACAACTATTAAGAAAATAAACGAAATTCAAAATGTCTCGGGTCATTACGACCCAACCGCTGTTAATTGGCTCAAAAGGAAAAATGGTTAAGCAGTTGAATGTACATTTGTATAAACACATTTAACACGCTTTTGAGTCTTGCCATATTTACTCATCTATACGAAAATGATTGCTATCTCGATCTTCATTTAGTAATTCGTTATAAGGGAGATGAAACAATTTCCATAGACAGAGAAACTAAATTAAAAGGTATATTTTTATATTTAATGTAAACACCCTAAACAATTTTCTGACTTTTCCTAACATAACATTAACTTAGCTTCTTAGGAACTGGAAAATTAATCAATTCCGTAATCAAGAATGGCTAGCTGTATTCAGCCCACGCACGTGTACGCAGCATCACACAATAAGTCAGTATTTATATAACAATTATAGTCGTTAGAGTGATAAACGCAGTTGTACCTCAAAACAAAGGTGAAGCTTTAGACAGCTCGTTTTACATTATTAAACCGTAGTTGAAAAAGAATTTGAAAGTGGACACTTCAGAGTAGAGTTCCAAGTTATTGAGGAATGTAAGGTGATGTATTTCTAACCCTTTGTTCGTAGCTCATGCGCCAATATAATATAACAGAAATAGCCCGAGATTTCACAGCACCATATTTGAATTTAGGTTACAACTTACTTGGCAATAAAACTTACTTGGCAATAAAAAAAAATTGTTCAATTAATCCACACAATTCCTCAAATCGTGCCTCTACATTTACAACTTTGTCAGTTTGCAGACTGGGATTTGCGCTTGTTAACTTCGTTGGAGCTAAATTTCAGCACCATGAACCACGCACTATGAATGCATTAAGTGCTTTTTACAATCAAACATTTTAATTTTAACTGCGTCTCTCCCGCCGCTTTTATAATGTTTAATGTTTTTACAATTTTTCAATTTATCTTTCGCATTTTATCTTTTAAAATCCCGTGAAAAGTTCTGCTTATTTGTATGAAAGCACATTCTTAAAACCAACCTTTTATTGTTCATCATGTAACAAGTAGCTTTAATTACCTTGATCGATGATTGCTCTTGCATTAAGCGCTTTAAATTATAAAGTTGTTTAAGTACAAAATAATAAATTAAGACCGTAAAATTAATATACTTTGTTTTCCCGTCATATTTTTTATACCTACATATGTCTGTAATTATACTACAAAATGAAATATTCAATTTGACTCAAGTAATGGAAAACAAAGATTATAGCATTTCATACGTGAAAAACCTCAAACAAAGACAAACCTCTCGCGAGCAAAATTATCAATGGTTTATTATAATAATGATCAAACATATCTAAACGTTCCATAAAAGTACATTTATATATGTTAGAATATTGCTGCTCTCGATTATTCAAAATATTATGTCAGCCAAGTCGGTAGAATCACATCGTCAGTAATAATGATCAAACACTTCTAAACCGTCCATAAAAGTACGTTGCCCTCAATTATTCAACATATTATATCAGCCAAGTCGGTAGAATCACATCGTCGTATATTATATCAGCCAAGTGGGTAGAATCACATCGTCAGTACGACAATGTATCAAGCTTTACCGATCAAACCCTGCTTTGTTTTCGATTAATAATTTTAAAAGGACTATTCGAATATCTCAATCTAATTCAGCAGATAAGGTTTAGTCTCTAGTCTCTATGACTTAGATCTAACAACTTTGCTTCACTCGAATTTAATTAATCTCCTAGGAGTTTCGATAGATACTAGAAGAACTAATATTTGTAACGTGCTCTCTTTTTATGTAATAGATAGTTCTACATATGATATATTCGTATTTTTAGGGTTTTGTACCAAAAAATATCTCTATACGATGAAGTCCTGTATCTCTGTGGCAACTGTTTTTTATAGAAACTATTCGATGACGGAAGTTAAAATTAGGTTTAATGATAAATAAAAATAACTGGCACGTATCTCAGTAGTTTATTTAAAAAAAATATTTATTGGAAAATTTAAAGTTAATTATTAAGTAGGAGGTTATTTAGTAGTAGGTTAATTATTAAGTAGAATCGAAAATCACGATTTCCCGAAACGAGCTACTATACGTTTACTTCCGCTACGAAAAATTTAATGTCACTGATCGTTCTACAAATGAAATTATGATATGGTCAAATAAAATTTACAAAATAAACTTCAAAAATACAAAGTAAAATAATACAGTACAACGTAACAATCAATCATACAATTTTGTAATTTAATATAACATCGTACAATTACAAATATTTATTTATAAACTGCAGGAATATAAAATAGTAGGGAACGTGTATCTTTGCTAAAAGATGTCAAATCTCAGTCTGAGCCGTCTCTATTTATGTCTATTTAGCCAATCCAGAATTGAGGAGCTAACTGGTGATAATGCTAAGGAGTGCAAGGGATCACACCTGTCGAGTGGCACACGACCATCTAATAGGCTAGTTTCCACTAAGAATACATCAGATGGGTTGTAGTTTCTAATGATTATCCATGATATAGAGATACAAAAAAAACAAAAGTATTTATTATTAAAAGTAGATATTATTTTTATTTTTAGAAAATAAATTCGGCAAAATTACGAATTCAGTCACGTGACAGTGAAAACCAACCGGAAAGCGTTACATCACACACGTCACAAAACACTAATGTTGTTAACATTTTCGTATACAGAACAGCTTATTCGATATTTTTTTCGATTTCAACAATTTTTATCAAGTTGATACAGTTGTTCTCAATTACACCTTAAAAGACAAGTACACTGCGCAATGGATCAGGTTTCAGTAAACAATAATAATTTGCCCAAAATTGACGTTTAGTAGATTTTTCGCATCAAAAGTAAGTCCTGTTCATTAGAATTTCGGAATGTTAAACTTCAATGTAAGTATACAAACGTGTAAAATATGTATTATAAGCTAAAATATTATAATTTCAGTTTCGTAACCAGTAAGCGTTTGTTTTTACGCGCGTATTGTAAGCTAATTTATATTGTTTTTCACGTTAAATTTGCGAAGTTTAAACAACGTAACCTCAATTCATACATTATTATTTTATCAATAAACTTGTAAAGATAGCTAGTGCAAAATTCATTAGTGTCGTTTTACATTTAAAAATAGATTATGTGTGAGTTATACAATTTGTTCGTTTGTAATCAACTGTATTAGTTCAGATCTCCGACATTTTAATGTTTTTCTATAGAAAACACAATCGCAAGTCATTCTTTATAACAGGGGACACTATCACAATGAGTTTGTAGTGAAAACACAGTTTATCAAATAGGTACTTAAACTGCAAATAAATACTTACATCACAATGATCTTCATAAAAATGTATTCTTGAATCTGTAAACAAATTACGAGCTCACTGCAAGTTTTAGCCACGTTTTCTGTATTTGTTCATTGTTTGGATCATTATAAATAATTTATTTGGCGTTTTAACGCAGCTGCCACACTGGGACACTTTATTGCTGTTACACTGGGACACTACACAATACTTGTAATTAGAAGAATTCATTTTTAATTAAACAAAAGGAGCAACTGCCATACACAGACACGATTGTTTTTATTTGTTTTATGAGTAGCGATCTCGTTCAAGACGCCATGATAGTCTTGAGCGTTTTTGTGGTTTTAAATTGATTTTTCAAAACGTAAAATACTTAATGTAAATTTTGGAAAAATATATTTTTTTGGGTTAAATAAGTATTAAGGTAAAGTATTAACTACTTTTCCAAATTTAGTCAACTAGACTATTGTTGGACATTCCGTTCCTAGACTGTTCACCAATGGCGGACGCTGTAATATATGTATGTAAGCCTATAGCAGCGTTCTCTGCAGCAATATCTGTAGTTTTTCTAGACAGGACTAATTTTAATAAATAAACTATTAGAATAAACTATTCGTCTGAATTACGAGGAAAAACACAATAATTTTTCCCGTTTGTTTTTAATGTAGCATCAAAAATAAATAAGTGACGATTTAAGGTAAATAGTTAATTAAACATTTTGAGCCATTTGCCTTGTGGCGAAACATTTTACGTGGAATATAATACAAGTTAACATTTTGTGTTCATGTCTTCTTCGTTACTTCTACCGTAAAGGGGTTTATTAATTACCCCGGAAAGATAAATTATTTCTTGTTATTTTAAAGCTATCTAATATAAAAAACTATAGGGGTTCAGGGTGCTTTAGTATTCCAAGTGATTTGCCGGTGTTTAGTGTAATTAATATATAAAATTTGTTTAATTAAAATAAAAAAGGATTAAGACCATAATTAAGTGCCGAATTTTCATGCAAAAAGCGGCAATGTTTCCATCCCCTTAAAAATTCATCGATATTAATGACTTCAAATATTAATAATATTACAAATATTAGCACATAAAATTATATTTGTTTACAAAAAAATGTAGTAACATTAAAATGCTCGTAAATAAATAGTACTTAGTTAACAAGACTTTAGATTATACCTAAGGAAAAAAGACTGTATTCTTCAAAATCGGTGAAAGTTTAAAGTGGAAGATATGTTACCATACGGAAGACGATTTTGCGACTAAATTGTGGCCAGGTATCCCCACGGGCTGCGCTGTCCTCGCACGAGGCAGCGGAGGAGATGAGACAGCGCACATTATTCAGATACATATTTCTCATCAATTGCCACACTTCACTTCTATTTCAATTGCGAATTTAACTTAGATTGCTTGGAAATGCATATAAATGGCGCTGATCAGGTAAACCTCATCACGTATTTCGCTGATTTTTTTCAGATATTTTTGCTATTACTTTAAGACATAGAGCAATGGGATAGACATTTGTACTTTTTAAAGTTCTGTACTCAAGAGGAAAAAATATAATACTTTTATAACCCTTATAGAATCACTCACACGTCCGTTTGTCCATCGGTTACAGTCGTTTTATTAGAGTCCGTTTGACGTAGCAAATTGAATTTTGGCATGGTAATTGAACTTACTGAGTTGCATATTTCGTAATGTAAGTAGAAAAAATGTCTCAGTGTTTTTCAAAGGTAAGTTTGGTAAAAAAACGTTTTTGTTTTCGATCGTTAAGGATTTCAAAATTATATTTTCAGAAATTTATTTGAGATAATTCTGGAGATATGGCTGAATTTTTTTTCATAACACACGTTTATTTCCTCCACCTCCTATATTGTTAAATTTAGAATAACGAATAAAGTTTACGCTAAGCTTATTGGAAAACTGTAGCGATGATTTTACATCTCATGATTTTTCACCAATTCACGATATTTTTAAGCCTATGAAAATAATGTTGGCCTGTATATTTACTTGATAATAATAATATTAATATTTGCAATATTTTAATAGAAATACATTGCTTTAAGGGCTTCAGGGTACATAGCCATAATAATTTTTTTCAAAACTATAGCGATGGTTTTCATTTTATGCTTTCTCACAAATTCATGATATTTTTAAGCCTATGAAAGATATATTGGGCTATTCATTGACTTGGTAAAAATAATATTAATATTTGCAGTAGTTTAATAGAAATACATTGTTTAAGCGTTTAAAGGTATATATCCTTAATATTTTTTTATCATAAATTTTTGAATAAGTTTATTGGAAAAATATAGCGATGATTTTATATCTCATAATTTTTCACAAATTCACGATATTTTGAAGACTATGATAGATGTGTTGGGCCAAATAATATTATTATATTAATACTTGGTAAAAATAATATTTTTTTTTGCAATAGTTTCATACAAATACATTGTTTCAAGCGCTTAAGCCTTTAACGTATCCTTAATAAATGTTTTATGAATTAATTTTTGTATATCTATATGTGTTTATGATGTATTACGAGCTCCACTCTTATTTATCGTCGTTTCTTCACAAAAGTTTAATATAATTTTTAAATAATAATATTATAAATAATAATATAATAGGTATATTTAAATTTTCCATTTTATCAGTTTTTCTTTAATGTAGCCTCCCGACGGGGTTTTGGTGATTAGTAAGATTCCCAACATTACCCCAAAATGTGCATTAGATTTTTTATATTTTATGTCTGTTTGGCTAATTAATATACATTTCAAATTCAGCTTTTACCTCATTCGGTCTTGAGAAAACGAGTTCTGACGGACGGGGAGACATTGTTGCACAAGATTGATTGCACAAGAGTTCGTCTTCAGTATGATATAATAATAAAATGATAGTCTAAAGTAGATTTGGGTTACTTCACATTATGATTTTAAGAATAGCCCTTAGCTCTAACAATATTAAGCCTCGGGTGAAAGAAAGGTTTTTATAATCTAAAAATATTGTGTTATGTATACAATTATAGTATCTAATTATTCCTTAATATCTATATACATATATATATATATATATATATATATATATATATATATATATATATGTTGTCTATTTACTAATAGTGAAATCTGAACGTAATTGCTTAGTGCTCATCACACGTAATAGGATGGACGCATGTCTAGTTTTTGTATTTAGCATAATGCTTAGCAATATTAGCTCCATAAATTTGGTATAAATATTTACACTGAATGATTGAAATTAAAAGTAATATTATGTTTTAAACTTCTTAGCTAAACATCGAAATACAAATCGTCGTCGGTCTGGTGTGATCTGGTTCATAGTGGTCACAGGTATGCTGTCTTTGAACCGCGGGGATCCTGGTTTGAATCCCGGCCGTAGAGCGGGGTAGGATTGGTATTCTGGTTGGCTGTAAGATATTGATCTCCTCGCAATAAATCCGCCCTATGTATTATTTGTGTACATTACAGCAAGTAAATCGTTCACAAATTCGGACGCGTGACGTCAATTGCACCACACAGATTATCATGTACCAATATAAAGCCAACTTCAAGTAATTAAAGAAAGAGATATAATCTCCATTTTTCAATTAAATTGTTAGGGGCATCGTGACGTAATGGAATTTAAATATCATGCGGCTAATTGTTTTGACACGAAGCTCTGCATAATTACAATAAAATGTGCATAATTAAAATAAAACTTTTCTCGTCGAATATATGACAATTGTAGGTGTGTGAGATACATTTCGAATACTTTTAAATACTTTTTGAACAATTGTCAACCACTCTGTCGTCTATGATGTTCAGGGAGTAGCGACTGTCAGTGTGATATGGCCACCTTATTGGCCATCTCACATTCTATCGCAGTTCACGGGAAGGTTAAAAACAGATTAAGAATATTGTCCGCATCGAATATAGCTCGTATCCTCGTCATCAAAGGTTATCGGTGAAATTGAAATACACGTGGAAGTTTTTTCAAGCTTCTGATGTGATAAATATAACTACTTTGGTAGAGTTTTTAAAGCAAAAAAAATGGCTCGTATTCAGGTCATTGTTATCTTTTTATTTGTATATACCTACCTTACTCCGTGACATTTTTAAAGATTTCAAATTGTTTTTTGTTGTTACAATTTTTGAAATATACGCTATGTTCTGAGGCATTTGAAAGATGTTCTGAGGCCTTGTGAAAAATCAGTGTTTGTAAATGGTTTAATAGAAATACTACGCACCCTTAAATGTTTAATTATTGCCTAAATGTGTACGGAACCCTCGTACTGCGAGTTCTACTCGTACTTGACAGGTATTTCTTTAAATCGCTATTAAATACTTTTATTGTATTAACTTTATAGAACTAAACCCCGTAAATACGAGTGCAACTCGCGTTACGATAGTTCCGTATACACTTAAGTACATACATATAAAAATATAACCACATTGGTAGTTAAATTTTTATATGTATGTACTTAAGCGTATACGGAACGGTAATGGTACCTAGTGTTTTTATTAAACTACTCACTAACATCAACATTACTTTTCACTAGGTACATATATTTACCTAATAGGTCTTTCAAAGGCGTAAAATACGTCGGGAATTTCTGAAACATATTTTGGTTTTATTACTTTTAACCAGTGCTTTTGTTACGTCACTAGTAAGTACTTTTTTAATATTGTTTGAATTCAATATACAAGAAATATTACACCTGAATTACAGACGTGACGTTTATGAAATAAACTTGGTAACAAATTCCATAAAATGGTTTTCTTTAGGAAAATAAAAATAAAAATTTGAACCCCAGTCAAAAAGCTTCTTGCAACGCACGTGGAGAAAAAATTACAGTCCTCTTATTCCCCCCCCCCCTAGAGGGGAGTTTCCGTATATGTTAGGTGGAGATGGGAGTTCTAAAATAAGAATAACGGAAGCTCCCATCGAAATAAAATTAAAATCATTTTTATTTTTGGACCAAAGTACGTTTTATGTGTCAATTTTAAGCCCCTGTATTACATCGTTTACAGGGTAAAAGTTTGTGACAGATAGAAGATCTGGCCACAATAATAGGTTTTTATTTGAACCCTTCAAATACGAATCTTAGAAATTAACAAAATCTCTACATATTTTTTGATATTATTGCCGAAATTATAAGACAAACTATAATTGAAATATATATATATATATATATATATATATATATATATATATATATACGTATATGTATATGCGTATTACGTGTGATGAGCACTAAGCAATTACGTTCAGATTTCAATATTAGTATATAGACAACATATATATATATATATATATATATATATATATATATATGTGTATATATATATATATATATATATGTATATAGATATTAAGGAATAATTAGATACTATAATTGTATACATAACACAATATTTTTAGATTATAAAAACCTTTCTTTCACCCGAGGCTTAATATTGTTAGAGCTAAGGGCTATTCTTAAAATCATAATGTGAAGTAACCCAAATCTACTTTAGACTATCATTTTATTATTATATCATACTGAAGACGAACTCTTGTGCAATCAATATTGTGCAACAATGTCTCCCCGTCTGTCAGAACTCGTTTTCTCAAGACCGAACGAGGTAAAAGCTGAATTTGAAATGTATATTAATTAGCCAAACAGACATAGAATATAAAAAATCTAATGCACATTTTGGGGTAATGTTGGGAATCTTACTAATCACCAAAACCCCGTCTGCAGGCTACATTAAATAAAAACTGATAAAATGGAAAATTTAAATATACCTATTATATTATTATTTATAATATTATTATTTAAAAATTATATAAAACTTTTGTGAAGAAACGACGATAAATAAGAGTGGAGCTCGTAATACATCATAAACACATATACATATACAAAAATTAATTCATAAAACATTTATTAAGGATACGTTAAAGTAAAATTAGTATATATATATATATATATATATATATATATATATATATATATATATATATATATATATATGTATATGTATATGTATATGTATATGTATATATATATATATATATATATATATATATATATATATATATATTAGTATATTTGTCACAAATAGATTAGGATATTTTGTGACAAATAGAAATTTTGAAGATTCAACAGCAGCAAATTGTTTATGGAATTTATTATTGATTTAATAAGAATTTTCCTATTAACTTTCTGTTACGAATATTTATAGGGATCTAGAGTAAAGCCAGACAAGACTTCGGTCTTTGAAAAAAAACCTGTCCAGCACGAGTGGAACTCGCACTATGAGGGTTCCATATACATTGAGGCATTTATAAACATTTAATGGTAATAATATATTAACTGTACCCGCGACTTCGTTCGCGTGAGCTTTAGAACATTGTTCACAAAACTTTTCTGTAAACAATAGGACCTGTAGAACCGTCATGGACATAAACAAATAAATTGTTAGCGTTGTTGGCGCGGGAGAGTGCTAGATACAGCTGTTCGTGCGAAAAGCAACTGATGGTTAGGTCCACGCCAGCGACGCACAAGGTTTATCCTGTTTTTGAAAACACAATGACACCATGATTTACGGAATTTACTTGCGACACCTTTCGTTGAATAGCATGCAACGAACAATAAAAAAAACATATCGCGTTATATAATAGAAAACATTTATCGTTTTATATCGTCGGGTAGAAATAAATAATATATGAATTAATCAAAACAACTAAAGCGAGATATTAAACGCCGTATTTATGTTGTGTTGTTTATTTCTTTAGTTTTATTTATTTAAGCTCGAAAATATTTAGAGAGTATGGATGTGGTAGGAATTATATTGCATTGCATTATGTAATTTGACACGGTGCAATATAAAAAGATTCAAATCCATTCAGTGATAATTGACTTGATGCGATAAAGAAAATTACGTATTTTAAAAATCTTGTGATGACATCTATTGGCGATTTTTTAAACTGAACTTAGTTAAATATTATTGAGCAGTTTTACTTAATTTTATGTGTATTTATATTTACATATTCACAAATGTGTATGGATTAGCAGAAATATCTAGATTCGGAGTGATTTTTGCACGAAACAGTTTTTGTATTTTCGCTTGGGAATGAGACATTTTCCCAAAAAAAATGAAGTATCCTATATGTTGACACGGATAATCAGTTATCATCATACCGAATTTCATAAAAATCCATCGTTTTTCTAAAACGTAACCAGCAAACGCTTTTGTACGTCTTGCAGTAAATTCTATACAATACAAGCCGCAAAGTATCTTGAATTGCTCTGCAAGATGTTGTGACTATAATGAAGATGATCGTGTGTCGATGGATAATATAACTTCATTCTTAATCATGTATATGACCTTTAACATGGCTCGTAATGTTCATCGTGATAAAAATGAATATTCACCATTATGCACGTACTTGTAAGCAGGCAATCGGATAATTGAAACTAGAGCGAGTGACGTTTCTTGGTAGACGTTGTAATGTAAAGCGATTAAAACCGTTAGAGGAAATAAGGTCGAAAGTATCAAATGAGTACCTGTAAGAATGACGAGGATTAAAACAAATTAAAAAGGCACAAATATAAATATGGTAGTTAGACACGGTCCGTCTAACTAGAGAACTTCTAGGACTAAATTATCACTTTGTTTACCTCAAACAACATAAAAGACATGAACAAATAATGCCGTATTCTCATCTTTAGAGAATTATATTAATTAAAATGGCTAACGCATTGCTCCAAGTCAAAGGCTATTCTTACATGTATAAACCTGCGCAGTTGAGATATGGTTAAGTGAAAGAAGTATACACAGACTCCTCAATTTATAATGTTAGGACTTTGAACACTTCGCCAATAGGGTCTAACAGCTACTAGATTTGTGAAACAATTAAACCCTTAGATATAATTTTATTTATTTGCAGGTGTCGCAAATCCAAACCAGATGTAATAATATTGGATTAAACCAAATGTAATAATACTGGATTGAACCAAATGTAATAATACTGGATTAAACCAAATGTAATAATACTGGATTAAATACGTATATTCATCTCTCGATTTAGCTTAACAAAACGGGGTGTTGGAAAAGAACGACCTAGAAGGTCGTTCTTTTTATCAAAAATTAAAATCTAGACAATTTATTTCTTTTTTCTTGGTCAAGATGGTGTCGATGGCGTTTTACAACATTGGGACTCGCGTAAAAGGACTTACTTAATAAAAAGCAAACATATTTTGTAATATTTTAATATTTATTTAGATTAAAATTAATCAGTCATTTATTGACTCTTTCGATAGAAACTTTAGTGTCAAATGTAAAAAAAAATGTGTCTTCTCACTGTTTTTTTTTTACACTGAGGCGCCAAATTAATAAGGAAGAGCGAACGATTATGGATTGATTGTCTCGCGTTCAGGCGTCACTATCTAAACTTGACGCACATAGTGATAATAACAAAGTCGTGCGTTTTTTATACTTTATTTTATAATTCTGATTCTGTGCGAATTTCGGAAATGTACGAATTTAATTTCAATTTTGAATCATTAAAAAAAGTATTGCGTTCCGACTTTTCTGAATCGCGAGATTTCGGTATTACATTTAGAAGTAACATTCTGAAAAGTTTAAAAAGACTTGAGTTGGTAATCATAGTAAAAAAATCTAATAACATATAAGTAGTAAATTTACGATTCAAAAACATTTATTAATTATTAAAACAATTATATTAAAATAAAAAGATTATAACATTGTATGAAAACTTTAAAAAATGTTTTTAGCTATATAACCTATAAATAGATGGTGCTTATTAACTTTGAATATATATTGTTTTAGGCCTCAATTCCTGATAATCACAGCAAAACATTTAAAAAATGTGACCCGTCATGGGACGCCTGGCAGATGTAAAACATCCAAATATATTATTTTGAAATATTTTCATTTGAACGAATTGAAAACGAAAAAACAAATATTCAGATAGTTGTTAATAACAAAATGTTAGTTTAAATTTTTACGAAATAATGCATTGCAGAAATATTTCTTAATAATCTATTGAAAATATATTTTTAATTTTATAATGTTAGTCGAAAGGAGACGAAGCTGACCGAATTAAGTCAGGAAAAGCTGGCAAGACGAGAAGCTGACCGAATTATTTAGGAAAGAGCCGACAAGATACGAAGCTGGCCGAATTAAATTGGAAAGAGCCGACAAGACGCGAAGCTAGCCGAATTAAATTGGAAATAGCCGAAAAGACGCGGAGCTGGCCAAATGGCACATCGCGACCAGAACGTTTTAAAATCCATCCAAACGCGCCATTGGTGTTTCACATAAAAATATGAGTATATATGCGAAAACAGTAATTGGTTATTAAATAAAATGATCTTATATTAAAAATAAATTAATTTTTTTTACGCAATTTAATTTTTTTTAGTTACGTAATTTGTAAATAGATGGTGCTCTTTAATTTGTATTAGAATAAGGGTCTATGGCCTTGCACGTACCTTTACTTCTTAAATTAATCTTAATGGTTGTATTATATTAGCCATCTATCAGACACATATAGCATATTGTGGAAATTCAGTTCGCAATGACCATTTATTTTTATTTTTTGATATGGTGCTTTACATTCGTCGCGCGTTCAGTGCGAATTCTTTAAGTGGACATCTATTATTTCCACAGCAGACTATTGCTTCAAACAAGTCGCACGTCCTAGCAATAGAAATACAATACATGTCCGTCTCTATGCGCCTCGCCGTCAACATTTCGCGCTTCAGCTCCAACAACATTTCCAAAGAGAAAATAAAAGATTTCTCCATGGACGACGCTCCGTTATTACTCGAAGTGTGTAAATGGAACTGGCAGCTTTGCGGTTTTTGTTATTTGTCTCGTCAAGTTATTTTTTAGAACGACTGTGTATGAAAGTGAGTTGTGAATTACATAAATAATGAGATGAAAATTAACTTTGGAAAAATAAGAAAGTACGAGAAGAAGCGCGGTTCAAATTCTTATGAAAAACCTGTTAAGTACTTACAGAACGGCCTCTGATGAATTTTCCTTTATGAGAAATGTTTATGATCATTTTTAACAAGTACTTCTATTTCCCAATTCATTAATATTATAAAGGAAAATAGTTTTTTCACAATTTCTTCTTTAATTTTTGGTGCTACATCCACTTTCCCTTCGAATTTTCGCATCGTGTTTCTAAAGCTTAATTTTAATTTTTCATTTGTTCCGTTTCCATAATTTGTCAAGCGTTGCACACAAATTTTACTATGGAAAGAAAAAAACTGGTGGATGAAAGAATTGGTATCGGGTGCGAATTGATTCCTCGTTAATTTCATATCAAGTTTAATTTAGTAATTATTCCTGGATTACGTTTCCTCTTATCCGATTTTCAATTGTTTGTAATTCCTTCCCAGACTTCGTTTTTGAATTTAGGAAAAACTTGTTGGCCTTTTCCTCGAGGTCATACATACACAATGTTTTGAAATCATAGTTATAGTATAAAACAAATAAAATTAATAAGAAGTAAGAAGAAAATTAGGTAGGAAAAACTGCATTTTCCAGATCTTTTCCCAATGATGAAACTTATTTTACATACGCAACATTCGCTTTATACTTTTCAGTTAAAATTCAGATATCGAAACAGTCAAAAACATTTCGTTCATAATCTCTGTTTTTGATGGGATCAAACAAACCTTACGCCGAACCAAACCTTAAGCCCGTTACTGGGTGAAATGCAATGCCAGGAGAAGAAGAACACACAATAATCACTCTGTGTGAACAGAATAATTCATTCACTTGTCATTCTCAGCACAACGGTCAATATTTGCAAAACCTTGCAGAATGAGGGCATCTAGACCTTGCACATACAAATTAAAATTCGTTTCATTTTTTCATTAAACATCTCGAGGGTAATCTTTTGTTAGCCAACTGGTATCAACTCTGACGGTGCACACTGTTTATATCAGAATCAGCATATTTTTCCCCGTGTTTATAGTTACAAACTTATAGGAAAAATTAAAACATGCAGGGCCATCTAGAATGATTAACTTTCTTCCGTTACTTTATAGTACAAATGACAGTGAAAAAAACATTATTTCTCTCTAAATTAGAGACCAAAGGGAATGATTCTGTTACTTCTTTACGTTGCGCGTGAAGCGTTTTAAAGAATCACGTCGTTCCGTTGTTCCTTTGCGATGTTGCTTCGTTATTCAGTCTGTGTACTTTTCAGTTTTAAATAAGAATTTTTACAAAAGAATTATATTTTTCGTGATAAAAAGTAATCTATGTCATTTCTCGATCCGCCAACTATCTATGCGCGAAAATCACAGCAGTGTTTGGATGTTACTATATACGTACACACATATATATTACACAAACATTTTTTGTGTATTTATCTCTTTAAAAAAGAGCACGACGATCCAAAAGTCGCGTGAAAGAAGGACAAATCAACAAACCTTCGCCTTTATATATTAACAGTTAGGATTTATTACAGCAATAAACCCTTTCCGCTTGGATTCCCGCTCTCGAATTTTTTTCATAATCGGGATCGGAATTATTATTCAAAGTATCGAGGTTCTTAGAACTACAATTTCTGTATCCGAATTAATACTCAAATATTCCAATAAAATAGTTTAAAAAATGTAGGTTCATAATTCATAGTGTCTTTAATTCCACTTCTCTGCTCGTATCGTTAAGGGTCACATCCTAAGTAATTTCGCCAAGTTTGCACGATCTGAGACGTTAGGCTAAATTTGTCATTTTTGTGAAAATTTTGAAGTTAAGTATTTTGTGATTTTGGTAATTAAATTCTATGAGATACAGCTATTATTTCTAAAATTGTATATAGAAAATACTATTATTAAATTCTATATCTCTTGTACTATTGATATTATATAGAATAGTGTTAAAGAAAAATTGTTGACAATTTAGTAGGTACTCAACAAAATAACAATTTTGTATTTTTATGTTCGATAAAAGTAAAAAAGTCCAGTGTAATGCTGTACCATTAAACTGAACTCGGTATTTAACTAAATTTCTAGGTATTATAGAGAGGGGAAAATCACTTTAGTAATGTTATCTTCCTTGGCTTGGTAAAACAAGATGAGCTTTTAAAACATTATGGGCTTTTGTTATCTCACTGTGAACTCTCATGGACCCAAAACAATATATGGTTTTGTCTACATTCCATCATAAATTTTTACTCTTTAGACTTTATTACGATACATTATTTTGAAAGTATTCCGGAATACAACCATCGTTGGAAAAATTCAATGTACAAAATAAAATAACAAGGAAAACAAAACATAACTAAATTACGAACTATGTAATATTAAAAAATAAACTAAATTACGAAATACAAAACTGAAACGATGGGGTGAGATGGAATAAAGAAAAGACTGAAAGAAGAAAGAAAAAGTATTATAAAATAAATCAATAATGGATTATAAAATAAACTTAAAAAAAATTATAAAATAAACTAAATTACGAAATACAAAACTGAAACGATTGGGATGGAATAAAGAAAAGACTGAAAGAAGAAAGAAAAAGGAAGAAAGTTTGAGGTTAGGAGAGGTAGGATTTCTCGAAATGACGTTTGACAACCTATGTCGAGGATAAATGGTGACAGTATAAATTTAATAGTAATGACTTATCATGGAACGAAAACGTGAATTTGGGAATAAATATATTAGTTACGTTACACTGTACATCTTCACCCCTTTCCCGTTTATCCGTCTTGTCTATTGTATTGATATCTGTGCATTTATTGATAATAAACAGAAAATAATATAAAACATAGAGTAAATAGAAAATTTACCCTTACTGATTTCAACAGGAAATAATCATTTGGATTTTATCAAATTTTCCTGGTAAGTGTTTACGTTACGATCATTGTAGGTGTCATAGGTCCGGTGTTTCCCTTCATTGTTGCCGCTGATGGTTTCCTGTCAGCTTAAATTATTCTTGTCAGATATACTTCCATACGCAATTATCTTATTACTTATTTATCGTTGTGTATCTCTACATAATTGGACTTCAACCGCCCTTCCCTTTATTCTGCCAATCAAATGCTAATACAAAAGTAATTTTAGTTCTCCTACGGATCTACTCATTACGGATCATATTGCATAGGGAAACCTCGAGAATAGCCTTTTCTTTAAAAAATGGACTTGCAGTCTTTTTACAAGTTTATAGTATGTGAACCCACATCTTTTTTCCAAGTGTCAATTCAGATTGATTTAAGACTTTCGTTTTCGAATACTGGGGTATTTAGAACGAGAAAATACACTACTCAGCCGAGTTGATTTTCCAATTAACCTCGTTCTCGAAATTGAAACTATATGATTAGTTTCGTATATAGCTGAGTATTTTAATATATAAGTATATATCATTATTCAAAGTGTTGAATGTATCAAATGTCATAAGAGCTAAACAGCGAGGAAGACAAGAAACAGAGGCTACACAGAGTTAGCGTGAAATTGAACTTTCGTTTGTATATATACATGTTCGTTTGTATTTATACATTGGATTCAATACGTTCGTTGCTATTTTATTTTCTATATTTCTGTTGCTGAGTATGCAATACATTCAAGCTTGTACGAAAGTCTTGTAAGGTTTGGATTCTTGTTGCGGAATGTTCGAGTTTTGCGGTGTTTTCTCAATTCACTAAAGAAAATAAATCATCTCAGTTATTTGGAGCTTGTACCAGTAAAATCTGATGATAGGATGTATCCAAAAGAAGGTCTTCCGATATCTGTACATGAGACGGCTGGTACTACTTTCCTGTTCTTTTCCTTAACGATTTTCGTGCTTGTTTCCATACTTTGAACCTGACGAGGAATATGCTACTCGATTTATTGTTGAATTGTTAAATGAAAAGATTCTTTGACCTGTCTTTTTGGAAAGACTCTTGTTCGTCGTAAATAATAATTGTTTTTTTTTGGATAGATGTACATTTTTTTAGGAATACCAACATCTAAAATCATTTTACCTGTATCAGAATTTTCCACGTTTCACAAATGCTCAATCCACCTTATCTTATTTGCCCCGAATGTGGTTTTTCATATGTTTGGTATAATATATGTTATAGTGTAAAATTCACTTGTTTGAATCTAGGTTTTCTAAATATTTAAATAATGCTGGGCTGAAATAAATCCAGCTCGAAGGACCAGGTTCTATCCTGCACTTCTCTATCTATTTTGAACCCACGTTACTTGATTATAAAACGTTTGGATGCACTTATTACATACAACATTTAGTACAGTTAAGCACCCGGCTTAGTATTTCTATTAAGGAAGATTTCCACTTTGTTCGACCAAAGAAATAATTTTTTTGTGGATATAATAATTAGGTTGACATGCCTTGGATAGAATTTTGAAGTACCGCGCTGGACTAACGCACGCCATCTACCTTTTGTCTCATTACCTGACCTCGTGATGTGCTCTTATTTTTGAAAGCAGTTGTAAAGAAGCAAAAATTTGTAATATTTAGATAAAGTAATCCTTAGAAGCCGTCGTCGAATTTTTTTGTATGTTCTTTACATTTGTCGAAATGTTATGCCAGTCTAAAGGAAGAAATATGTTATTTTTTTAAGGAATTATTCTTGCACGAATAAAAGTTTTGATTTTGTAACTTGAAATTTTTATTTCTACCTTTGTACGAATCAAAAGGGTAGCAGCGAATGGTGCTCGCAAGCACGTCAGTTTTAATTAAATACCTGGTGTCGTGTTTGGTAATAAAAAAGGAAATAAAGGAATTAATATCCGTGGACATTGAGAAAAACATTGAAAAACCACCACTTTATGGTACTCGACATGGTATTGAAAGAATTCGACATGCAAGGAAGTTTTAATTGGCAGCATGATGACCAACAATTAAGAAACCGCGATGATCTCAAAGTGAACTTCTATGTTTCTTTTTAATATTGTGATAACATTTTGAAGTGTAAAAAATGTCACAATGGAATTCATTTTTATCCAATTTAATTGATTCTTATCCAACTTAATTGATTCTTGTCAGAAAATAATCTTCTTAACTGCAATTAAATCCACGTTTGATTTAATGTAACGAAAAGTCACAGAAGAAGAAAACAATGCTGAAGAGGATCTAGAGAGGGAGAGGTTTTAATTTAGTTCTCCAAATAACGGAGGACTTGGAAATTATGCTTGGAGCGTATGCTTCGACAACAAACTGATAGAGCATTCGAAGAAACGAATTACAGGATTTTCCAAGGATTCGCGAAACTGAAGAAAGTATTTGCCAATGAGTTGACTGACCAATTTTAAGAAGATGAAGAAATTTTAGAGGCACATATTATCCCGTAGTTTAAATGTGTTTATCTAAAGCTTTAAAACTTTTTTTTTCATTTGATTCGTTCTAACTTATTTAAAGATGTCTACATCTTAATCTTCTGCTGTAGATTGTAAAATTATGTATAGATTATAAAGCTAGTTATTTTTTGATTTAATGTTATTTTTTGACGCTTTGAAAATGCCACCATCTGTCAATATGATCAGGTTTCATTATTAACTTGCTGCGTCCTCCTGTGGTTCTAAATTGTGGTTTATTTTTTTTTACTTATGCCAACATATAACTTCAGATATTAAAACTTGTACAACAATTTTGTCATTTTATTTTTCTTAATTATTTTTTTGAAGTGTTCGGAAATTTTCCTATTTTTTCATGTCTACGAAGCCGTTTAATAAATGTCATATTAATAAATGTTATTTATAATGTTTTCATTAAGAAAACACATTGTTTAATATGTCTATTAGTGTATCAGGTAAATATGAAAAAGAAGCTATTTTTGAGATATAGAAACGAGATTTATTTCTACAATTGTTCAAATTTCAATTTTTTTATTTCGTGTGCTTTAGATGCCCCTAGCATCTATGAAATCGGTGGAAATCGTCGGTGGAAATTACATCCAAATTTCATGTGTTTTTGGTCATCATAAGTCCAAATTACAACTAAACATTTTGTATAAACTTGTTTCAGTTTTCTTTGAAATTCTCTTTCTAACGATGTATCCCTTGCCTAAACTAGTACATATATGTATACACATACATTAGATCTTTTTTCATAACTTGCATGTGCTAAAAGCCTTCAAAAATTATTTTTATTGAATTCGGGTTTAGTTTTGAGATATCGTTTCACATAATGCGTGCAGATTTTATAAGTATAGAATCTAAAAATTCAATGCGATATTTACGAAGCAAAACAAATGATAATTTTAAAAAAATCGTTCTACCGCGAGAGACAGAAAATAAATTAATAGTTACCGTTCGACATATTATCGTATCCATTTTGTTATGAAATTTCGGATCGCCCTTTTTGTTTTTCATTGATTTAAAGTTCGAAACTACCGTTGGGGGATAACTGATCAATGCACTGATAGTGTCAAAAAGCTCTACAACAACGTTGTTTTGTCTTTAATATGGGCTGCGATATCATGGTAGTAGAATTTGCGATAATAACGTATTAGATGGATATGTGTCTATTAGATGTAAGACACAATTGCGTCTAATACAAGAAGAAAATAAAAATTACACTAAAATATATTCGAAAAACGGTAGGTTTTTTAATATAATAAAAATATGAATGTTCGGAGAGACCCTTCTAAATAACCATTGAGTCGATTTTCTGTGTTTTTCAATGTTTTACAAAGTTTTTATTTTTGTTATTTAGAAAAGTGAAAACTTTCAAATATACTCACATAGCGAATAAAGCTGTTCTATCTTCTCTATTATGCCACAATTACATGAAAAGGGGGGATGGGCATGCGTGTAAAGCTTTATCTAAGACTGACCATTAACGGACGCACCATTCAGCGCATCCGTTCTATGTTGATCCAAATGATCCAATGGATTAATATCGACTACACTCACGATCTCTCCATGACGTATTTATAACTCTTGCCATCCTTGCGCTCAACTGTACCAAATACCTTGGTTCTACAGTATTTGTCTATTTATGAAAAATGACGCCTGTTAAGTTGCTGGGCTCTCGCGGTAACTCATGTCTCGTGTTGCTGTCGTCAGTATGAAGCTGACTAACTATTTCGAATTTGATTTGGGACAGACTACACCCCCCCCTCCCTCTCCCCATTCATTTCATATGTGGATAGCGCCGTTTGGTGTGGAACGTATAATATTTTAAGCGATTAAGTAATCCATCGCGTCGCCCCATTCGACTGAAATTGTAGATAATTTTGACATTCGCGAGCAGTCTTCGGGTTGCGATCTAGCCACTTGGAACATTACACTCGTCAGTTGTCACGTTAAAATAGGTTTGCAAAAAAATAAAAAAAGTGCGTTCCCCTGTCACTTTTTGATCACTTAGTTAATCTTTTTTTTAAATTTTTATCACTTAGTTAATCTGAAATAACATTAGCTATTTTAATTCTGATCTTTTCACAAATTTCATCAAGATTTTATAAGTAAAACTTAGTGAAATTTCAACATGCGAAACAGGATTTTCTATTTCAGTTTTCTGTTGCTATGTTTACATGTATGTATCTGTAGATCGTAGTGTAACTATGGTCAGATTTTTGGGACAAACAAATTAAAGGTTGCGAAACACAGTGTTTAGACCGTGTTTCTCTGAGATTTGGATAAAGGTACCATTTTTAAAGTGACGTTATTAATTGGTGATATACCTACGCGTTATTAATAATTTGTTTAATAAAATTATCCCCCTCTTGATTCAATACATTTTGCAAACATAGGTAATTGTACAACGAGTCTCAAAAATGTGTGAGAAATTGAAATAGATCAATTAATATAATAAGGTTTTTCATTAGTCTAAATATGGCAACGTTTAATTTGACTATCCCATAAATTATAATTAAAGCACCTTTTCATGACATAATTAAGGTATTTATTTCTAAATCATTTTGTTAGTATTGACATTGATACCAAATATTTTGCGGTATTATATTTAGATACGCAAAAATATCAAAGATTTATTTGAACTTCTTTAAGTTTTGATAAAATTTTCTTTCTAAATTTGCTATATTATTTGCGCTGTAAATAAGTATTAAAGAATGGGCTAGTTGACTAAATTTGGGAAATTGGATACTTTAACATATATTATCCCCAAAAAATTATATCTTTCTGAAAATCAAACATTTCCATTATGCATTTTTCGTTTTAAAAAAGTAATTTAAATTTACCATGAAAACGCTCAAAACTGTCATGGCACCCTGAATGACGTCACCCCATGTGAAACAATTGTGTCTGTATATGTCAGTTTCTTCTTTTGTTTAATTAAAATCGAATTCGTCTTGTTACAAGTATTGTGCGGTACCCCAGGGTAAAAGCATAAATATTAAAACACCAAACAAATTATTATATATGTTCCAAACAATGAACAAATACGGAAAAAGTGACTAAAACTTATAAAGATTCGTGCTCGTAGTTTATCTACAAATTCATGAATGTATTTTTGTGAAGATCATTTTGATGAAAGTATTTATTGTGAGTTTAAGTACTTATTCGATTTTGTGTTTTCACTACAAAATCATTGTAATTGTGATCCTGTATTTTACGATAATGACTTCGATTTATGTTTTTGGTTGAAACACATTAAAGTGTAAAAAGCTCTGATGTAATACACTTGATTACAAACTAACAAATTAATATGACACACACAATCTATTTTTAAATCTAAGCAATTCTGATGAATTTTGCAGTCACTATTTATACAAGTTTATAAAATAATAATGTATGAGTTGGGGTTGAGTTGTTTTGGTTATATGTTTTACTTCGCAAATCTAACCTGAAAACCAGTATCAATTACCTTACAATATGTGTGTAAAAAGGAACGGATACTGACTTAGAAGCTGAATTACCTAATACTATTTCAGCTTATAACACATATTTTACACTTGTGTATACTTACATTGAAGTTTTAACATTCTGAAATGCTAATGAACAGAAGTCACTGTTTGACGTGTCAAATCTATCAAGCGTCAATTTTGGGCAAATTATAAGCGTCAATTTTGTGCATATTATTGTTGTTTACTTTGCTAAAGCCTGATTTCGCTTATTTACTCTTATTGTACTTGTCTTTTAGTGTGTAATTAAGGACAACTCTATCAACTTAACGAAAATTGTACGAATACTGACTTAGAAACTGAATTACCTAATACTATTTCGGCTTATAACACATATTTTACATTGAAGTTTTAACATTCCGAAATTGTAATGAACAGAAGTCACTGTTTGACATGACAAATCTACAAAGCATCAATTTTGGGCTAATTATTATTGTTTACTTTGCTAAAGCCTGATTTCGCTTACTTACTCTTATTGTACTTGTCTTTTAGTGTGTAATTAAGGACAACTCTATCAACTTAACGAAAATTGTACGAATACTGACTTAGAAACTGAATTACCTAATACTATTTCGGCTTATAACACATATTTTACATTGAAGTTTTAACATTCCGAAATTGTAATGAACAGAAGTCACTGTTTGACATGACAAATCTACAAAGCATCAATTTTGGGCTAATTATTATTGTTTACTTTGCTAAAGCCTGATTTCGCTTACTTACTCTTATTGTACTTGTCTTTTAGTGTGTAATTAAGGACAACTCTATCAACTTAACGAAAATTGTACGAATACTGACTTAGAAACTGAATTACCTAATACTATTTCGGCTTATAACACATATTTTACACTTGTGTATACTTACATTGAAGTTTTAACATTCTGAACAGCTAATGAACAGAAGTCACTGTTTGACATGACAAATCTACCAGGCGTCAATTTTGGACAATTTATTATTGTTTACTTTGCTAAAACCTGATTTCACAATGGAATTGTATTTGTCGTTTAAGGTGTAGTTAAGGACAATTGTATCAACTTGACAAAAAATGTTAAGAACGAAAACTTATTCAAGTAACCTGTTCTATATACGAAAATGTTAACATAATGGTTTTTTGGGTGGTGTGACGTAATGTTTTCTGATTGGTGCTCATTGCCACGTGACTGAATTCGTAATGTTGCCGGATTTGTTTCTTCAAAATAATAATAATCTTTTCTTTTAAATATAAATAATATTGTTTTTTGGTATCCCCATATCGTGGTTAATCATTAGAAACTACAACCCATCCAATTTATTCTTAGTTCAAATTAGCCTATTTGAAAGTTTTTCGTCCACCGTAACCATTCGAAGTGTAAATGTATGCATATACAAATCGACTAATGACACTTTATAAGTTTTGTGTTACCATTATCGATTGTGTCATTCAGAAAATATTTAAATAAATCAAAGATAATGGTTAATAGAGCATGAAATAAACTGAGGTTTGGGTATGGAGTGAGGAGATGAGGAGGTGAGGGTACGGAGTGGTCGATAGGAAAAACACACAAACAAAGTGTGTGAAGGTCAGATATTTATTGTAATTGACTCAAGATGCGGGAGGTGAACAAAATGTAACACAAAGATGTTATGTGGACACCGACAAGGGCACAAGCGTCGATATCGCAAACGATATCTTCACACATTGATCAAGGATCACAGCTGTGAACTCCGCTAATTATGAGCACAGGTAAGTCTATGATTTGGCGCTGGGACAAGAAAATATACCATTCGAAAAAAAAAGAAACGTTTCATTGAGATTTCATTTGATGTGAAATTAAAAAAACGTTCATGGCTTTATATGTGTTTTTCTCATAATTAGTTTGCTTGTATTAGCTGTTAATACATATTTAGGTTAAGTACAATTTGGATATTATCGTTTTTGCCGGCACAGGGTTTATTTGTCCACGGAAGTAAGATGCAAGTTGTTAAAGAAATAAAAAATATTGACAAGTATTTAATTCTTACCTCTTTGTTTGTAATTATATATTATTAAATATGTAATAGATAGTTAAATAAACGGTGATACAAATATAAATAATAAAATGAAAGAACTTATAAAAAATAATTGATTAAATTTGTTTCCGTTACTTGTGCGTAAAAGTTGATTGATGTATCACATTATTGGACTGACGGTATCTTGCACCGTCCCTATTGCTTCAAACACAGAAATGCCTGTTCTCTTGACGTCATAATTTCTAAAGATCAAACATAAATCTGCAATTTAGTATCTTATTGAATTTACAAAAATCACTTGCTTTCTTAAATGTTACAAGAAGCATCAAATGGCATATTCATTGAATTTTCAAGTATACCACATATTTAAAAAAAAATTAGAGTACAATAAATGAAAAGGAATGATTTTTTTTTAAATTGTCTCTTCTCTTCTGTGTAGGGTTGCCACCTTTTTTAAAACAAATAGAGTATATTTACTTTCTAAGGTAAAAAAAATAAAGTACAATGTCTAAAAATAAAGTATTATTTATTTATTTAAATATTTTTTCCATACATATTTTTTGTTACTTCTAGCAACATCTAACAAACATTTTTTATCAAAAAACGTCTAAACCACATCTTTACAATCTATGTCCATGTTGAGATAGATAAATAATTCGGTTTTTATTAAGTTTAGGGACGCTCTACTTCGTTCGTCCCGCCACTTAGCATTCATTAGAGAAAAGACTCTCTGTAAATGCTGAAGTGGCGGGAATGGATAGCAGAAATTACACGATCTTGTACATATTTACAAAATAATTACTACTATGGAAATATGTTTGCCGCTCATGCGATGTAGATAATTCCGAAAAATCTACAGAATTATTGACTTGTGCATATAACTCTTTCAATAAATTAATTTCTTCATACAGGTCATCCATGTTAATATCAAACTTCTGCAGTCTCAAAATTATAAGTATGTGAACAAAATGCTCATATTCAACATTACCTACTTTTTGCATTTATGACGCTCAATGAAAAGAGCCAATTTGTGTGACTACTAACGTGACTCCGGGTACTCTAAGGCTTTATCCAAGAACAACATGAAATTTTTAATAATTTTCTGACTAACTTCAGGCGACGACAACTCAATTTCTTTAATTTTTTTTTCAGTTTCATATCCAAAGAAGAGATCTTCTTTTCTTTTCATTAATTCTTTTCTAAGATTGTGCATAACATTGTATACAACAAAATTGTTGTCTTATTCCCTTCTAAAAGTTTTACAGTTTTACTAAGCACATATAAAATGTGGTTTTCCAATTTAACAATATTGTATTCACATAAGGTAGGCCATCTGGTTCCTACATGCCGTTTGAGTTCACGAAAATCTCCATCTACCGATTCTATGAATATTTTTAATTCTTATCTTCGGACAGCCGAGTGGGAAAAATGACCATAGATTTTAAGGATAACATACTCAATGTCATAGGATAAAAAGTTCCTGGCGTGTTTCGTGCAATTGTGCACTATATGTGCATAACAATTTCCCTTAATCAAGTCCGGTACCAAATCTCTAATGTTTACAAATAATGAATGGTTTATTCCAAAATTGGCATTTGTGTTGTTAGCACTTAGCCCAGATATATTCCAATGATAATTTCATATGATAATTTGCATTGCTCTACTGACTTTTGAATTGCGTGAACCATGCAATCAGTTGATTCATTGCTATTTTCATAGAAATCAGTTAATTTTCTTTGAATGCCATTTTCAGCTGTAAAATATTGCACAACTAATGGAAAAAGTTTATATTTTTTTATTGGAAGCATCCTTTTGCAAGCAGAAAAATTAATTGCATGTATTCAAATCGTCTATTATTGTAAAACATATGGCCCCAACACCTCTGTAACTAGAGCTTCCATTTTGGTCCTGGCTAAACGAATACTTGTAGCTGTGTTTGAATTAACATAAATCATTTTATTTAACTTAACAGTACATTCCATACAATTAAAGAACAAAATATGCTTAACAGTGTGATATGTTAAGGCTAGGTAGTTCAGCAGCCGTAATATTGTCTTTATCACTGCAAAATTAACTTTGGGAAGAAGTGGAAACAGAAGCAGACTCAAGAAAACTTTCAAGCAGTTCAGATGATTTTTTCAGTCTATATTTCGACGTATGCTGTTTTGTTTGGAGATGTTGCTTAACCTGCAAACAAATAATAAACCCTTCACCTACCACCAGACACACCAGAGACCCCAAACCATCACGAAACCAAAGATTTATTGTGATTCTATCCCTGCATGCTTGTTTGTCCAACCGATACTCACACAGGTAAACATCCACCTAAGATTAAATTTTTTCCACATATTCCAGCTAAAACAATAGTAAAAATTACTCAACATAATTTGCATTTCCCATTAAAATAGTTTTGAGGATCATTGGTTAATCAAACACAATGTTTTTTTTCCCATAGACTTTTATACTTTTGCATTCGTTTTGTTTGCTTTCCATCCATTGTTTTATGGCATTTATTCAGTGTACTGTATTCAGATTTATATGTGCCGTCCAATTCTATGTTAGAGTCCAATTCCTGTATTCGTTTTTCAGGTGTATTTCGTAAGCTACAATTATATGCATCCATAATCGAATATTTATCACAACACTGTACAACATACCAAGAACAAAAAATAATATTTGAACAACAAACAGTAAACAATTACGAATTGAGATGTAACAGTAAACAATACATTTCTGGTTTCTTTTCGTAAACAATTAAATAAAACCTTCAACAGTCGAAATAGGTAAAATAAAGTATTTTCACGTACTTTTTTGGTTTCATAAAGTATAAAGTACGTTTACCCGAAATAACGTACAAAACTTTATTATAAAGTACGGGTGGCAACCCTACTTCTGTCACTTAATAGTTATTTATTAATTCTCTTTTCTTCTATATAGTGTGGAAGAAGATGTATGAATATGTAATCACCCTTCTGTATATTTTTTATATCTTCATAAATTCCACTGCCCATTTGGTGTTATATTTAGTACTCGTGGTTGTCAATGGACTATGTGTTAAATAAGTATAATATACAGTGTTTAAGAAACAGGTTGACTGCGACACACACTTGTCCCGAGAGGTTTGTGAACCCAGATAACATGTTTACTGATTTATTGCACAGGAGTACAAGACCTGTTCTTTACATTTAAAAAATTATTTAAATAAAAATAAAACAAAAGGTTTTTATTATTTAATTCTTTGCAAAATTGATTGCCGTCTGTTGCTTAGCAAAGGTGGGATTTGTTTAGAGTTAAAGATATTATCCATAGGGTTTTTGTTTTGTATTTTAATACATATAATTTTAAAAAGAAAAAGTAGGCTAATTCAGTTCTCATTTGTTAACCAGGTATACTAACTTATTGTATAACTGTCCTATTTTTTCCAAATTGCGTATGCACGGTTATTTTCCATTTTTATATTATGTTGAAATAGATTGGAATCAAAATAAAATTTATTGCCGTGTAAAAGTGGTTATAAGTGCAAAGCTGAACGCTTGGTTCCTCCTTTGATTATGTTCTTTAAATCCGTGGAAAGATGTAAAATTTCAATCGCGATTAAACGAAGTCATTTTTTGCGTTTATAGTTTTCACTCTTTCCTTCGTATGTTTCAATATTTCGTAATGTTTTATTTATGTAATGTTGTGAATTATAATTTTAGTGAATGAAATTAATTTACAATTTCAGCTACAGAAAACCTAATGGAATTTTCTTATATTTGCTTATGTAAGCATGCGATACATTGTATTCTTGTATGCACTAACGAGAGACGGGATCAAATTTTTATTGGGTCAGACTTTTTTTTCAGTATTATCGTTATACTAAATACCATTCCAAGACTTATGACATATTTGCAGGAAATCGAATAAGTCCAAAAAATTGCAGAGGTAGACAAACTCCGAAGGCTCGTCCTTCTAAAATAGGATCCTTGCAATATGATTAAAATATTAACGACAGTTCGTCTCTGCTGTGTAGCACTCAGAAAAATGTACATTCCGGTTTTGATGTTGTTTCTTATTTCGACATTTTCATTAAATCATACTTGTCACAATTTTAAGTGTTTAGATATAAGCGGATCGTTTCGAAAGAAATATTCGTTTTGAAAAACAAAACATTTACAAATTTTGTGAAATATTCCCCGTTTTTTAAAAAGGATGGTATTATTTCTGGTAAGGAATTATAGTAATAAAATAATAATTAGGGTAAAATGTAAGTGTAAACTTATAAATATTAAATATCGGTAAGTATGAGCGAAACTTTTTATCCATTTATGATATTAGGGAACAAGTGCTATTTAGCAACAGTGATATTCTGACAAATATTTTGATATGACATGAAGAATATGCGTAAAAAATCACGTATTCAATAATATATTGCATCTCGCGATTATTACTTACGAGAAATAGATAATTACTTACGAGAAATTACTTAAGAAAAATATCTTCAAATTTGTTTGTCCTTAACTTTTTTTTACTAAATTTACAATGAGTTTGTCATTAGATACTTTCTATACTTATATATTATACAAATAAAATATAAAACCTTCAAAGAACAGTTATTCTTACTCATACAAAAAAGATTATTAATTATATTCAAATTAAAATGTAAATACCTACTACTATCAACAGCCTTCGACTAGATTCAAATTGTAGGGTAGATTACTATTAAATTATTACATTTATATACCGATGTAATAAAAATAGGCGGCGTCCCAATTTTAATACAATTGTGACAATTATCTATACGCAGTGATTTCCACGAAAACCAGCAGCTGTCTATTTACAATACGCCCAAAAACATGATTGTAGAACAAAGTTATTGATGATCGTTAAACACCGCCTATACATTCCATTAAAGTAACTATAATTAACGCGAGTTCGTGCATTGCATATTATTTACTTTTTTTGTTACTTGTAAGTGGGAACTTTTACATTTAACACGTACGTAGGTTTTATTATTATATCTACATTACAAATATAATCTTCCTATGAACTATATTAAAGTATTAACAAATGAGTAAAAAACTTACAGTAGACACAAAATATCAGCGCGAACTATTTCAAACAAATTCGATTCCCCACTGGTGGCCTCGCTGGCCGGCTTTACGTTATCCATCGTCGCTAATAATGACTCACAGTTCACACGAACACGGCACCAGATTAGCTTTGATACTGTACTATTGTAGATAAGTACTTAGGCCGATATAAAAAATATAAATTAAACAAAATATGTACGAGCAATTGACTAACTAAACCAACGCTGACATAATGACGTCTTACGTCAAATGCGTTTTATTGCAGTATCTAATTGAAATACAATAGGAAATTTACATGTATTATGTAAATTTGTGGCAAAGAAACTGTTGTTTAAAATATCAATCTTGTTGATAACAGATTTTCATGGATTTTATCAATATATGTATTTATTATGTCTTAGTAATGTAAATTCATGTTATTTCCGAAAAAAATGTATTGACATAACTCTGATAAAATAAAAATGATATTAAAAAAGTATTTTTGACTAAATCTTTAGATAAATATTATATTATTTGAGAGTAACGTATGTAACTTATTAAAAGATGTCGTTTCTGAATAAGTTCTCCAATTTTAATACATTTTAAGGCGTAGTTTAAATGAATATTCGCGCAATTTATTGTAGATAGGTGCGTGATATTTAATATAATAATATCATCTATTATTTCTACATTCTCCAAGTTTCTGATAGTAATAAGACTGAAAAATAAAAAAAACTTACAAACACTTCGCAGTGATTATGTTAATTAGACGTAAACAATATTTAAATAAACAAATTCAAACTAATTACCTAATGCACTGTGGTTCATTTTTTTCTCATGCACTGTGATTTCAATAGCTAAAAATTATTTTTTAAAAGAACTTCTTCAGGTAGCACATAAATTGATTCTGGCAATGTCATAAAAATGTGTAACACGAGTAAAGCGGCTAGGGTATAAATTGAAATTTGACAGTAGATATTTATCTGGTACATATTTTAATTTGACTTACAGTAAATCGATTCGATCATTTTCGAAAATTTTAAGAACAAAATTAGCTGAATAAATTTTTTAGTAACGGATAAACACAACATTATAGATAATCTTGAATTCACAAAATAATTAATAATGCCTAATTAGAGATTTGGCATAATTCATAATATAGAAATTTCAAACAAGTAGTTTTCCATGCACACAGTAGGTTTTATACAAAAGTATATCTGAAGTATACTTACACTTAACAAATATAAAATTTGCAAAGTTTTGAAATTGTGGCATATTTTAAATTAATAAAATATGCCGCAAATAACTATTATCAAACGAAATGATCGGCAGCAAAAAAACAGTCTACTTCGTTTGATAGTTTCTACCGCAATGACTGTCATTGTTTTTTGTTATTATTTTCATGGTATTCTGATATTTCATTGCAATCATTTATTGATTAATTACGTTAGTTAAATTTTGAATATATATTCTGTTTACTTCATGACCCATCAGTAACTATATTCAACCAGTAGTTATAATCTTTTGTTCGGTAAGTTTTTTCTTCTTTTTTTATATATTTTCATTTACTTCTGCCAAATAGATCTTGTTGCTATTTGATGAACATGGATTTAGCTATTTCCTTTAAAGCACCATACCCTTCTAAATTCACTATTTTTTAACGAATTTGCTTGTCTTATTTCCCCAACTAGTTTTGTTGCCGTAATGAATTTCCCACCGGAACTAAACGCAAAATAAAAGAGAAAATTGTGAAAAAATAAGTAAAAAATTTCCCTTCCTTCCATCCTTCTGACTCCTTCTGTACTTAAATAGAGGTTACAATTCCTTGTAAGACCCTTCGCACTCCTTTTTCATATGGAAATTATGATTTTTCTCCCATCATCCCAGTCTTCTTCTCCTCTCTCCCACCCTTTATATTATTTTGAGGGTCGCTTGTATGTTTCCGGCGACATTGGATCATTTATTGTCCACGTTCAAAGAAAAGAACTCCAGCCCAACCCCAGTTCAAATTTGATTACGTGCTAAAAAATTGCCAGGTCGATGTACAATCCGGGATGGAGTTTAGCTATTGCCAGAAAAAGGATTTCGATGGAGTTTTCATTTGCAGACTCCGCCAGCTGTTTTGTAATTCACTCTGCTTTTGCGGAACAGAATAAATTGTTCATCCGTCCTTTAACGTTAGTCGTGTGGGTATTGTTCGCAATGTTCCAGTCGATTGGTCTCACAAAAAATTGAAGTCTCAGAAATTTTCAATAAAGTTATTAAAGTCCGTCGTTTAAAGTTTAAAAAAATAATTGATGGCCAACCCAAATATTTTCCATCAGAGACGATGGTTGTCAGCTTTCGGTCATCGACGACGTATATTTATGATAGATTCTTCTCTTTTAATATCAAACTATGAATTCCCTACGATACAATGTTTCAAATGTTGCAGGTTTGGACATATGACTGAAAAATGCCGATCTTTCTAGTGTTGTTTGCGATGTGAGAAGGTCACCTAGGACGAAACTGTCCTCCTGGTATTGACAAGGTGAAATGTCTTTCTTATAGTGGAAATCATGATTCAAGTTGATTGATGATAGAATTTTTCCGGAACACGAAAGACAAAAAAGATCAAATTTGAAATGTTTGGAAGACACACCCATGCTCCTCTTGCTACCTCTCTTCCAACCCTTATATATAATCAGAAACTTGATTTAAGTCAGTATACCATTATAAGATCCAGAGCTCTGTCTGTCGACGGGATGATAGGAGGCGGATTCACTTTATTGATTCACCTACTTGACAAATCCCTTCTCTTCTCCCAGATTTCTCTTTGTTTCCGCAATTGTCACTTCAATGTTGTTGATGTGAGAACCAAAGATACCACCATCCTTCCTGTACATTCCCGGTAGCATTAGAACTACGGGATATTTTATCCTTAATTCCTGACCATATTTTATTTTTGGGTATTTTAATGCTCATCATCCGTCTTGGGGTTTCACCCGAAGCACCCCGCTTGGCCACTACTTGGTGGAACTTCAGGACTACTTTGGCCTATGTTTACTAAATGATGGCTCTTCAACACGAGTTCCCATCCCATCTCAGAATCCGAGTTTAGTAGATATTTTCCTTTGCTCCTAATTTTTGACATCCTTAGCTTCTTGGAATATTGTATCTGTTCTTGGAATATTGTTCTCCCGTTTAAATTTAAATATTGCAAGAATTCCCCCTCTCTAAAAATCTAATCCACATATTTTTTATTGGGTAGATTGGGTGGATTCCGCACTTTCTTCAATGTATGAGTAGATTCTCTCCATCTAGTGACCTAGTACTATTCAAGCATTGGCTTTTTCTATGACCAATTTGTAAGAGATTGAAACGATATTTAAATCTAACATGTCGGAAGCAAACTTCCTCTTGTTTTGAAAGACTCAAGTATAGACTGAAGGATTTACCCTTAAAAAAGAGGGTAGACTGGAAGAAATTCTGTTTCTCCTCCTCTCCTTCCACTCTTCCTTTTGTCGTCTTATCTAATATAAAATTTGTTTTTGGTCTATTTTTAACTTGATCTAGCCAAACCCGTCCACGGGAATTGTGTAGACCAATTTTTAAATAAACTCGATCCCTACACTTTGCAATACTAATTCTTAGATATATTCCTAGATTAAATTATCCTTGAATACTTACATTGACACTCACATTGAACATGCCATTTCCTGATACCAGGCTAATATGAATATTTTCCGTGCTGTTTCTTGAGTGTGGTGGACTCACACCCTACCACATTGAAGTTAATGTACATATCTGGTATACAGTTTATCTAGACTATAGTTTATACCACCTTGATCTCATATTCAAAGTCAATGACACTAAGTTGACCGTCGTCCAATCTCAAGTACTGAGGATTATAGCGAGTGCAATGAAATCGACTAGATTGGACGAGAACATACACAGACGCTTCAAAGACTCTGTAAAATGGCTATGTCGGCGGATTGTTTCACGACCCAGTCACCTTTTATTCGGTATATTTCCGCCCCCAAAGGGAATACTCTGTGTTATCCGGGGAGTGCTATGGGAAATATTTTTTTTGTTAAATACATATGGTTTAACGTATATTCTTTCATTTATTATACAAGAAATAATGAATTCGTGTTATAAAAACAAATTTCAGTGTTAAGAGTGTGTTCTTTAATACTAAAAATTCATTGTAAATTTACTGAAAAAAGTCAGGAATAAACAAATTTGAAGATATTCTTCATGAGTATTTTTTTAAATCGATTTTTTATCATAAAAACTTTTGAAAAATATGAAATTTTACCTTCTGATATAAATGAGGCCAAGTACATTGGTTGCATAGGTTTTCCCAATCGACCAAGTTATAGTATTTTCAGCATAATCTAGTATTTTTTTGCCGCAAAAAATTTGGCTTATGGATATCCCAAAATCCGGAAAAAATATATCTGCTGGGAGAGATTGGGCAGCAGGATTTAAAAAGATATTTGGCAATTTAATAGAATTGTACATAGAGATGACGCTGATGTTCCAGATGTAACAAATGAAGAAAATACTCAAGAGCTAGGTTTAAGGAAGTGACCGAAAACTGTGAAGAAGACGAAATACCAGTTGTTGAAAAATGATTGAAAGAGGATATAATATTATCTCCTAAAATAGTTTCACCAACATCTGTGAAAATGGTTAAACTATATCCAACAATACAAGATAACAAGTCTTTGGTCAAAATAATTCTTCATCGAAAAAACGAAGAAACAAAGAGCGTCTTTACTGATGCGCTCGCAAGAGATTGCAAAGATTGCATGAAGAGAAGGAAAGAAAAAGCAATTCAAAATTATGAAACTACAAAAAAAAACAATAAAAAAACGATATTGTCGTTCGTTATCTGACTCAAACACCAGTCATATAATGAAGATCTTGAGGGTACATCTAGTTGAGAAGGATTTAAATTTTGATCTTATCAATCCTGAGAGTATAAATATGATAAGTAAGAAGGACGTAAGTGGATATAAAGTCCAATGAATGCGAAACGTTTTCATATTTTGTTATTTTCAAACTTTCTCTTTGAAAGGATAAGTATTAAAGAGGTTTATTTTACTTTTGAAATATAATTGAGACTTTATGTATATATTATATATTATAACAATTTTATATATTATAACAATTGTACTACTGATTATGACATCTGGCAATAAAAATAGATTTTTTCGATACAGAATTGAGTATTATTAATATTCTCATACAATATATGTTTTTTCTTATTTTGGCAAAACTTACGGATGCATCCATCCACTTTATCAGCGGGACACTCCAGGTCAGAGAGGCGGTAAGCGACTCTCCAAGGTTGACCTGTTGAGACGAATGTGCAAATGAGCCAGTCTGGTGTCGATGATTGCGAGTAAAGCACACGTTAAGCTGACAATATGACGCGCATTCACGCTATAGGTAAGTTTCGTATTCATTTTCTTACGACGAAACATAATATGATTATTTAAACTCATTAACAACAATATTGTCAAATTTGTACGGTGATGATGATTATTTAAATATTTAAAAGATTAAAGAAATAAAATATTAATGATGTCAATATAATGACTCAGCGCCGTTAAATTGAATGCAAAATATTTTAATCAATTACTAATACGATTAAGCAACGATTGACTGTTATTAAAATATAATGTCTAATTCAATTCAATTATGTAATTAATTTATGAAAAATCGTATTTAATTTAAAAAAAAATTCTACAAAATGAAGTCGCGACCAAACAAAACAATTGCGGGCGAATGAAAATATGAGTTCGATCTTTTTAAAAAATGGCGGGATATAGTTTTTGACTTGGGTAAAAATGGAAGATATGAAAACAATGATATTTTATAATTAATATTATGTTTTTTATATAGAAACAATGATATTTTATCAAGATATGAAACAACGATATTTTATAATTGATATTATGTTTTTATATAGATCTAATGATCCTTTTCGTATCTACTGTTGTTAATATTGGTTTGAACATTTTTATAAATGTTATTAAAAAATAAGTTGACGTTTTTATAAAATACCTGTCACTTATATTAAAAGAAAAAATATATATAAACGTTGTATTAGTCCATTTGTGTTGATAAATGATTGTGTTTTTTATTATTGGTTTATACAATGTTGTTTGTATATTGATTATACCAATAATTGGCTTTATATGTATATGTTTCAATCTCGTATGTATATGTTTCAGTTTCAAGACTGCTTTAAATGTATATGTTTCAATCTCAAGTTTTTGTATCATTGATCTTAACTATTTTCACTTCAGCGAAAAAAAAAGTTATACCTTTATACTCATTAAAGCAAATCGTAAGGACAAACAAACGTTAAAATAGCTGTTTATAATTTGTTAATCTCATTAAATTATTTATACGGGCGTAATGATTCAGAAAACGTAAACAAATTATTAAGATAATTTAAAGGCTTTTTTTTTCATTTTGCATTTCATTTATTTGTTTCCTCACCTGAATTATTTCTATCGGAATAAAGTTATATTTTATTTGGAATCTCTGGAAATTACTTATTTACTTCACTAATTTCAGTAACTTTGGAAAATTTCACGGCTATAATGTCAAATCAAATGTTTGCCTTGGATTGTATTACGTTTCGAAATACATTTCGAATAAGGAAAGTGATCAGTATTATTCAGATTGCTGCGTATTAACGAATGGTTTTTATGAAATATCCTAATATATATTCATCCACTTCGCCTTTTTACAACGATAGCCTAAATATTTTGTTACTTGCTATGATTCTCAAATAATTTCGATAACATAGTTGTTCTTCCTTTTGTAGAGTATTCTAGGCATTATACCTTATTGGAGTATAATCTATGACAATAGATGGTTTTTATGAAATCTCCTAATATCAATTCATCCGTTTCACCCAATATTTTGTTACTTACTGTGATCCCCAAATAATTTCGATAACATAATTGTTCTCCCTTTTTTAGAGTATTCTAGGCATTATACCTTATTGGGGTATAATCTATGACAATAGATGGTTTTTATGAAATCTCCTAATATCAATTCATCCGCTTCACCCAATATTTTGTTACTTACTCTGATCCCCAAATAATTTCGATAACATAATTGTTCTCTCTTTTGTAGAGTATTCTAGGCATTATACCTTACTGAAGGTATAATCTATGACAATTCGAGGTTAATTTATTATAGGTTTATTTGCATTTGTCATAGTTCCCTAGAAAAAAGGCATTTGTAACGTAACTTCTAATACTCCAGATTGAGGAATCATAAATTGGTCGTTGTTTGATTACTTCACATATCTAGCATATTTTGTAAATTAGTTTAAGCGATATAAATTTATCGGAAAAGAGTAACTATGGTGGAAGAGAAAAATCATTAAATAATGCCTGATATTTTATGGTATATTTTGTTGAACATCATAGATTATAGAATGTTATGGCTTATATAAAAACAGATTTTAATATATCGAGAAAACTGACATATAAATCGTTTTTGATTGTACTTATTTTTTTTATGGGTAATATCACCTAATTTATTATTAAATAAAAACTTAATTTAAATAAATATGTTAAATGGTGGCTGAAAGTGTTTAGAAGTGTTGGTAATGCTCGTGTTATTCAAACATTACTGCGTTTTTGCACATCGTCATTTTATATTGCTGCGTATGGCAGGCAAATAAACTCGTTAAGTGCGAGTATAACGAGAGTTTCGTACACACAAGTTGAGCATGTGTTAATATTTAGGTATAAGTATATTCATGTCTACAAATAATATTATTTTGTAAGTAGACTATTAGAAGCGTAAAGTATCACGGAATTAACAAAACATCGCCATAATTGTCGGTAACTTTTAGTTAAGTTGCTAGTAACGCAGCTTTCTTTTCTTAATTTTGACTTCAGCAGTTGCGGGGAAAGGTTTCATATTCTTTTTGACATTTTCAAAAGTATCTCAAGAATTTTCTTATATACGTTATCGATTTCTTTATTTGTCCTTTTTAAATTTTTTTTATAAATATTTTGAAATGCTAACTAATGAAATGTAAGCGAGTTAATATGCCTTATCATTATACCAAATTTTATGTTTTTACGTGAAACAATTTCTGAGAAAAATGGCCGCCGCAATCGGTCAGATATTTGCGAAATGTATTAAGGAAATATTGATAAGTGACTTCCTTTTTAAATGACCAATGAGAAGTTATAACTAAATAGGAAAAAATATTGTCAGTGAAATATTTCAAATAGTTATAACATAAGTAAATAATATCTAATGAAGAACGAACTCTCGATACCTTAGGTTTGTGTGTATGTACCTACCTGTTTGTTATCTCCATTTTAACGGAAGGAAGGATATATATTAAATGTATTAAGGTTAATGATACAAATGAATCGTGCACAGTGGTTACTTAAATATAAAAATGGTTTTAATGTTCTTTGAAAACAATTAAGTAAACAGCGACACCTGTATGTAATACAATTTTTCCGCCTAGGAAGGGACTGGAAGAATGCTGAGCTGAAAGAGTAATCGATTAAATTTAAGCGTATTGCAATATCTCATAACTATTCTTAAGTGAGAAAACTTAATTAATATATGTTCATCAGTTAAATTACTTTCCGATTCTTACATACTTGACTTAGTTTTGTAAACTGAATTTTATATAGGTGCTTTCGAATTAAGTTACGTACAAATAAAAAATGGACGTCACTTCAAATATAAAACACAAGTTTACTACTCAAGTTAATTAATAATGATGGATTATTGCTATTGAATTGGCCAAATGTTATCTAAGTTCAAACAAAAATTTCTTGAAATTATTATATAATCATATATTTTGTTATTGTCAATTTGAATAGGTAGCGGAAAAGGGGAAACGGGAGTCACTTAAGCGATAATTTAAATAACGAAAAAAATTGTTGTGCTGACTTTATTAAAATAATTTTTTTACATACTGTAACTAATCATCTATCAATCTCAATATAATTTTTTTCATTTGGAATCATACTTTGGCATTAATTGAAGTTTTTAAAAAAATCAGCTTTGACCACCATTGTCCTGACATGCGGGTAATTGTAGTCAGCCTGTAGGACAATGAGGGTCAAGGATACAATTCCCCTCTTCAGCAATTGTCGCACACATAACCTTCAGGAGAGTCCCACCCCGTGCTGTCTGCGTGAGCCCACAATCCGCAGGATGTGCATCGGTACCACATTTCGTTGTTACGGCCAAATTCGGAGCAGATCAAACAAATGTTGGCAGCATCGCCGGCAACATCGACTTCGTTGTCATCGCATATATTAGTCAGACTTATATCGGACTCTGTGGAAGAGTTTGGATCTTGAAGTACACGCCTCTTGGCCTTGTTTACAGATTTCTGTTGTGCAAGGCGTTTCTTGCTTGCTACTATAGCTCGTCCTTTTAATGTCTTAGCTGATGTCTTGTTATTTTCATTTCTTTTATTATAATCTTTATTTTTTTTATTTTCTTGTTTTCTTTGTCTATCAAGCTTTCTTTTAATGGTGTTGTCGTCAAAATCTTGGCATGTTGCTTTGCGCGGCCTTTTCTTGTGGTAACAGATTGTTTTCCTTTATGAATCGGGAACAGTGTATTGATTATTATTTGACTTGAATTTGCGTCTGGTATTTGATTTGATTGTGTTGACATGGATGGCATTTCGTTGTCAGTTGTAGAGGCCATTGATGAACATGGAATTTGAGCAGCAATCGTTCGGATGGGAACGGAAATAGAAGGCGTCGCAACAACTAAGAACCTTAGTTGTTGCGACGGAAGCGGCCGTCGATGGGATTTGGCCGTCAGTTGTTGGGACGGAGAAAACACTGTTATGGACAAATACTACAGACTCATTCAGAACTTCAGCTGCAATGAAGTCTTCTTGAGAAAATACGTTGCGGTTAAGTGGGAAAGTCCCTGCTGCTAGAAAGCCCGACTCTCCTTTGCTGATTGACGCCACAGCTGAATATGCGTTATTAAACAAAGAAGCCACATCATATGGCGTTATCTTTTCTGCCAACCAGTTTTTCAAAAACAAGTCGTATTCTCTTTTGTATGCCGCTTTGAGTGGTCCATAGAATGTTATATCTAAGGGTTGCATCCTGTGTGAGGTATGAGGAGGTAATGAGAGCATGTGAATATTATTTTCCTTGCAGTGCTCATATACACCCAATGAGGCGTGACTGGTATGATTATCAAGTATAAGCAACACAGGTTCTTCTACTGCCGGTTTAACATGACTAGTGAAATGTTTTAGCCATTAATAAAAAAGATCCTCGTTGATCCGACCATTGTCGGAGCATTTGTATAATGATCCTGCAGGACCATCCTTCTCTAGCTGTGGGGTCATACTTTTCCTGGGAAAAATGAATATTGGTGGAACAAATCTACCTGCGGCGCTCATTGCACATAATAACGTTATGTTTTTCCCTCGCTCCCAGCTTGTTATGGAGCCAACCCTTGTTTGTCCCTCCGGGGCCAGTATTTTGCTACGATCTTGCACAGTGGAAATCCCTGTTTCGTCGCAGTTGTATATATTTTTAGGAGCGAAATCATGTTTTGTCATCAACTCTTCCAGTAGTGTATAAAATAACTGAACCTCTGTTTTATAGAAAGCAGCGATACGATTAATACTAGTGGCTTTCGGTTTTCTTGCGGAAATGTTATTTCTTCTCAAAAAGCCTTCCAACCAATCACGTCCTGCCATTTTTGAATTTAGGTCAAAATTATATTTCAGTCCTAGGTCATCTGCATATTTGTAAGCTATTTTTTCTTATTTGAATAGCAGTGCAACCATAAAAAATATTCGAAAGTAACTTAATCCGTTCACTAAAGTGTGCTCTAATTCAGCAGTAAATAATGGGTGTCGCCCTAAACACGGATCGGAAAAGGTTTGGTTCTTCAATCGCTTTTGGAGATTCGAAAACGGAATGTTCATAGATTTTGCAGCCTGCCTCATTGAAAGTCCTTGTTTCATAAGGTTGCTTGCTTGTGCTAATGTGGCAGAAGACCAATGAGCTTTATTCGTTGATCGAGGACGTATTTTCGGCACCTACGAATAAGAAAAAGAAATAAATTATAAAATAAAGGTAAGCGGGCAATGGGTGTCAGTGACAATAATTGATGTTCGTCAAAAAAATCAAATTTAATAAATAGCTTAAGGATTCACTGAAAATCTTTCATGGTACGATTTTTACGTGGTTTATGTAAAACGGAGTTGATAACACATTAATAAAATTACTTTAAAAATAATTACTTACTGTTTAATTTGTGCACACGTAAAATTAGATCAAAACGCAGGAAACAGTGACGCGGCCTTCCCTTGTAAACCTGACAGGCGAACTGAACGGACGTGCGGCGGCGGACGAGGAGCGGTACGATCGGTTATTTTCGCCGCTATTCGTGTTTCATCGGGTTTTTGTTTTCTAGATATCGTAGTGACCACCATTGCCTGCTGACTCCCATTGCCTGGTTCTCCCCTATAAAATCATATAAAAATGATAAAGCAATTAACACACGGGCGGGTGGGTAATTAACGCAGATAATTTTTTTGTTACAGCTCGCATTGTTAGTGATAATGACAAAACATATTCGTTTGTATTATACCTATATTATGTAAAAAAATATGATTTTTATTTGCTTACTTCGAAATGTGCGTTTTGTCGGTATAACAGATGTGGCTGTTATAAATCGGCGTGATAATCTATATTTTTTCTAAATTTCTGTGATAACCTGCAGTTCGTTCTACGAATGGTTGTTGTTATTTTGGTATAATATGCCTGTTTCGTAATGTAATCTGATGTGTGTTAAACAGATTGTACGTTGGCAGATACAACCAATATCTAGGTACATTACTACCACATGTTGAAATCTAATGACGGGTTTCCCATACAGCAACAAGGAAATGAATGACTCATTAGAAGGAAAATATTTGTTGAGTACAGAGGATATTTAATATGACGTTTCATGATTTGTTGTGTTTGAACTACGTGTTTGAAACGATTTAAAGTTTGTAAAAATATTTTTTTTTGTTTATTATACTTCAGATATACTTTTGTATAAAAACTGCAGTGTGCATGGAAAACTACTTGTTTGAAATTTCTATATTATGAACTATACCAATTCGCTAATTAGGCATTATTAATTGTTTTGTGAATTCAAAATTATCTATAATGTTGTGTTTATCCGTTACTAAAAATGTTATTCAGCTAATTTTGTTTTTGAAATTTTCGAAAATGATCGAATCGATTTACTGTAAGTCAAATTAAAATATGTACCAGATAAATATCTATTGTCGAATTTCAATTTATACCCTAGCCGCTTTACGCTCGTTATAGATTTTTATGACATTGCCAGAATCAATTTATTTTGAAGTTCCTTTAAAAAATAATTTTTAGCTATTGAAATCACAGTGCATGAGAAAAAAATTGGAACACAGTGCACGGGAAAAGTTTTCATTAGGTAATTAGTTTGAATTTGTTTATTTAAACATTGTTTACGTCTAATTAACATAATAACTGCCGAGTGTTTATAAGTTTTTTTTTTATTTTTCAGTCTTATTACTATCAGAAGCGTGGAGAATATAGAAATAATAGATGATATTATTACATGAAATATTACGCACCTATCTACAATAAATTGCGCGAATATTCATTTAAACTACGCCTTAAAATGTATTAAAATTGAAGAACTTATTAAGAAACGACATCATTTTAATAAGTTTAATACATTAGTCTCAAATAATATAATATTTATCTAAAAGTTTAGTAAAACATTTGTACATAAGAGGGGCGCGGGGGGCGTTGTTAGAAGCGGAAGCGGTGCGAATGTTTTAGTAGCCGTGGAACAGTGGAGTGGAGAGCACCGCACTTTTGCCGTCGAGGCCCACATTTCGAGTGGATTTTCGCTGTCTGTAGCACGCCGTCCATTTAATAATCGTTACAGTATTCGTCGATTACGTGATGGACCATCGATCAACCTCTTTCAGTCATGGGTAGCAAGGTTCATAGCTACAGGATCAAAATTAAATAGGCCCAGGCCAGGACCTGCACCATTGGTAGCTACGGATGAAAATGTCGAGCGTGTTATGGTTTCTGTCGTTGAAAATCCCCATTTATCACTGCGTACACGTTCATCGATATTGGGAATTCCGAAATCAACTTTACAGGTAATAATGCGAGGATATGTGAATAAGCAGAACTTTCGTTACTGGGATGTCCACAACCCAAGACAAATGCATCAAGAGCCTTTACATATGCCTAAAGTAACAGTCTGGTGTGCCATGTCTGCATCTGCAATCATAGGGGCTTATTTCTTTGAAAATCATCGTGGCCAAATTGTAACTGTGAATTCGGAGAGATATGCCCAGATGTTAAATGACTTTCTCAGAGTAGAACTACGGAATAGTCCATCCTTCAACCAAAACACATGGTTTCAACAGGACGCGGCCACAGCTCACATTGCTAATGTGTCCATGAATACAGTGCGGCAGTTATTTACAGAAAAAAAACATATCCCGAAACGGTACCGTACCGTGGCCACCTAGGTCACCCGATTTAAGCCCATGTGACTTTTTCTTGTGGGGATACTTAAAATCCGTTATTTACAAAACAAATCCGAGCACTGTGACACAACTTAAAGAAAATATTCGAGCCGAAGTCAGTAGGATACCCCAGTCGCTCTACAAACGCGTTTTTGAAAACATGCGTGCTAGACTCGAAGAGTGTGTCAGACTCGATGGCCGCCATTTGAAAAAGGTGGTTTTTAAAAAATGAAAACCGCATTTGTTGTTATAAAGTTAAACTAAACCTATTTTGTATGAGAGGTATAGTTTTTATTTTACAATTTTTCAAACATTGAAATCTGCCACTGGACACTCTGTGTATATATATAAATATATATATATATATATATATATATATATATATATATACACATATACATATACATGATATATATATATATATATATATATATATATATATATATATATATATATATATATATATAAAGTGATTTGTTTCAGGATTCCTGCTAGTGGCAAGTTTAATTTCTGCGGGCAATTGCAATCCAACAATGGAAGAGAAACAAGTTGCAGAGCTGAGTCAGAAGATCGCCAAGTTCTCCACCTCACTGTACAATGTGAGTATTACACATGCTCCTCATATTTGCAACTCACAACGATGTGTTAATGAAGTGACAAATATTGACTATTGAAACATATCATACTATTGTGAGCTTTACCGTTGTTATGTCTTTATACAATGAATGCTGCTCTGCTCTAACAATAATTAAAGATTGGTCAAGTTATGGTAGTAATATAAAATTTCTGAACATTCAAATTAATATGCCGACGAGTGTGACTGGCTGGTTGCATCTTGTACTATAATTTAGATAATATAATGATGCAATATTCAACTTAATGATTAGTATTTGTTCAGCATTTCTATCAATAGATATTATATTGTTTAAATGAAGTGGTTGCATGCGCAATGGAATGCCCTTTTTAGATATTTTAATGAAAAGAAGATAAGATGCATAAAGTAAACTTATTGTCTACTTGCTTGAATTATAACATATAAAATGTCTGTCCCTTATTGGAAATAATGATGGCAGTAGCGTGAATAAAATGAATGCAGATATGTCAACATTTTATGCATTTATATATCCACACTACTGAGAACTAGTGAGTGCTGGAAAACTGGTTAAATGAGTCGGAATTACTGGTTCTTTTACTGATTATCTTACTTTAAATATCAATTAAGTAATCAGTTATTTTGTAAACAGTATAAAAAGTTCTCAAACTAAAACCCGTTGAGGAAAATAAAATGATATGCAACTGAAAGGCAAAAACCAGAACATATATTTAATTTTTTCAATATCACTTTTAGAGTAAACTGAAATGAGATACTGCTTTGTGTTAGAAGTTTGTTTAATAACTAAACTTAAATTTCACAACTTTACTTAGCTGTGGTTGTGACTTTACTTATAAGTAGCTAATCTGAATTTAATGACATTAAAATTTGTTACATTAGGCGTTCCATCACCATCATGTTGGTTTTGTTTAAGTTTTTTTGAAGAATGTTATGCACTGTGTTAACACTAATTAACGACTCCATTTTTGTGAAAAGTAGACTGATAGATTAGGAGTTACATAGAAATGTTTGGCTCATATACATACGTATATAAAAGTAAATTCATAAACTTTCCTTTTGATTTCGTTGTAGTTAAGTGAAAGTATGTATTGGGCCTTGGAGATTTTGGCCTTTTGCAGGATAAAGAATGGAAAGTAGTCGAAACATCATGATATGTAATTTGCCTAGTATGGGACTATCCTCAAATATAGTGATGAGTGCTATTAGTTTAATTGTACACATATTTAATTACAATGGTATTTTTTTTAACATAAATCACAAATCGGTTGTTACTTCTGTTGCTGTTATTTATGGTAAAAATACTTTATTCCGTAAGACTTGGATAAACTGTATTTATGATCATCCTGTTACTGATATGAACAAGTAATACATTTTGTCCTTCATATTACATAAAATTATTGTGAATACTGAACGGTGTGCAACTTGTTATTTCATAGGAGGTGGCTAAAGAGAAGGCAGGTGAGAATGTTGTCATGTCTCCATTTTCTGTGGAGGTTCTCCTTGCTTTACTTTCCCTAGGGTCTGAAGGGGAAACTCACAAGGAGCTCATGTCTGCATTGAGTCTTCCTGATGATGCATTCGTAAGTAAAAGCTTGTTTTAAGTTATGTTTATGTAAAATTGTGATATGTATCCATATTGAACTTTTAGAAGATAGTTGAAAACGTAGTTTCTTTAAAAGTTATCATTTATTTCAAGAGAATTTTTCTTCCAAATTATTTACGGCAATTTACCAATTGTCAAGTTAGTACTCTGAATAGTATCATCACAGACCATATACCAAGTAGGTGACCAAGCAGAAGTTATTTTGTGAACAAGATAGTATCATATTTTGTAGTATACTGGAAAATTTTGAATATTACACTTATGATTTAATGGTCGTCACTGTGGTGTGTTGGGATCACAAGGCGTACGGCCTCTGATGGAAAGGAGCACTGTGGTGATATGAGTTTGATTCGTGGCCGCTCGTTGAGCAGGGTTTTCTAATGTTTTAGCTTGTTGTAAGAAATTGTTCTTGTAATATGCTCTGATAAGTCTACCATATGCATTATTTGTGTACATTAAAGAATGTAAATAAATAAATAAATGAATTAAGACTAATGAAATTGTTGAGGGAGCACAGATGAAAAATTTTGTTTTTAAATATTTTGTAAATGTTTCAATTAACATGGTGTAAATATTTCAATTAACATGGTGTAAATATTTCAATTAACAAACGAACTGCAATGAAATTAAGAAACATTAATATAAAAAATGTCATATTTTGCAAGATAACGTGCCAGTTCAGTTCTAAGAAGAATAGAAATAAAAACCTAACGCTCAAGTTCAATAAATAAGTTATCAATAACAATTTATTTTCCCGTTGATAATTCGTAATTTTATACTAAAAAATTTCAATAGACACCTCAGAAATAGAAAAATCATTATGACTAATTTTAGTGTTTACAATGTGGTATTCAGCTTTTGAGGGCATGACCAAATTTATAGATTAAGTTGCAGCCCATTTAGTTGTTGACTTAAGGTCAGCACAACCCTGATATTCTTTTACTTGGGATATGTTTATAAAACCTACTCACGGCTCTCTTTTCAAATCATTGATTTTTCTTTTTGAGAATGTTCTTTATTGAAACCAACAAGTTAAGAAATAAGTTGTATCTCGTCTTCAGAAATTCACCATATATATAAGTTTACAAATTTGTCTTAAAAAATCATTTCACTACTAATTTCTTACTATAGTTAGTTGTTAGGCAAATATAATTACACAGCAGTATTCCTGTGTCATTTGTCTTAATTTGTTTTATTACACAGCAGTATTCCTGTGTCATTTGTCTTAATTTGCTTAATTTTTTTTCTATGTGACAAATAAACATACACAAACAAATGGAACATGGTTAACTAATATATATATATATATAGTATCTGGCAGTTATTTATGTTAATATCAAACTTTACAAATATTATATAAATCTGAAGAACTTGGACTAATAAGAGAATTTTAAACTTCTGGGAACTTGGGAGACATTCTGCATTTTCAATAAAAAATAAAGAGAATGAACAATGTTTGTTTTATTGAATTATGTGTTCTTTCACGCTTTAATCATGCTGCTAAAAAGAAGTAAATAAAGTACATACTTGTACAGCACTTGACAAAAATGGTTTTATTTTTGGCTAATTAGTAAACGGTTCTTATGCGAATAAAAAAAACATGATGTTAATAGAAAACAATTTTCTTATACAAAACATAAAACTTCAGAAGATTGAAACTTTCGATACTTTCATTCGATGCCCATCGAAATATGATGGGCATCGTCACACAGTTTAGTATAGAAGTTATGCATGATTCTTTTAATTTGAATGGAATATTGCTGAAGATTTTAAAACAAAAAGTTATAAATTTTCTTCCAGACTCGCAATTCGTTCAAAGGATTGGCTGATAAGTTAAAAAATGTTAAGGGTGTGACATTAGATATGGCAAACAAGGTGTACGTCAAGAAAGGTGGCGTTCCTCTTGATGCTGGATTTGAGCGTGACAGTGTAGAAGTTTTTAATGCTGGAATTGAAGCTCTCAACTTTGAGGACGGTGATCTGTCCGCTAAAACTATCAATGGATGGGTCAGCATATTAATTTTTATTTACTTATTTCAATAATAGCCATCTAGCTGGAGAGTTATTGGATAGGTCGAAAGTAAATTTGCTATGTTTACAAAGTGACATTCGAATTAGATTGATGTACGTTTTTACGTTTTAATGCCATAGTTTACAAACTATTAAGTTTCATTTAACCGTTTTAGTGCCATGGTTTTTTACTCAAATATACTTAAAAATGCCAAAGAAATCTTTTCTTTTTGATGTCATTTACCCTTGCCTCGAAAAAAAATTGTATCTCTTCCAAAAATTATCCCATTTTCTTCCCCGCATTTTTATCTTTGGGATAAAAAATTAGCGATGCGTGCAAGCAACTTCCCTTACTGCGCACTAAACAGCAACTGATTTCGCGAACGCCATCACGCTCGTGGCAAATTTAGTTAGTATGTGCACGAGCGCGATGGCGCTCGTCGGCACTCAAACGGTTAAATGTAAAATTAAAAAAAACCCACCTTAAATAAGAACTCAAAGTTTGTCACATAAGCTATCCTCTTAATGTTATGAAGAAAATAAAGCACAGGTTTTAGTAGCTATTGCAAATATTAATTTTACCTCTATTGTGCAGGTTGAATCCAAAACAAATAACCGCATCAAAGATCTGCTGTCGCCTAGTAACTTTGACTCGTCAACACAACTTGTGCTTGTAAATGCTCTCTACTTCAAGGTTTGTGCTGTTATTCTATATCGTAGATTTTTATGAGAGATGAGTTAAGGACAAAGTGATGTAACATTTAAGAAAATATGTATTTTAGTATGCAAAAAACAAATGTATCAAGTTTGGAGAAAAATAAATTAAAAATCATTTTCAATCAATATTATTCTTAAATATTCATACTGAATATGTGTATGGTGCCTCTTGTCTTTTTTACCCAATTAATTTAAAAACAATTTAGATATGTGACGTTGTTATGAAATTTTAAAAGATATTTAAAAAGAACTATTATCAAATAAATTTCATAAGTTTTTATGGGGAAGTTGTTTTGGATTTGATATTCTAATTTGCTATAGGAAGATGGCATTCTTCAAAAATTTACTCAGTCACAATTAAAAAAATATTTCTTATTGTAATAATGACAATGAAAAAAATGATTACTTCCAAAATTATCATGTTTGTCCATCTAAAAATATTGCGACATGAATGAACAGCCAAGTTGGGGATATACTTTATTTGTTAGTTATTTAAAATTATCCAGACTTTATTTTATATTTCCTCTATAACACATTCAGAATGAAAAAGATTATCAACGAAATGTTTTTGTTATATATTTTGTTTCTGCAAAGTTTGAGAATACTCCCTCAATCGAAACTTAAAATAACTTGGTAAATTGGTATACAGGTAACACACAAAATGCATGCGGAGGGAGCATTAGTATTCAGTAATACATGTTATATGCACACAGAATAATTGTATATTAGTATCTTTAAATGTTTCATCTTACATATAAATTTGTTTGTTCTATTATGAGGTTGTAGGTGAAGTTAATTTTGAAAATATTTCATTTCTGTAAAATTAATATGTTGATAATTATTTTTGATGTTAAGGTTTTAAATGTTAGTGTTAGATTAGTAGGACTATGTTTTTAAACTAATGTCACACATAGGTTTTGCTTATATGTTGTTATGCTTAAAATAAATTTGACAAAAAATGTTCTCTTTATTATGTTTTTTCAGGGTTCATGGAAAGAAAAGTTCAACAAGGCATTGACGAGACCTAGTGACTTCCAGATAAGTACTGGTGCCAAGGTTCAGGTTCCGACTATGTCTATACGGAGCGATTTTAACTTCTGTCGGAGCTCAGAGCTTCGTGCCCAGGTATATTCACTTTCAAACAGCATGTTTGAGTTATGTGTACAGTTAGACAAGCAACACATAATTAATTCAATATCATATCTCCACTTTAAAATGAAGACAGACTGTAGTTACTGTAGTAATGTTAATTTGATTATTATCCTGCCATAGTAAAGTTAACGTTACTTGGGTTTTTTTGATTCACTTTAATGTAAATATAGTAATCATGTTTGTTAATTTTGTTTAAATTGTCTTGTAAGTTTTAAAATATTTTTGTTACTTGTTCGCTTTTAAAATATCAAATACCCTTGCTTACTTTAATACACAGAGAATAAGGTAGTTGATTACTCCTAATCTAGTCTATTATTTCTAAATTTGACTACTTTTCTCTGTTAAGTTTCTGCAATTGCCATATGAGGGCGACGAGATGTCCATGGTGTTTGTTTTACCTGCGACTGCTGATGGCCTCCCAGCTCTTCAGGCTAAGCTAGCCAGCGATGTCAACATACAGGCTATTCTTAACCGGATGCGGAAAGTGAAGGTTGATGTCAAAATTCCTAAATTCAAAATTGAGTCTACTATAGATTTGACGAAGTCTCTGCCAAAGGTTAGTTTATGTAATCTTCTAAACAAAAGTATACTTGTTGAGGTGAACTAGGTTGTTATTTATGTGATTATTAAAAATCTTCTGACTTTCATATATTTTAAGTATATTAAGTAGCAGCAAAATATAATTTTTAAGATTAATTATAAAATTTTTTAAAATTAATACTTGAATTTGTCATACTACTGTTTATCTTTCCAATATTTATTATACTGTATGTTATATCACAATAGCTTCATTTAAATCTATTATATCATACTTGCTACACAGTGAGATGTAACAAGTTTGTATTGTAGGTATATATTATGATTTTCAGTATTGCTTTGGGATTCACATGTCAAAATATTAATGGTATTGGTGTAAGTTTAGAAGTGAAAGAAGTCAATAGGTCTATAAGTTTTGCACATTAAGAGTAGCAAGTCGCTTGAGAAACTAAATTTTGAAAGAACATATTTCTTTCAAAATACTTTCTCTGTTCAATTTGACCTGACCTGTATATTCATGCATTGTTTAAAGTATTTCGTTCCTAAGTTTTATTATTTTTATATTATTTTATTATCATGTATTAATTGATTAATATATGATAATGAAATAAGCGGTAGATTAATCGAGATGAGGTTTTTCCATATGTTCCGTGGTCATAAATTTTATTATATGTATTGATCCGTTATTGCCACCATGGCCCGCAGCTTGTTGAAGTCGGCTTATTTCGGCTTAAAAAAAGGTTACATAAGTATAATATATACAGTGTTGTATATAATATACAGTGTTGATGTTGTATGAAAGCTGTTGTCTAGCATGTTTTTTTGTTCTGTGTGTAATGGAGTTTGAACAATATGTTAAAATTTAATGGCAGTAAATGTTTTAAGATGACTTTTTATTTGAAAAATAGAATTAATTTAAATAATAAATATTCCATGGTATTACGATGTACGTAATGATAATTGTGGATACCACATTTTATAAATTGCAATTTTATATTGTAAGAAAAATGGTGCTCTGTCATAAGACAAATAGTGCTCTAAGTTACTATCAGGGAAATTATTTTTTGCAATCATTATCTTACTTTATCCTATAAATGTGCAGGTCGGTATTAGCCGTATTTTCAATCCAGTTGAAGCTCAACTGACTAAGCTGACTCCCCCAGAAAAAGTTTTCGTCTCCAAGGCTGTGCAGAAAGCCTTCATTGAGGTAAACGAAGAAGGAGCTGAGGCAGCAGCTGCTACTGGTAAGTTATATTCATCTTATATGCCTCGTGTTTTAATTGACCAGTTTAGGCATGACCTTAGAATGCCATTTCTCTCAAAACTTGCTTTAAGTCTCATTAGTCTACTCTCTATTATGTAGCAATGACATTTGAAATCTGTTTATGCATATCTATAATTGTTATTTGTTACATGCACAATTTTAAAGAAATATTAAAACATTTAATTTGATGACATTTATCATATTTGTGCCACTAAATTTTCAAGATTTTTACCAGCTATATAAAATCTGGTATAAGTCTGGGTGATGACTATGGTATTCAAGTAACCAATAAAGTTGCTTAAATATGTTATTTATCATCATAAATAAATATAAATTTTAATTGAACTAAGACTATTTTATGTAGGTTTTTTATTCCTGAGCTCTTAGTTAATTATTATTTAATTAGATTTAGCTCTTAGTTAATGAAATCATTTTTATCATGTATGTCACATACTTCTTACACTATAATAACAATGTTTTTAAGGAATTATCTTTAAAGTATGACAAAATTCTAAACTATTTTGCAAGAATTTCTTACTGTTAATAGTAAGGACTAGTCAGTCTCATTCTGAATAACTATTAACTTGTGTGGACTGCGTTATAAAGTGTGTGCAAACAATTTGGAAAAAATTAGTATAAATAATAATAAAAATAGTATAATAATAATAAAAATAGTATAATTTGGTATAAAAATAATAAAAATAGATTTTCTAAATTTATGGAATTTTTTTGGTAACTTATTGCATTGCAAAATAATTCACTTTTGCATTGGTATAAAATTTTACATAATTAATCCTACAGTGCTCCGTACTATATTGTGGTCGCGTGGAACACATTAGTTTTTATTTTTTTAAATTAAGATTCTGTAAAAAATCATTGGGAATTGTATTTTGTGTTTATTGTTAAATCAGTCGTAATATCTAATTACAAAATAACGAAGTATGAATGAATTATAATCATACTTAAATTTATTTATTTAGCTTCTAAGATAACTTTATAATAATTATATTCCTGAAATAAAAAATAAAGGCAAAGACAAACAAAGTGAACTTTGATATAGGAAATCATGAATATATGTAATATATAAATAAAGTCCATAAATAATAAGTGTTTCATAGAAGGTAATAGTAAAACGCACGGTTAGACATGCCTCTTTATAATTATTATACATACAAATGCCATTGAAAATTATCACATTGTTGTATTTTCAAAAGTAGCAATAATTTAAAAATTGGCAAATATAAGTATTGTGTCCATTCTCCCCTCTATTTTCCAATTTCACTATTTAACGGGACTTTCATAAGCAGCCCATTTAGTATCGTAAATTTGCTTAGTAAAATTGAGTATCGAATACAGCGTTTAACTCTGAATATTTGTAAAATGATTTTCATCGTAGATATGTTCAATTTTTATCGACATACATCTATAACTACAATATCATTTGTGCTCAAGGAAAGTTCCTTTTAGGTTAACCTTCATGGGATGCTTCTTTTGTTACCCTGTAATTGAGTTCGTAAATTGACATTTTACTTATCATCATATTATATTTTTGTTATGGTATTTTTCAACAATTACGTTTTGTATTTCCTTAGCCTTCCTTGCCAATTGATCAGGAGACGTAGAATTCTGCGTGGATAGACCTTTTTTGTACTATCTCCTGTGTCACAATATACTTCTCTTCCACGGTGCCATACTTAATTAATTTGGATAGAAATATAGAATTTTTAGTAAATGTAGTTTCAATTAACTGCACTCTGCATAAACGATTTCGTAACTCGCTATATTTAATAAATTATTAGAAGAAACATATTGATAGTTCATATAAATTATAAATAATATCACCCGCCTTTCTCTTATAAAACACACTCCTATATTCTGTATATATATATATCGGTAACTGTATTTATTTATCATTATTGTCTGTCTAGTTCACCGAGCAGATTTAATACGATCCTATAATGCTCTTTATCCCTAATCGTCTTTTCAAAGAATTTTGTTTCATTGTGTGTTTTGGTCTTAATATAATTTGTTTGTTTAGTTGTGTTGTACTTATAATTATAACTCGAAGTTGATTTATAAATTCTGTTATTTGCTCTTGTATCTGTAGATGAGAATGAGTACACCTAATATCAGTGTAGCAAACTTATTTTAAAACCTTTAAGCTTATTATTAGTTTCCTTTATATTTTCTTATCTTTCCTCTATTCTTCTTTCTTATATTTCCTTTAGTTTATTTATTTGCTTACTGTGTATTAATTTGTTTATTCCAGCTATTTCATATGATAAAGTAATTAATTACGATGTGCCCTTATCGGGTATTTAGATCTTTGTCAAATGTTTTAGCCTATATGACAGAAATAAACTTGATGGTTGTTACAAGTTGTTCAGCAATCTTTAATTAGTACTTATGTACTATTTTAGCATTGTCGTTATTTAAAACTTCATTAGAATTTTGTGAATAATGCTATGGAGCTTCATTAAAAGATAGCTCAGTCCTCTAAAAAATTTTGACTTCCCTCTATAGAATGTGTATTCTATGAGAGTGAAACGAAGCATAACAACTGGTTTGATAACATTTTGGTTCAGAAGCTGCAGACTTACCAATATTTTAGTATTTTATTTTGATTATTTTTTTTTCATCATGTTTGCTACTTGATTGTATTAATATTTTATATTAATACAGTTATGTAATTGAAATAGAAACATATATAACACTGGTTCTCAATTTTATAACAGTTTCTTCAAAATACAATGGTTCTTCAAAATACAGTACAAGAAAATTCATTTTTACATGAGTAAACAGTATGTTAATGTAATATTTTTTATATCATTTTTAGCCTTTGTTTTTACAAAGACAAAGATATTAACCCCATTACCTATTCAAATTGAAAAATTCTACATCGATAGACCATTCTTATATTACCTTATGAATCGTGGCACAATACAGTTCACTGGATGCGTCAATGTATTGTCTTAGATGAGTGGACTAATTTTAAGTGATGTATCATTATTCCAAAGTGTATTGTTTCATGATGAAATGTCTGAAATGATGATATCTGAAATTCTATCGCTCTTATTGAAAAGCCCGTTAGTAGTAGATTGTGCTAAACCTCAAAGCCGACAAAGCAACAAGTATTGATTTGGTCTTATTTAAATTTTGTACATTTTCAGTTTACCATAAAATCATGAGATAAAGACCTACATGCATTTTTAGGTTTTGTTGGCGTTGCATTTGCGAGCGGCTCATTTTACCAAATAGAGTATTTCCATGTTGACAGACCATTCATTTACTACCTTCAGTACAGAGATACTATACTGTTTACTGGATTCGTGAATATCTTACCTTAAATAAGGTTTGTTTTCTAAATATTGAAGACCTATTAATCGTAAATTTGGTGTTTAATGGTTTTTGGTGTTTTTCTATTTTCTACATATATTAACACTTTAATGGCTCTTGTAGTGGATCTCGTTTAAGAGTGCCAGTTTCAGCTACCTCCAAGCAATTCACTGAAGGCCTGTATGTCTTACTTTACATCTTATTATATTAATAATGTTTACCATATCTGGAATATTTTTTAATGAATATTTTTTGTCCATCTATGACTTTGACTTATATAGTTTTGGTAAATAGGACTCTTATTACTAATATAAAATATGATGCCATATTAAGAGTGAATAATTTCTTATAAAAAAAAAAAAATTTTAAACTATCTAAATAAATGGAGGAATAAGTTATTGCAAACACGAAGAATAGTACATACGAAATAAATATATACATACGACTGATTCTATGGATTGTGTTATTCTATTTTCCAAACACTCAGTATAACTTTTTAATATTTCATTCAGTCACATTGAAAACGTTTTTGTAATAATTTTTCGTTAGCCATTGTATTATTAATTTCAATCAGCGTGTCATTTCATTTCCAGCGAAAAGATATACTTGTTTAGTTTTATATTGTGTTTCATTGTGTATTAAATATCCCTTCCTATATTTTTATAGGTTTGGTGATGTCACACAGATCTGGACCTGTCCAATTCTTTGTTGATAGACCGTTTTCATATTACCTTATGTACAAAGACACCATCTTATTCACTAGTTCTGTGAACAAGTTGTCTTAAAACAGGTTTGTTGGTTGTATAGTTCATGGGATATTTAGAACAGACTGCTTTAGATACTGCCTTGGCCATTTTAGCCTTGTCCATCAAATTAAAATAATAATGCTGGGTTATCATTTCATTTAGTTTTAACTGCAGACATAGGTATTAATCTCACGTCTAAGCTTTGTTCTTTGTTTCATGAATAACTCAGTTGGTATGAATTCATTTTACAACTTCTGTGAAAATAAATATAATATTTAAGGAAAGGTTTTACTTAACGTACATCTCTGTGTGAATAGACTGTGATAGTAAATTAATTTTTTTATCAATTAATAATAATTATTACATTAGAAGAAGAAATAGAATTGATTATTAATAAAAAACTTGATGCTGTATTTAATATATACACGTATATGTATATATATATATATATATATATATATATATATATATATATATATATATATATATAATATATATATATATATATATATATATATATATATATAATTTGGCGTTGAAGTTATGTTTCAATAAAAAACCAGCTTAATGATATTGTTGTAAAATATTAGTGGTTAAATATTAGGCGTTTTTCTGTTCTGAAGAATAGTTTAACCGTCACAGAGCCGACGAGCGCCATCGTGCTGGTGCGCATACTAACTAAATTTGCCACGAGCGCGATGGTGCTCATGAAGTCAGTTGCTGTTTAGCGCGCGGTAGGAGAAGTCGCTTGCACACATCGCTAATTTTTTATATTTTACGTGTTACTAATTAAACTACGTGTTACTAAATAAAATAATTCAAGTGAAAATGACCATTTTTCAAGTTATGAAGAAAGTGATAGTGGGAGTGACATTGTGGTGCACTCACAATTTGGCGTAATGCAAATTTTGAGTGATAGTGATAAAAGTGACCATGACAATTATTTTACTGATACGGAGGATGTACCGGACTGCGAAAATGATGATGTGATCTTGATTTCAGTTTTTGTTATAATTTTTGTTCACAATATATATTTCCATAATTTTCTTTGTATTTTATTATCCTTGTGCAAGTTTTTATTAAGAACACACCGAAAATATTATTAAAATTGGATAATTTTTGGAAGAGATACAGTTTTTTACGAGACAAGACTAAATGACATCAAAAACAAATGATTTCTTTGGCATTTTCAAGTATATATGAGTAAAAAACCGCAGCACTAAAACGGTTAAAGTGAAAACACACATGTTAAGTAATTGTTCTTAACTTGTCAACATTAATTTTTAATTTTTTTATTTTCAATAATTTGTGAATTCTCATATGAAGCAATTTCTAAATGAATTGAATTTAAAGATTTAGAGTGCACGATGGCTACAAAGTGTCAATACTTCTGATATATACGAAACATCAGTGGTGATGTTCCAAGCAGATATGGTAATGGATTGATGAGATGAAGATCTAGGGAACAATGTAATGGATGAAGTAGAAGTAGACCAAGAGGACTGCAATATAAATGACATACGAGTATATCATCTTCGTGAGAACTCTGCTTGGCAAGATAAAGAAATTATCTACGATTTGGAATATCAGTTGTTGGAACCATCATATTTACCCTCAAGTATGAGTCAGTATGAGATGAATGATTACTTAAAATTATACAAAGATGAAGATCTTGTCACGTTGATAGTTACTAAAACAAAGCAAACAGTTGTAAAAAACACTGGATGAAGTTGTGGATTATATTTCAAAGAATTTTCTGAATATAGCGTATATTGGCGTAGTATTAGTTATATCAAGAATAGACTATTGTGATTTGAAAACAAATGGGAGGGTGAATATTATTGCTAAATATATGTTCCAACAAAATTTTTATAACTGAGAAAGTCTCTAAAACTCTGATTTGATGATAATGTGGTTCCTGATAGTCAAGGCCTTAAAAAATTATAGAAAATTAGGTATCTGATAGAAAGAGTATTGCATGGATGTCATAAGGAAGATAAAAATAAACATGTATCTGTTAATGGTATAAACATGTTCTTTTAATGAAGAAATTGGTTTCTACAGTAACTGTACTTACAACAGAAAAACTTTTGGCAGAGAATTGCATGTATAGCTGCAATAATAAAAAATTAGAATATGAAAAATAGCAAAAAAAGGTAATTTACAAGCACTGGTCAGAAAAGACACTAGAATAGCCCTTTTAGAGTGATATTATAATAAGCCAGTAATATTTTTCTCACCAATTCAGGAAACTGAAGATGAATACCATTGTTGGTATACGAAAAAATGTATGTTACAGCTCTCAGGCTCAGTGTTGTTCAGTTATATACATAGTAAAATCCAAATTTTTCGATATACCATGTTGAAATAATCGTTAATCTACAATTTTTTTTACCATTCAATCAGTAAACTATTCACTATTCACTCATCATTATGAAGTTATCTTCGTTTCTTGCACAAAATTTAGTACCGGTAATAAAATTAAATATTTGCATCACATACAGTTGGCGATAGTATTCATTTAATAAATGTCATAAGATGTGAAAATTAAAATTGACTGAGACGAAATATAGGTCAGATAGAAGACTATTATACTCTCATCAGTAGTTCTTATAATTATCACGCTAATAGAATACAAAACGCTATCATTGTTTTTATTATTATACTTGGATAATGTCAATCTATAGGACAATATATATTTTACATCATGATGGATATTGTTCACATGTTTAAATATTATATTTCGCTGTTGTCGTAGGTTTCGAAATTACTTTGTTCAGTGGTAACATCTCTCCAGTTTTGGATTTCCACATCGACCGTCCATTTGCGTTCTACCTCTTAAACCACAATGTGGTCTTATTCACCGGTAGTGTCAACCAATTCAAGTAGATCTTCGAGCTACCCAGTGTATGTACTTTTCATTGCCAATGTTGAATTTAAAAAGTTATAATAACACATATAGTTTTTCTTCACTAACTTCTCACAGCTTAAACACTTATTTGTAGAAAATTTAGTTGCACAATAAAATTGTAATTGCAATTTCAGTTGTTGTTGCTTGACTTTGTATATTCTGCATTAGTGTCTTAATTATTTAACATTAATCAATTTTTATGCTCCAAAATATTTTATTGGTTTTAATTAAAGATGTGTAACTCATGAGTGAGAGATACAAAAGATATAGCTCACATGTTACTATTAATTCTATCACTCGCTCACTTGAAATCAAAATATATCAGTATATCACAAGCTCGGGAGTGATCGGCGTCTTTTTCGTTTCACCAAATCAATCATTTCACTCACTTGTCGCGTCGTGAAGATGATATAAAAGTATATGTTTTGACGTTATATGAAAGAGAAAGAAAACAATCAAACTTTTTAGTCAAATATGGAATTGGACCTTTGTAGATAAAGTAGCTACTCGCAATCGAATGTGAAAGCTGTGATAAACTATACTTTTGTTCGCTCAAAATATGTGCGTAAACAAACACTTTTATTTCTGTGTCTGTATTTAAATTATTTTTCAAATAACAGTGCGTAATGTTCAGTCATTACTATTTATCACTACATTGAACGATGGTCATACCATTGTTCAGCGGTTTAACGTATGCGTAATAAATAGTTTCGTTAATAACTCAGAGTACTGAGATACTGATCTACTGAGCTAAAAATATAAATGAGTGATATATATCTTATATGAGTGATATATATCCAATCAAATGATATATCACTCTTTTCTTTTCACTGATACATTTTGCGCACCTCTAGTTTTAATTAATTTGAATGATTATTAAATATAATATATGAATGAGCTTTAATCCAAGTAATGTATGCTAATCCATAATTTTGCTAAACTGACAAATTTGACGGCATACACTAACTAGTGTATGCCGTCAAATTTACTTTTACTATATTTTTATTATATTTATATTGCTCAACAGCGTAATGTTTTGGTATTATCACACATTGTGTGTTCAATTGAAAGACGGGCAATAACATTCTTATATTATTAGTGCCCGTCATCAAATTGCACATACCACATCATTACTTCATTTACTTACAAATATGTAAGTAACTAAAGTAATCATACATACACTTTGATATATAAATTACTTTTGAAAAATTATTTCAAAAGAACAAATAAATATGGATTAATATTTTTGGCAGGTACATCAAATGTCATGTTTGCTCCAAGTTTTAAATATTTCAGTGAAACATGAGTGAAGTGTACGATAAAATTAATGGAAGAATGATAGATGCAGTTGAATAACATTTTTATAAGTAGTCTCAAACTATATGTGTACATGTAAATAAAAATTTATGCAAAATAAAAGAGTTAAAACTTAATATGGTTTGAGCATTTGGTATGAATTTATTTATAAGGATGGAGAAGTCTATATGACCAAGATAGAATACTTCACAACGGAATCGTACATTCTATAAACATTGGCAAGTTATATTTCGAACTTGCCTTTTATTTTGTGTTTATCATAATTAGCTTAATTTAGCTTAACACATTAGAGGAAAGTATAATGGTCTGTTCTGTCATCAATAATACAATTTATATAATATAGTATTGCCAGAAATACCCAGGAAGTTTGCATAAGGAATAAACTTTTGTAACTTCGAAGTTAAAATGACAACTGAGTCTTATAAAATATTTTGGGCAGCATTGGGAATTACGGCATCAAGTTTCATCTATGTGAGGACATAGATGTTCCATGCAGAACGACCGTTCGCTTACTTCCTACTGCATAGCGATAAAGTCCTGTTTACCGGATCTCTTAGCAAATTTGAATGATTATGAAGACCTTTGAAGTATGCTATTTTGTTTTCTTGTTATGGCATTTTTAATTAATTGCCATTCTGTGTTGCGACATTTAATATTTTGTAAGGTTGGGATGTTGTGGCGTAGTATTCATTGTATTTGTTTTGCATGTTTAATTATATTTCATATACTTGATGCCTTACATTTCAACATACTGTTAGAAAAAAAGGTATATATTTATAAATACTTGTGATGCTGGCTCATAAAAACATGATCTTACATAGGACGCTGGCCATTTTTGTTGGCATTGGAAAATATATTACTAAAATGTACATTTCTGGTTTTTAAATTTTTCAAAGTGTTTCTGTAGGCTATTTTTAGTGACTTTTTTTATATATATGCCTTTATTGGGAACGAATTTAATTTTATATGCACATTTGCCTATATATTAAACTAGTCTTTTTTACCCTAATCTATTACGAAACTATTGTTCTTTCCCTAACAATAACTTTACAATTTACAATTTATCGGCTCTTCTGATAAGTTTTTGAGTGGAAAATGTTTTTTAAATGGAAATGAAAGATAGTTTATCTGATGACAACTTCATCGAAGTTGTCTATTGCAGATTTTTTGCTAATATTGGTCACTTCTTTCCTGGTATTCTTAAAATGATTTGTGTAGTTAGTATCAAAAATAATGTCAATCCTGTTGGCTCTAATATTGTTGGTTCTGATATTGAATATTGGTAGTTTAAATGACCACGGCCTCTTTGACAAGCCATAGAGGACGTGTCATTTAAACTACTCTTTGCTTGTGTACTCTGCAAACAATTCACTGAATGCTTCCCTTAGAAACACTCGTCACTTGCACAGTTATATTATGCAATTCCTTTATATAAAAGTTCTCTGTTTCTTTCTTTTTATGCATGAAAAAGTTAAAAACATAATACAAAATTTTACAAGATCGCCCTCTAAGAGTTTGTCGGATCCTATTATTTGCCAAAACATTTTATAAAAATAAGCTTTAAACAGAGCAAACAATATAAATCTCGTCGCACTACTTCATGTCTCTTGCTTTTTTTTACAAAATGATTCAAATAAAGAAAAGTATGCTATATTTTAAATCTCTAGCAATAAACAGTGAAATAGTAGTCTCTGTTATGCTTATAAGTGTGCAAGCGTGCAAAAGAGACAGATAGTCTTTTCATAATGCGTACACAACGTGGCATCATGCCATATGTGCATTACATCTGTTCACAGAAAGCAATGTGTAAATGTGTGGCAAGCACCCCCTTGGGTAACCAACTAAAGATCTAAGTGCATATAGCACTTATATATTTTTCAATTTTTACCATATAAAAGTAAATTTTTCCTATTTGCTGTAATGCCACAGTGGGAAATCAATTTTCTTTTTTGTGTAATTGAGAAGTCAGTGAAAATTCATACCTTTAGGAAAGGAAACATAGTCAGTACAGTATTTCTTCTTATCATTGAGGTTTATTTGTTTAAAGAGTAGTTTATGATTAAATTAACTCCTTCGAGTAAAAAAATACTTGACAAATTTGAAAATTCAATAAAATTGATATTAGTACTAGACAATGCACTTTAAAACAGGATTCATCCAGAAAGCATAAAGGGCAGGCAGAATTAGCTATGCCGGAGCAAAGCACTGAGATTAACAACATTCTTCATCGAGCAGCATAAAGAGTCCATTGAAAACAATATGACTGTTTATTCATTAAGAAATGACATGAAAGCAAGATTTCTCACATATTATAATATTTTGCTACTTTAAATATTTAAAAGATATCAAGTAATGTTTGGTTTATAGCATAATGACATAGTTAGTATGTGTCTGTTAATGCTTCTTTCACTATATGTCTGCCTTGGCAAGTGATATTTAGTGTATTTTATAGTTTTGTTCACTGGCAATTTGTTTATGCGGTTTAGAGTTTGCTTATAATCTAGTGTACATTGTTATTGTAATGCAATAATGTCTATGAGTATATATGCAAAATATATCAAATAACTATGTATCAACTACTTATAGTCAAAGCAATGTAGTCTAGATAGTCCAGTGAGTCTAGTTTTTTGTGTGAGGAAATCTCCTTGCAAGCAGTTGTTTTATGTCAATTATCAAATTGCATGCAAACATGGTGCATAATAATAGATTTTTTATGAAATTTTAGTGAATTAACGAAAAATACAGCATTGTGTGGAAGTTGGTTGAGAGAAACAAAGTAGTCATTTGCTGTGAAGATGCTGAAGTAATAAAAGAATCAGGCACAAATTCTATGAATAAACAATTTCATAGTCTCTAAGCATTCGATGGTATTTTTTAAACACATACTGTATCATTTTTAGTTCTCTTTGTGGATCAATGATCAAATTTGATATTTGGCAGACACACAAAAAAAATGTTAATGTACTTTTTTGGACTTATTAACTTTCCCATAAACATAACTCCTTTGAACTATATCAAATTTTACTTCAAATTCATTTTAATTAAGCATAAATTTCCCCAAATTTTCACATTAAACGAAACTTTTCCTGTAGAGAAATATTTTCACATTTATTTATAACATCATAACTGCTTTTGGAATAGTTTTGGCTGGTCATTTCCGTTGGAAGGTCAAATTAATAAGATAGAGCGAGGAATAAGTAACATGTTTATATTTAAAAACACAGTAGCAAAGTGTAAATTTTACAATAGAGTAAAAAGGAAAGCCTTTTATAATATTTACATCCTGAAGTGGACGTTTCATAGAATTATGACACCAACAAAATTATGAAATTTCCTGATTACTATAAAGAAATAATTAATTTTTGAATAAAGAAATATTTCTCATTTTCAATATTTGTCAATCATAATTATGTTTAAAACTTGCTATCGTAAACAGAACTTCTACCAGAAAATAAAAGAAATAAAATTTAAGGGAAATAATAAGTTATCAACATAATCAATATTATTTCCAGCCAAACAGTACTTGTATTGCTTAATATTATAAAGGATTATTTGTAAATAGTTGCGTCCTATTGTTTGGATGATGTCGCACAGTGCCATACGAGTGCATTCAATGCGAGGCATTTAAACCTGTAATCAGTATTGAAATATTGACTGGAGAATGGGATGAGATACAAGAAAATTTTATTAATCGTAAATGTCTTATTTTTTACTCAGGAAGCCACAAAAGTTGGCTTGTTACAACAATTTAACAACACCTATGTATATTTATAATAATGTTCAAGATCCAATTAAAGAAAAATCTTCATTTTCATTTTATTAAAGAAGAAGAAAAGTCTTTATTCTCATTCAAATTCATACTGTTATACATGGTAGTAGGAGTCTTGTAAACTGCAGACCGATGTGACCTAATTGTCTGAGGAACGATTAAAATGTGGCTTAGGGGCTTTTTGTTACGTATGGCTTTTACAATATAAAGATGTGATATCATGTACTTTTATTAAAGATGTATTAGTAACGTGATTATGGCACGACATGATTACAATACTGTTGTATTTAACCAGAATGTTGGTGTGCTGTTGTGATTTATTTTAAAAAAGAGCCGAGGTGGTCAGATTACCTTTTCAACTATAGATAACTGAAATCACCTTTATGGAAATTGTGATATAGGCACGATATTGGGTTTAAAATTTGTTTTTTTATAATTTAGTAATGAAAAATGTTATTTTTTTAAATATTACCTGTTCAAATAATACTTTTATTTATTGGTGTACATAGAAAAAAAAAATGTTTTGTTCAGTAAAACAACACATTTTTTTTGTTCGGTATTTTAGGTTTCCATTCCTTACAACATTGCCCTTACCAAATTTATCTTCCAGCTATTAAAAGGAAAAATTCTGTGCTCTGTATTGTTGAGTAAACTTTCATTCTTCGTACCTGACAAATTCCCGCATTCATATAGTCATTACATGCCTGCTGTACCTCCATATTGAACCGAATAGCATTGGAACCCTCAATTTCCCACGGTATTCAACTGCTCAACCACCTGATTGCGGTCGCACCTGTGTGTGATTTGTTTATATTTGTGATATTATTTGTGATTATATTTATGTTTGTGATGAGTGAAAGTAAATGATAATAATAAATGATAGATGAAATATACATTTCAGAATTATTTTTTAAATAAGTCAAGAAAATGTAATAGATAATTAATAACATATATTTATATGCATGTTTTAAAATACAAAAATCCATAACACATACAATTAATTCTTAAAGCAATTAGTAGGTTTGTTTTTCTAATTTTAATAAAATTTTTATATTAATAATATTAATTAGAATTGATTAAGTTATTTAATGTACTTTCTACTTAACACTTATCTACCTTTCTATTGTGTTGTTTTTTGTTGTGCTGATTAATATAAATGCTGATATAAAAATGATTTTAATAAAGACTCACTTTAGGTTTATGCAATATTTGGAAAAGCAAAATTACTAAAATATATTCCATAAATATTCGGCGAAGGGACGTTGCATGTTACATTTAATTTATTTATCTTTGTCAAAATCTATTCATTATTGTCAGATCTATAGCATGTATTTGTTACCTTCTAGGGGATGTTGTGCCCTCAATATTTATGTTTCAGGTTTGTTGGTGTGGGAATAGTATATTATGGAAATGCCACTCTCAGTTAAATACAATATTGTATCTAAACACAAATGTGGATGTAACATAAAATTAAAAAATATACTTCTTCAAACTTTTGTAATGTTTTTGAATTTATGTAAAGTGACCTTTCCACAACATGTGTATTTTGTTAAATTTTTTTTTCATTCAGAGTTCAACATTATAAATTTGATATAATATCTGTCTCAAAATATAATTAATAAAATAAATTCAAATACTGGTATTGGTTCATTCAAATACTGACCTGTAAAATAATATGTTTGCTCTGTTTGGGATGTTGCACACTGAAACAGTTTACAAGATTTATTTGAAAGGTAAGAAAATAAATTTGGTTCACAATGCAGGCTACTTTATGATATATTTTGTTATTTAAATAAAAAAAAATAAAGCAGGATGAAAATAAATTTAATATAAAAAATATTTTTAAAAAAAGCCACATTCTTTTGCATGTCTTTATTTGATTATGCAATGATATTCTCTTCTTTTTGATTTGAATACCAATTCTCATTAATTAATACTGCATACAGATTGCCATATCGTGAAAGCATAAAGATTAAAATATTTTATTTTTGTACTTTTTATATAAATTGAGATGTGTAATGATTATTTTATATCAGAGATAATTTATTATTATTAAAATTGATTACAATTATTTATTATAATCACACTAAAAATAATTTGACTCTCATTTCACATCTTTTATTTTATTTTTATCGGTGGTTTTTTAATTATTATTTCTGTCCACAGGTGTCTGTACTGTCCAATTCCACGGATGCACCGAGTGGTTTTCTATTAAATTGTTATTACTTTTTTACCTTCAATTGGAAATAAATGTATTTTGGAGTATATTGTGTTTTATTTTTTTATATTTAATATGTTTTCATATTAAGTAGTGGCTGTAGACTAGTGTGTAGAAGAACTAAACAAAGAGCAAAGAAATTATCTGCCAGATTAGTTCTAGGTGAAGGGGAATTTTTTATCGAATGTTGTAAAATTAAGATAATATTGAACATAAGTCTACTCACCATTGGACTTTGTTTAGGAGTATAGTTCGTGGTGGGGTTACAATGGGGGTAAATTTGATAAAATTTGATTCAGCAGAGCTTGGCCAGTATAAAAGTAAAGTTATATGGTAACAATTCCTACGACAATGGCCGTCTTGGCAGCTGTTAAGTTGAAATAGTTGAAATTGAATTTAATTTGCTCAATTTTTTAATTCTTGAAGTAAGTGAAACAAAATAATTTGGTTTAACCAAATAAACTTTTATTTTATTTTAGAGTGGGAGCTGCTTGGGAGCTTCCGCAATTCAAAGTAAATAACCTTTTGCCTGTAAGAGGACAAAACAAAGTCACAAAGTGGTGTGGAAATTGCCAATGTCAATTCCTCTTTTTGTTAAGGGTGCACTATGTTGCGACAATTGAACCCTCTATTTAGCCAAACTTGATAGTGCGGAGATTATTGTCTGCCAATGACAGTTATTGTCACAAGGTATACACACGGTGACAGTTGGTGATGAAGACAGTGATAAGGGCTGCTATGATGGCAATTGTCACATGAATTCTCAATGTGTAAATGAATTTCAAGTCATGTTCTCTGAAAGTGATTCTCTGGTAAAGTGATTAACCAAAACTTTATTTTGCTGAAAAAATTATTATTGATTTCATTATCCTTACAATCAATATTATTAAGAACTGTGGACACTGAAATACTTTCATGATTGAATGCTGGTACTACTTCAATTGAAAATACCATGTATTGCTTCTCAGTACTTCTATTTTTTTCGCTTCTTATATGTTGTGCTTTATTATATAATTCTAGATTTTAGATATCAATTCCTGTTTGAAACATACAAGAATGATTCTGTATGAGGGTATTTCCGGCGTCTTCTTTCAGTATCTCTCCCACCATTCACATCACCCCATACAATCCCAAAGGCTGAATGCTGATTTTTGAACATATGCTTTTTAAAAATTTAAACTTTTAATTAAAATAAAAATGAAATGGGTTTAAAGTATAATAAAAACGTATATTTAGAAAGAAATATGTTACATAAAATTAACAATCAAGGAATACAAATCATAAAAATAAAAGGTGCTTGTACCTGTATAATTAAAAATGATTAGCCTAGTTCATTCCTAATGTTTTACAAAAATACATCAAAGCAGAAATAAACAAATCTTATGTCCTATAAAAATTAAACAAAAGTAACATCACTACTACTACTACTAACTACGTCCAAATCACAAGAAAATTTTATCTCACTCTTAGTTTTGCAAAGTTTTTTATTACCTCTGTAAGTATATCTGATCATTAATTTCATGATGAACTGTTGAAATGACCAAACTATTAAGAAGAGGGTTTAGCAAAACAATTAAGTGGATGGCAGTGGAACATAAGAAATGCATAATTCATTTTAACTTTAAGTAGTTCCTTTTGAACACTTGCTATTAGTACAGTCAGCAATGTTCTTAATTCCTAATATATAAAATTAAACAAAAAATACATTTGTTTGCTTGTTTAATTAAGTCTAAATAAGAAAATAAGAAATAAATAAACATTATATTGTACTCGACTATATAGAAAAAAAGCTGATTAAGATTTAATTTAAAAATTACAGTAAGTTTCATTATAACAAAATAAAAGCATTTAATTATTATAATAATATGACAGCGTTTTTACCTTTACGTCAGTCCACCTTTGCACGTACACAACGGACTTCGTCAGAGTAATTTGACATCTATGGGTACTATGACTAAATATCACACTGACATTGTATTCCGAAGATTCATATAATATATACACGGATATAGCTATGTGGCAGTAAATACGAAAATAGTGTCATAGTGTGAACAAGACGTCAAAATATGTAACAATTACGACAATAACGGAATGACAATCTTTTTGTAACAACTATCATTTTATACATCCATACTCAAGTAGGTACTCACGTATGCAATTAGCTTTGACATTTGTTTTATGATGGACTAAATTTCAACATAGTGATTTGAACGAAATAGGTTTCATCTTTATGATTGGTCTAGGTTATTGAGCGTTTATTTAAATTGGATTTTTTTATTGGTGGCATGGGGAGGATTTGTTGTTGATGTAATCATTTGGCGGTGAAAAGGTTTAAATCGTTTTCAAATCTTAAAGGCTTAAAAACCTCTTCCATTAATGTCATTCAATGGTTTCAAAGCTATTTACTAAGGTATTGCCCATCGAAAAGAAAATGTTGAAAAAATAAATATATTTTTTGAATCATGTTGAAGAAATTATTGGTTTCCAAGGATGCTTTAGCCATATCATTAACTATTAGTAGGAGAGCGGCTACTGCACGGTTTGTACAATGCTTGTGAATTAAAGTTTTAAATATTAGATCGCATTCCTGCTTTATCACCCCTCATATTAGACTCTGGACATTTTAATTGAGATGAAACCTAATGAGTTTCAATTATTTTTGTTTTAACCTCATTGGAATCAAAATTACTGATTGAAATTTTGGCTATTTGGCTACGACGAGATTAATTTTTCCCACCTTACTAATGTTTAATGTTAATTTTAGTGATTGCTATGATTCTAAGGAGCATTTCGTACAAATGGTTTGTTTCAGCATCGATCATTCGTTCAACAGCAGTATTTATAGTTGGACGATGCTTTAACCTTTGATTAATTTTTAGCCATGATCTTTTTGGTCCAAAATATGATTTTTATAAATTTTATTGTCTTTTCAATAAGTAACTTCTAACTTTTGAAATCTTTTTTGTAAGGAAACTGATAACACAGTTAAAAATATTGCAGCAAAAGCTGCACATGCCATCTTTAAAATAGTTTAACCACTAGTCAGTTTCTTGAAACTTGTTTTCTGGAGTTAAAATTTGTGAGTAGAGTAAATTTTTGCTAAATTTTCGTGTCACCTAAAGGATCTTGCCATATCAAAATTCTGGTCAAAATGCAGGATATATATAATACTTTAAGGTATAGAGCGCTTTCCGTAAGTGCAAATTTTTATAATGATTTCATTTGATAGCAGAGTGGTTGCAGACTTGGTTTTCAAATATTATCCATTTGTTGGTCATCATCACTCTCTGATAAGTCCGTATTTTCTTTTATTGCCAGATTTGATGTTGAGTTCCTTCAGATTGTCAGTAGCCGCTTTGGTTCTACTATACGTATCCCGTAAATAATTCTTTAAAGCGTTAGCTTGTTTCACCCTTGAGCTTCCTTTTCCAGCCTATGTCTCTTATACAAGAAATCAGAAAATTTTTTGTCCATCAGACATTCTGGAATAAACAAATATTTCAAATAATAATAAAAATTAAAACCAACTTTTAATTATTATTTAAGATATTTGTTTATTTTAGAATGTCTGATGGACAAACAATTGTCTGATGGTTTGAAACCAAAAATTTACCTAAAAAAGATAAAACCGTAATCCTTCATTCAATTAGCAAAGAGCAGTTGTTTATTTTTACTGACATTGTTTAAGGAATAACCTTAGTTTGAATTATTTCAGATTCTCTGCTTGCAAACTTAAAAAAAACTAAGGAGGGTATGGTATTTTTTGTATATTTTTGGTTATAACTTAGAAATTAATGAAGCTAGAGATTACAGAAATTGTTTTTAAATAAGTAAGCAAATAAAATAAGTAAACAAAGTCCTTTCATATCATGCCCTACTTGATTTTCTTATGCCGCTTTTGAATTCCAACTTCCTATTTGGTTCATGTTGCAGTGTAGCAGGAGGGTCTAACTTATCTGCATTTTATAAGCGAGGAGGTGGGATTTATATTATAAAACGACTGATCTCATAGCATCAGCATGTGTGTTTACCATTGCTGTCAGACAATTAGTAATAATATTTATAACATACAAAACAAGCTTTAAATTTTAGTGACATGAAAGAAACTTGTAAGGGAAAAATAGTCCTCTTTTGATGGCACTACCTGAAGACCTGATAGAAATGTTTACATCCTCCACACGAGGTATAAAAAGCATGGTAATAGAGCATAATTTCACAGTCCATCCAAGCTATTATCCATAATTGTGAATAGAATATAGTCGTGCTTTTAGTTTGTGAAAAACAATTAATAATGGAGGATTGTGCATAGGACACTCGAAGGAAAAAAAAATTCAGAAAATCTCCTCATAGAACTTTGAATAGAAATTATGATGTTAAAAAGCTATGAAGCTTTTCGGAAATTAAAAAAAATCCCATTTATATATAAAATAAATTAGCAATGAAATTGTATATTTTCACAGACATATTTAACAATGTGGTAACATTGTGAAATAGGATTCTACTGCATTTAAAAAAGTTTATTTACCTCAGTTAGTCAAGCAGGCGAATTAAGAAAATTACTGTTATGTGATCTAGATATCTTTTTGTGAAGTTATGACAAGTAAAAATTAATTTTATTGAAAAACAATTATTATAGGACAAAGTTGAGGCTGGTTGGTTGAAAAATTCAGAGACAAGACAAGAGCTTGAATCAAGAAAAAACAAAAATGTTAGCTCTTCTTAAGGATAATTGTGATAGTATTTTTTATTTGATTAATTGACGTCAATCATGTAGTTCTCCTGAAAGTGGAATTTTGTCAATAAATGATTTTTTAAATTAGACAGAGAAGGTAAAAATAGGGCAGGTGTACTTGTTGAGAAATAGAATATGTTATAAATGCAGGGTGTAAGAGGGATAGGTAAAATACATCTTAACTCGTCTTACTTATATACCTCCCTCTCTCTTGGGTGTCATGGCGAAAAGATTTGTAAGTGTTGTATGTGTTCTTCGATAAATAAGTAGTTTTCATTGATTTAAGCTTGTATTTCATTTATAATTTCATCTCGTTATGGGCCCAGTTCACTAACTAGCATGAACAAATAAATATAACCTTAAGGAATAGTCAATAACGCTAAAATTGTAGTGCGAAACTTTGTTGAAAAATACCGAACGCTTGCTGGCAGTCATTTTAGAGGTTACATTGCTTCAGGAAGGAATTATTTGCTTAAATAAAATATCAAGCAAGGCAGGATAGTCTACAGGAAGGAAGCTATCATGGATGTTGCACAGATTAGGCAGGCTATTTTGATCTGGAAGGCTTTGAGAATTGGAATATCTGGAAATTCCAATCATCCGTCTTGTTATGGGGTCAAGGTCTTTTCAAAATAGTTGACAGGATTACAGTGAAACCCGAGGATGACACACAACATGTTCATTGGGAAGTGCAGGATGCGAATGCACAAACCTTGCTAGTAACCAGAATGACAGAAGAAGTAATGATTCACCTTTTTATATATGAGACGGCGGCCGCTATGTAGAATAAACATCAGTGATTATCAATGTTGCTGACGTCAAGTGCTTAGACTTGCATGAATGGCACATCAGAACATGGTCTACGTCAAACATGTGTTGCAGAAAAAATGGTATTGAGGTTGACAAAACTCAGTTGGCTAGTTTGCCGACGTGTGAAGGCTGCCTGAAAGGAAAAATCCATCGACGTGTGAAGGCTGCCTGAAAGGAAAAATCCATAATGTCAGTTCAAACATCTGTGATATAATTCACATGGATACGTGTGGGCCGATTGAACAGAGATCTGTAGGGGGCTCGAAGTACTTCATAATGTTTAAGGATGATTTTTCAAAATACCAAAATGTGTTCTTGGTTAAAACAAAGGATGAATTAAGAAGTGAATCAGAAATTTTATTGCTCTAGTGGTTAAAATGAAACTGATAGGAAAATTAAAATCTTTCGAAGTGATAACGGCATGGAATTTATTAATAATGAAATTAGAGAGTTATTTGAATCTAAAGGTATAGTTCATCAAAGGTCAGTGAGTTTTACACCAGAATAAAATGGCATCGCCCGACTAGAAATGAGAATTTTAGAAGAAGCGGCCAGAACAATGTTGTATGCGAAGGATTTGCTAATTCGACTATGGGCAGAAGCAGTTAATACAGATGCGTATATACTAAATAGGACTGGGAAGAATTCTGTTGATAGAAAGTCGCCATATGAATTGTGATTGAATAAATGTTATGATATTAATAATCTCAGAGTAGTTGGTGCTGCTGTGTATGTCCAGATACCCAAAAGGAAAGCAACATAATTAACAAGTGGGAAGCGAAGGGTGAAAAGGGTATCATGGTGGTCTATGGCGAGACAAGAAAAGGATATAGAGTATCTTTCCCACGTAAAAATGAAGTAGAGACAAAAAGAGGTGTGGCTTTTCTGAAGGAGAACATATTTCATACAAGTGAAGCAACTGAATCAAGTTAGGTGAATCTTGAGAATGATGATGGAATCCAAGTACAAGATCAGAGTACCAAGGGTGGTTTAAGTTCTTCTTTACAAGCCAATAATGATCAAAATGATCCTGACTACGAGTCTAATTGAACTGTGGAAAGAGTCAGAAGGCAGTCTGTATGAACCCAATGACAGTGAACTATGTCAAATCGAAGACAAGCGAAGCAAGTGTGTAAGGAAGCAGATAGTGTTCTATAACTGTAATAATGTTTTGGTAGAGAACTGTGAACCTAAAACATATAATGAAGCCATGACGAGTCCAGATGCTTGTAAGTGGAATAAGGCTATACAAAGGAAACTACAGACACTGAAGGACAACAATATAAGGAGTGTTTCTGATCCCCCAGGTAATGAAAATATAATTAGTAGCAAATGGGTATTTAAAGTAAAACAGATTAATGGCTTTATTCAATATAAGGCAAGATTGGTTGCTAGGGGCTTGGATCAAAATTATTTTTTAAATCAGAATGAAATTTATGCACTAGTGGCAAAGTTAGCAACTCTCAGATTGTTCTCAGCAATAGCAACCAAACTTAATTTACTTATTTATCAGATGGATGTCACAGGAGCGTTTCTATATGGTGAAATTAAGGAAAATGTGCACATTCATTTGCTAGATAGTGCGTATGAGAATGGCAAAAATGTAAACCTTAATAAAATTTTGTATGGACTTAAGAAGTCCCCAAAATACTGGAATGAAAAATTCAATTATGTAATAGTGGAATAAGGCTTCAAAAGGTCTAAATGTGATCTATGCTTATATTCTAAATGTAATGGTAATGACAAAATGTATATTCTAATCTATATAGATGACGTTTTACTGTTTGGTGCAAATGAAAAACACAAATCTGAACAGAAGAATGATAACTGATTTTATGGGAGTAAATGTAAAACAAGACAGAGAATCATGCCACAGAAATAAGTCAAAAAAATATCTGGAAAATATATAAAAATATTTTAATATGCATGATTGTAAACCAATTAGAACTCCGATGGATCAGAAGGTTATTAATGTACCTACATTAAAGTTAAATGTTGACTATGAAATATTTTAACATACATAAAGTGGATATAAGATTTAATATAGAAAATAACTCATATAAAATCATCCAGACATATAAGAGATGGTCAAGGTGTACGTTTGTCTTCGTTTATATTCATCTTCATGTTGAAGTTTTCATCAGAGAGGGGTGATTGTTAATTTTCTTTGGATAGTCTGTAAAATATCTTTCCCCATGGAAAAAAGGTGTTTCATAGGAGCACTAGATGCACTGTATTACATAAGTACATATGTACATATGTAATTGTATTACAGAAGATTATAGAAGAATAGTTTGTTAAAAATATAGTTTATTTTAACACTCAGTACAACTTTCATATCACATCCAAAACTGGTTCATCTAGGCAGGCAACATTTGTAAGTCTTTTGATTTTGTGTCGAGCTAGGTCTTCACAAAATTTTTAGATTTAATTTTGAGAGACCTGTAGCTTTTAGAGTCCTTTATCAATTGAGTGCTTGTAGAAAAGAAATCTTCTATGAAAAACATCTTTATTATTGCTATTTCTTACTTTTTCCTTATTAGTCCATAGACTTCATGACTTTTGCTTCTTTGACACTATTATATTTTTCATGTCATATCAGCTAAAATGTCAAGTGGAAGACCGCAGCAAATTTCATCCTCCATAAGATTTTCAAACCTTTTCTCAGTCTGTCAATAAGCAATCGGATAAAGAATTGCAGTACTTAAGATTGCTAGACTTAAAATTCATCAATTTAAAGATGTCTCTCAGCAGAAGATTACTGAGATATGTTTGAATTATTCCTTGAATCTAGTGCTCACAGGCCGGTGACATGACTTGCAAGGAAATAAAATCATGCCATTAAATGTTTATTGATCTAATATTAATATAATACTGAATATAAATTTTCATTCTATATATTCATTCATTACCTTCACTTACTCATTCATTATAATATATTACTGAGTCATTGTCCAACGAAGAGAAGTCTTTTTGTTTCTAAAATTGCATTGAGAACAAAGTCAGTGTCAAGATAGAGTATCATCTCGTTGTATTTGGAAGTACCAGCTTTGTGCTTAATTCAGCAGCAGCTACCGTAAATAAGTTAAAAGAAAATGGGAAGTAATAATTATAATATGCATTCTCTGGAGTTACTGATGGCCATTCCATTTGGTACACTAAACTTAAGAATTTAGAATTTTTCGTAAACTTTGTAGTTTCATGAAATAACTAATTGTTTGTCATGAGTTAAAAAGTCGTTTTTTAACTATCAACCAAACAGACAATGGAACCTATGTTGCTAGTGATATAAAAGTCTTTAAGATTTGCTTGAACTGCCAGTTATATCTATTGTTGCTAAGTATACTTATTGTCTTTGTGCTGGCCTGTTTATTTATAATTGTTATGTGTTCTGTCCTATTTCAAACTGTTATGTTGTTATTTTTATATAATTTTTTTAGTAAGTGTAAAAAAGTAGTTAAGTATAGTATAACGTACGCTTTTTCATTTTCTCACACTCAACAAGTTCAGACATGTTTACTTTGTATTTTGAACGGTCGGTCTTTGTTTATAGGTTCATTAAACTATACATAAATATGGGTTCGCTACTAGTATTTCAACGTGTTTATATTGTACTTGAAGGTATACAATAACCTTTTTAAATTTTTTCGACAGTAACTAAATCACCGTGGTTTATTAAATTCAAGTTTATGTTCGACTCATTAACTACAGTTAAAGATTACCAGGATTGGAAGGTTTGATGACCCTCAATTTGCTATCTTAATTTTATTGAGCTATTATAGATTGCATTGAATCGAAAAGTAAAAAGAATGTGTACGATTTCTGCAGAACATCTTGCGGAGGTACTTCAAATATTGTGGCATAATATTCAATGTAATGACCTATATATATATATATATATATATATATATATATATATATATATATATATATAAATATGTATACATATATATATATATATATATATATATATATATATATAAATATGTATATATATATATATATATATATATATATATATATATATATATATTGTGGAGAAGAGCAACAACATACTTGTATTTTGGAGCCTCGTATTCCAGAGCAATAACTGCTATATTAGTGAGGAGAAAGAATGTGTGCACAGAAGATTGTAAAAATATAATAATAAATAAATTTTTTGGAAACGCATGTGAATTGTGGAAAGAAATGAATAAGGAAATAAGATGTTTAAAGGTTTATAAAAAGCAATATGATTGGTATTTAAATTCAGTCCATAAGGTAAAAACCAATTATATTGCTGACTGAATATCTACCAATGAAAATAGTACACACCATAAGAAGTACTTCTTATTTTCTGAGATTTTGTTATATCGAAAAAAGGCAATATTTTTATTCACTTTTCTTATAGATTACACATTTAAAAATATGTGACGAAAATTATATGTAGAAAGTCATAAAATTGTTGTAGTCGTAAATGGTTACTTAGATTAACTAGGCAGAGTTCTAGTGTTGGGTCTGAAGTCACATATCTGTTAGTCACTGTTTATCATTTAGGTGACCTTGGAATGAATAATATTATTCTTGAAAGTCATTGTTAGCAATAAGTGGTTCGAGAAATTTGTAATCAATGAATATATTACAAATTTCAAAAATAATAATTTATTCTTAGAAGGCTTTATAAAGGAATAAAGTATTCCACAAATTTGTTATTAGGAAATTTTGAAATCTAGTTTTCCATCTTGTTACAATTGTTCTTATGAATTTGATAAAATTTTAACATTTTATCAAATTCTTAGTCTATAATGATGAACAAATCAGTTATGAAATAAAGTGAGTAATGTCTGTACTGGAATTCTAAACAATGAAAATTTGTAGTTATCGATATTTGAATGAAAGTTTTATTTGTCGGCATATCGGTCAAAAAATTGAAAAGCAGTGATGACCCCGAATTTAATGTTGCTCAAATGCATAGATTTCATATAATTAATTTTATATTTGTTTTAAATACCCTGAAAACATTAATGTTCAAACAATGTGATTTATAATAGAATTTTAGATTAGATTAGATATGTTTTATAATAAAATTTTTACGTAAAGGAAAAGAAGGTCTGGCATTAAAAATTAATGTCGTGTGTTATTGTGACCTGTATGAAATTGTTTCCAGTCTGAAAATAAATGAAATAAATTGTTTTCTCCATGCTTGTTATTGGTGGTGGACTATAAGGGTTCATAATTTTTGCGGGTTGATAAATTTAGAGTAAAGTTGGTTAATGACTGTATGACTAGAAAATATGCAAGTTAAGCTGTGTTTGATATAAAAAGCTGCAGAAGTAGTAATCGCTATGCATGCATAATATAATAAACAGCTATGATATGCAGACAAATGTGCTATGGAAGCTTTCAAATCTTTAATGGTTTCAAATAATGGTATTGGATTTAAAGTATTGTGGTATGTGTTTTGACTTAAATTAGTCAGATAAACTGCTTCATGAAATATACTAGAGTGGTGAAAAAAATCAAGTAATTAAGATCTTTTTGAAAATAACAAAAATCAAAAGTAATTTTATGAAAAGAAGTGGTCGCTCGTCATCTCTCTGTCTGTGGTTCTAAAAAAATGTGGATCTTTTAATAATTGTAATAAAGATATATTAAACTGCACTGGATGAAAACCTTTTTACCTATTTTTCTAAATTAGGTGTTTCTCTTTCTATATAAGATCTAAACGAATGTTTTCATTATTGAGACTAAATTTTACATATCACATACACACGCATACACATATGTTTATATGTGTTTATATAAACTATTTTGCAAAAAAAACGGGCACTTATCGGAATAAACCATATCAGAGTTATTTTATTATTATTTGATGCATTTTATACGGCGATATGATGAGAATATTGTTATTTATTATTGAGCTATTGTTTTTACCTATTTCAGTTATTAAAAATGCGAATAAATAAAAAAAAAACGATGTAAAGTCGACAGACGTGCATTTTCATACTGGTACTTTAAAAATGGCTAAAGTTTATTTTTTAATATTTTTTATTAATTTAACATAAAATTTGAAAATTTAGTAACGAGTATGACTTCTTCTAGCTAAAATCAATGCACTTAATCTGCTAGGCATACTTTTGACGACGTTTTTTATCATTTCCTGAGGAATGCATTCCCATTCAGCGACGACCATATTTTTAAGGGCCTGAATGTTTTCTGGAGTTGGTTTTACGGCTCTGATGCGTCATTTGAGATTATCCCATATATGTTCTATCGGATTGAGGTCGGAACTTCTAGCTGGCCAGTCTAACTGACGAAATCCGGCTTTCTGCATATACACATCAACGTCTCTAGAGCGGTGGGCGTGAGCGTTGTGGTCCATAAAAATGGACTAGCCTCCAACTGATGTTAATGCGGGTTGGGCATAAGGAATAAGAACCTCTGTTATGTATCTTTGCGCATTAAGTGTGCAATTTTCAATAAAAACTAACTCAGTACGGTCATCTGAGTTAATACCAGCCCAAAACATTACCGAGCCTTCATTGTAAGGGGTGATTTCCTCAAAGCACACTTCTGCGAAGTGTTTTCCAGGTCTTCATAAGACTCGCCGACGTCGATTCTCACCACTAATCGATATACGAGCTTCATCGGAGAATAAAACACTATTCCAGTTTTGTTGAGTCTATGACGAAAAATTTTGAGGGAATCTCAATCTGGCAACTTGATGCTCACGGAGCAATGTAGGTCCCTGAACTGGGTAATAGCTACGTATATTGACGGCCTGAAGTCTCCTTCTGACTGTCCATAGGCTTACTCATGTACCTCTGACGTCCTTGAGGTTCTGTTTGAGATCCACGTATGTAAATTGACGATTTCGTAGCGCTTATCTGACTATGATGTTTTCTTCCAAAACCGGGCCTTCTACTGACGGAGCCTGTTTCTTGGTATCGTTGCCAGATCCTTTGGATGGTGGAACGGCTTACATTATACTGCTCAGACACATGACATACAGCCTTCTTCAAGCAGTGCAATAATTTGACTAGCTCTTATCATTTTTTCAACCATACTGAGAACAGCAAACAGAAGTGAACTAATGCAGCAAACAGCAGAAATTTAATTAAAATTTATTCGTTAAAATAAAAACGTAACAAATGAAAAAGAACTTAATAAGAGTTGGATATCATTGACCGCCAAAAAATACGTTTTTGACAGTGAAAGAGATATTATTTCAAAAAGAATAAATTTCAAATTTAGAACGTTCTTTTTTTGTGCCAGAATACACTATACCTGCCAGTAACAATTACAATTAATACAACCTCTTAATAAATAACATTTTGTTAATAATATGACAAAATCAAAACCGCCTGTTTTTTCAACTGAAATCAAGGTCACATCGTATTTTCGCAGTCCGGTACATCCTTCATATCAGCAAAATAATTGTTATCATCACTATTATCACTATCACAAAAAATTTGCATTACTCCAAATTGTGAAAGCACCATAATTTCACTCCCACTATCACTTTCTTCACAACTGGAAAAACAATTATTTTCACTTGAATTGTTTTTGTATTCCGATATTATGGCTTAAAAATTTTCTTTTCCTGGATTCTTTTTATATTGTAATTACTAATAATATTATAATTTGAACTTTATGTAACACGTAGAAAGATAAAAAATTAGCGATGTGTGCGAGCGACCTCCTCTACCGCATGCTAAACAGCGACTGATTTTGCGAGTGCCATCGCGCTCGTGGCAAATTTAGTTAGTACGCACACGAGCGCGATGGCGCTCATCGGCACTCAAACGGTTAAAATGGTGTCAACTGTTTGACTGCTATCATCGAAGTGTCGTTTACAAATTTTTTTAGATCTACAAAATCTCTTAAACTCCTGTCATGGGACGGCTATTTGGCCCGCCTTCGGGATGCTTAGTCCTTTGTAATCCCTTTATTGCATCTAATGAACAGCAAAACTAGCGAAAATAATACATAATGTAAGACAATAACGTTTATGGTGGTCTTTCGGTCTACAAAGTTATTAGGCACAGTAAGGTTTCTCATTTCTTTACAAAGAGAGTTTACTGAGAGAGTTTTACAATAGGTGGCAGGTACGTATTGTAAATTTGAAATATTTTAGAGAATTCATTCTTAACATACCGCCCGCCTTGAACGACCCATGTTCAATAAATGAGTTACAAAATATAAAGTTGAGTTTTGTTACTTAAGTTACTCATATTCATAAAATGATTAATTACATTAATCAATCATAAGTTATCAGTAAAGGAGTGATTCAGGGTATAGGTTGTTCATAAGTTCCTGAATGTGTCGTGATGGCGACAACACGAACTTCGCCCGTCTCCTGGATGAATGTCTATGATGCGTCCAATTGGCAAGTGTATAGATGTTATCTTGTCTTCTTTCAGAAAATCTAGCATACCAGTTCTTTATTGATTATGTGTTTTACTCTGCCATTTGTTCCGGACTATCAGTTGATTCAAGTACTCCTTGTACCATCTTTTCCAAAAGTGTTGTCTGATGTACTGAATATGTTGCCAGCTTGGTAGTCGATGAATATGTTGCCAGCTTGACAGTGCATTAACTTTGGATTGGGAATGCTTGTGGAGGTATCTCCTATGAGGAAGTGTGCGAGAGTATGGGCTTGATGGTCATTGGGGTCTTCGAATAAAGGAGTTATGGGTCTCAAGGATTGCCTGAAAGATTTCTACCACATATATCTCTAACTCGTCATAGGTGAACAGTTTACCGCCTATTGTTCGCACATAATGAACCTTGGATGATTTTACTGCAGCCTCCCACACTCCATCGAAATGCGGTGATCTTGGAGGTATGAAGTACCAATATGTTTCTTTATTATTTAAAAATTGTATTATGAGAGCATTATGAATTTTTTACTATTTAATTTTTTGCAACAACGTAATTGGTTGCAATATCAGAATATAAATTCAAAGTTTATTCACATCCTAAACTAGCAATGAATGCATCAGTGCTTAAGTCAGATACTAATTCGATGTGAACCGTTTTAGTTGCAAAACACATAAACATCCAGGCATAAACTTTTATTTTACTACGGTTTCCAGATTGTTTTTCTTTAATACGAAATGGCCCACAATAGTAGATTCCAGCATTTAAAAATGTTCCAGTTTGTGCAACTCTACTGCTGGGAAGATCGCGTCCATAAAGTATGGTAGTCAGTTGGTTTTGCCTTAAAACAAATTTTACATTTTATGATAATTTATTTTGTTGCATTTTTACAGCTAATGGGCCAGTATTTCATTATTACTGCATTCTCTTGTACTCCGCTATGTAAATTTATAAGGTGTTGTTTGCGTATAAGTAAGTCAGTAACGTGATGTGTCTTAGGTAAGGTATTTGGGAATTTACAAAAGTATGAATATGTTGAATTCTTCAATCTGCCGCCTACACGAATAAGTCCATCTTTGTCTAAAAATGGATTTAATGCCTGAATTTTACTGTTAGAGCTAAACAGCTCTGTAGTGGATAATTGTTTAATTTTCTCTTACAACATACTTGTTGGATCATTTTTACTATCAAATTTAGCATCGAGTCTAACTCTTTCGTTGTGAGGTATCCAACAGATTTAGGCTGGTGTCTTATGGTATTGTTTTTAAATCGCACTATATAAGCTAAAACGCGATTGAGTTCACCAACTGATGAGTAATTTATTAAAAATTAATCTGAGTCTGTAATGGTAGCCATAATTATTGGTTTTAACTTTGTTAATGGTACCACTTTTACGATACTGTTTGGCCATTCACCCTCATCTTGTTGTAGCCATTGTGGACCTCTTTTCAAGTGATTATTATTTTGAAATTCCAATGGTAGTTGTCCATGTGAAAGAACATTTGCCATATTCTCCAGAGCAAAACAATGCATTGGAGACATGTGCCATATGTCTCCAAGCATTGTTTTTGTTGAGTCTCTAATTCCTGAAACTCGGCTGGCAACAAACTTTTTGAGTAAATATGGCTGCGTATTAGATCGATTATAATCAGACCACAAAAAGATTTCACCAATTTTTTTACAGTGAGCAGGTTTTACGAGTTGTGAGGGTAACAATGCCACACATAGTTCTAACTTAAGACGTGATATTGTTTTTAGTGGGGTAATTCAATTTTTTGAACATAATACGTTTGAAAATATTTCTTCGGGTTTGTCTATAGATCTCACATGAATGCATGCTCCGTATACATTTTCACTAGCGTCACAATGTGCTGAGCATTCGCTACTATAACTTTTCTTGAAAATGTGATTTTATTTAGGATCGATAATTGTTGTCGAATCATCATCCAAGATGTCCGAATATCTTTAGGTAATAAATCATCCCATCCAATGTTGCATTGTCACAATTTTTGCAGAAGCATTTTGGCACCAACTATTACCCCTAGGTAGGCCCTATCAGACCGATTGGATCATAAATCTGCACAATGTTTGATAAGATGTGACGTTTAGTGAATTTTAGAATTATCTCATCCATTCCTTGTACGTGATTTCATTGTTTATTCAGTTCCATTGAAAGCTTAACGTTTTTGTTTGAGATATATCCTCCGTAAGTAGACTGATGTCAGCAGGTTCTTCATCTACAGTCTCTACAATCTAAGAATTGTTCGATGTCCATTTTCTAAGAGTAAATCTCCCTGCATTCGTCAGCTCAATGAGTTCCTTGTGTAAGTGTTTTGCGTCTTTTATAGTATCTGTTCCTGTCATTACATCGTTTACATAGTAGTCACGTTTTAGAATTTCACTGGCCGTTGGAAATCTTGAACGTTCATCCTCAGCTAATTAATAAATCGATCTAATACGCAGCCATATTTACTCAAAAAGTTTGTCGCCAACCGAGTTTCAGGAATTAGAGACTCAACAAAAACAATGCTTGGAGACATATGGCACATGTTCCCAATGCATTGTTTTGCCCGAATGTGGTGCCGATGCATAGGCAAATAAGACTACTGGGATTGTGAATATTTGTAACTTATCGTTTTCATTTTCTCGCCATAAAATTAATTGATAATATATATCCCATTCATCAAGGAGAATTTCTTATGCATGTTGATTATTAAAACAATTTGATGTATCCGAAATCTGAGGATGATGTCAAAGCTTGTACATTGAACGACGGCTTCGACTTTTATGCAACCATTCAAGAAATTCCTGTGTTAGTTTTTTATGAGGCGTTATACACAATTCTTACTTTCGTGGTTTAGCTCGACTTTTTAATTACGGTATGATGTGGTAGGAAACAATGCAATTCTTTCATTTCATGTGAATTGATACATTTCATGTGTCTTAGTGTGATAGCTACACGCATACCTTCAATATATTGTGTTTTTAATTCTGGATTTTTATTGAGTTTTTTCTCTAATTCGTGGCGCTTTTGTATGATTCACTTAGATTTCCAATTTTTCATTAAATGGTAGACGAACAATGTATCGCCCCGACCTATTGTCTCGTTGAGTGGTGAGTTTACAATATTCTTCTACTTGATATTTTTTCTCTGATAAGAATATCCTTTTTTTCACTTCCTCTATTTCCCAAAATTTGATATGCTTTTGTGTAGTGAGTTAAACGTTAGGATGCAGTTATTATTTTTTAATATTTTTTCATCGTTGCCTCCTTTTCCAGAAATTATTCAGTCTAATTTTGTTTCATATAATCGCAACTTATGTCCTGGAGTTTCTATATTTCCAGCGCATACAAGCTCATAAAATATTTCGGCGCCGAGTAATGCATCAATTTTGCGTGGTTCATAAAATTTTGGATGAGCGAATTTTATATTGCGAGTATGCGTTTATCTATATTTTCTTTTGATAAATGGTTACAAATTCGTAGGACTAAAAATTCTGCTACTTCACCATGATTGCTGAATTTTGATTAGATTTCTGTTTTGGCTGTATGTTTGATATGAGTTACTAAGTGTTCTACCAGGAGATATATATTTTTGAATGGTAATTTTAATCGATCCACCAGTTTTTTTGTGATGAATTGCGATTGCGATCCATTGTCCAGTAACACTCGAGCTTCAATAATTTCACCATTTCTTCCTTTTATATTATTTATCCCTGTCTATAATAAAACCTGCATAGCCACTATGGCACTATGCACCTTTATGTTTGAACTTCCCGGAGATATTTCTATTTCCGAATTTTTGGTGATGATCGTAGTTATTCGCATTATTGTAGTGTATTAATGTATTATGTTTTTTCCGCATTTTTTACATCTTGATCATTTGCATTCACTACTATGGTGTCTAATATTTAAACAATTTAAACATGCTTTAACTGCCTTGATTTTCTGAATAAGTTCATTTAAATCCATCTTTTGCAATTTTTCACATGCACAAACTTTATGATTTTCGTTACAAATAATACAGTGACTAATTATTTTTAATATTTGACAGCATTCCTTTAAAAGTATCGTGAAATCGCACATTCCAGTGCCTTGAACAGATTTTTGTCTTTCTTTGTGGGTGTTTTGATCGATTTTTGTTGAGAAAATGCAAATTAATAATCAGCCCCAATGCTCAACGGGTTTGCTTAATGATTTTGAAGATCGTATTTGAGTTAAAATCATATTTAAAAACATTTTTAGTTCGACAGCAGATTACTTAGTCATTGTTGGTAATTTGAGTATAGTAAAAACGTGTTTTTGTATGATTACACGTTTATTATCGAAACACACTTTCAGCAATTCCCACACAACTAAATAATTTTCCTTGGATGTTTTTAATACCTCAATTATACCTACTGCCTCGCCTTTCAAACTAGACCTTAAATATACATTGGAATTTTTCTAATTCAGAGAACCACAGTTGATTATAAATGAATTGTTTAAAATTTGTATAGAAATCTATCCATTTTTCATAAGACACACGTCTTTTCATAAGACACAAGGGTTACAAGTTCAACCTTTGGCAGTTTTATATGGTGTGGTCGCATCATATTTGAATTATGTATTTCATTTGAGCTTGCAATATGTTGTGCTGATATGGCCAGCATTAGATTCATTTTATCTATTATATACTGGGCATATTCGATTTGTGCATAAGACAATTTTTTTAATTCATCACAGTAGGTCAAAGTCTCCTTAGTCAGTTCGTCTATATTTGTTTGCATTTCTTCAAATTAATCTAGTCTACTGCTTATATTTTTTAAACGTAATTTTATTTCTGTATGATCATTATGGTTTTCTTCATTGTGGATATAAATGATAAATTTGTGAATTTCGTTTTAAGTACTGTTCTTTACTGTTTAATTTAAATAATATTGCAGTGTCTGGAGGTTTGATAACTAATTTATCTACTTTGCGGCACAATTTAAAAAGTTATATGACAATACAATTGTGTTCAAAGATAATGTGATGGATTATTATATAAGAAAAGACAAGAGATTTGTTGACTTAATTTTGTTGTTGCAATGTTGACACATTTGGCTGCACCCATGTTGACTGCATTCACTGTAGATGAGATAGCGTCTATTTTGGTGATGAGGACCATCCAGTGGCTCTGGAGGGATGACGAATGAATTATTTCACACAGATTTTGAATATGTGATATTTATTAAAATGGTGTCAACTGTTTCACTGCCAAGGTAGAGAAGAGTGTCGTTTACAAATTTTGTTAGATTTACAAAAAAGATCAGTGCTTAAAGTAAAATTATCTTATTGGCGGCTACTTGGCGCGCCTTCGGTATGCTTAGTCCTTTGTAATCCCTTTTATTGCACCTAATGAACAGTACAACAATGAAGACAATACATAATGTAAGACAATACATGTGTATGGTGGCATTTCGGTAGCAGTAGGGTTTTCCCATTTCTTTATTTTGAAATATTTTAGAGGATCCCATTCTTAACACACATTAATTATTAAACAAAAACAAAAAAAGTTCATTCATGGATCCTGCTTCATACACATAAATGGCAGCTAGTTATTAATAATGTTGGTTAAGTGCATCCTCTTTACATTATATTAAGCATATGCCACAGATGCAACAAGAGAAGGAGAACCATTGGACATGCGCCGAACTAGTTCTTACTCACTTCACTTCTAATCTAGATCTTGAACTTAATGCAGTGTTCCTTGCGATGCAGATTTATTGATCAATTAAACATTACACAAAGTTTTAAATCATTTTATGTTTGTTTGTTTGTTGTTTGTTTCAATCTTCTTCAAGTATATACATGTGCCCCACTGTTTCATAACTTACCAGGGGCATGAATTTTATACTAATTGTACAACAGCAAAAACAAATTATTAATACATCACAACCACTTTTTGAAACATAATGACGGGGTTTCCTACAACAATAACAAGGAAATGAATGATTTGCCATAAGGAAAACTATTTGTTAAGCACAGAGAATATAGTGGAACTATCTCATTTCAGCAGTTAAACCTCAAGTTATGCTAATAAATATTTTTGCATAAATTTTATAATACAAATTTGTATCAAACTACATAATAACTGTAGAATAATTTATTTTAGAAATGAGGTCCTTCGTACTACTTATTATGTGCTTATAATAGTTTTTTGCTAGTACTTTTTAATACACATTTTTTACAATCTTTGACTAGTTTGACTTAAGATCTGAGCTAATATTCCTTTTAATACAAAATTATTTCATTAGTGCAGAAACCATTTTTATTTCTGGACATAGTTTATAATCTCATTTCTCCAGATCATGAAATTTATTATTTTTCCAGATCATGAAATCATTTATTAAGCTTATTGCTATAGTAGCAATCCCTTCCAGTCAACTGTCACATTGTATATATATTGCAAAAAATAGCCAAAACAATAACAAGCTGACAAAAAAATAATAAATAACAATGAAAATAATTATTAAATATACATTGAAAAGAACATCCTTTGTTCTCTTCAATTCTTGAGGGACAGGATTAAGAAGAAGAACCAGGGTGAGGGTGATAGAAGTTACTGACATGAGTTATGAATTTTTTTTTTTAAATGACTTGAATATGTGAATGGACAATGCATTCCATATATATATATATATATATATATATATATATATATATATATAAATGTATATATTTATATGTATATATATATATATAAATGTATAAATGTATATATATATATATATATATATATATATATATATATATATATATATATATATATATATATATATAGATAAGGGTCTCATTTATTTCACAGTATGTCAGCATGAAAATTGAAGGAATATTAACTAGAGAGTAAAATAGAAGGAGGTATGTTTGGGGAGAAGTAAAGTAATTTTTTTAGAGAGAAGTCCAAGCCTACGCCCAAATCAGAGTTATTTTAAATCTAATTAAAAATCTAAGATAACTCTGATTTGAGCTATGACAATACTTCGTAACATTAAAGAGAGGCAGAGGATGTGCAGATTATGCTGGCAGTGAATATCTAAACAGTTAAGTTGCGCCATTATTGCAACAGCCATTATTGTAAATTCTTCAGGCAAAAAGTTATAAAATTATGTTTATTGTCTTATATTTTATTTCTCAAAGATTTTTTTATGGCAATGCCATATCTCCCTTAGTTCTTCATCAAAATTAATGACTTAAACATCATTTTAAAGCTTATGTTCCCTGGTATTGATGAAAAATAGACTAAAAATAGTCTCAAGCTATTGTTTTTAGTAGTTAAAGACTTCCTTTGAAACAACTTCTTCTGAAATAACTTTTCTTTCTGAACAGACTTCGTCTGTGTCTTACTGATCAATCAAAGCATCAGTTGAAAAAAAATTTAAAAATTTTTTAAAAAAGCATATTTTCATTCGCAATGCCATCTATTGTTTTATATTCCTAATAAAAATATATTCAACTAACATTTGGTAATATTATTACTATTTGGTGTTTGATCACAATATTGTGTGGAATATTCGCATCGGTCAGCTAGTAAGTAAAACTTCTTTCGTACTTTTAATTTCAAATGACAATAGGAGTGATAAAAGTAAATTAGAGTTGACGCAACGCGATGACTAAATTATGTGACTCATTGGCTAGGCGCATACCCGGTACTACTAATCAACAACATACTCATCACCGAAACTGCATATATTTATAATTCTTTTATCATATTTTTCCTAATCTAAAATTAATGTTGACATTCAGTTCATTGATGTATTGTTGACAAAAAATCAAAGTACAGTACTTAGCCAGATTGATATAAAGTATTTGCAAAGATGGTGTATTTAGTATAATTTCTCATTATGTGCTAACTTGACAAATTACTCAAAATGTGATCTTTAATGACATTATTATTATCGTGATCTGTGTTTCTGTTTATAGGACGATATTGTAAGATATAACTATAGCATATCGGCTTGTTTCAGGATTCCTGTTAGCACCGAGTATAATTTCTGCAGGCGTTTTCAATTCAACAATGGAAGAAACACAAATTGTTGAACTGAGTCAGAAGATTGCCAATTTCTCCACCTTACTGTTCAATGTAAGTTTTCATACATGCTCTTCATATTTGCTACTCACACGTAAATAACACATGTACGTGAAGTAACATAATTATTGGTTAGTGAAATGTATCACTCTTTTGTGACCTTTACTGTAATTAAATAATTATATAATCAATGCTGCAAATTAATGGAATTATCCTGATTATTTCAAAAGTAACACAAGTTATAAGAGAAATATTTCATATTAATAAGAAATTTTCAAATATTTTTGTTTGTATCAACATAGGTTCAGGGTGTATGTGAACTGATTTCATGAACAATGAAGTGGTTTTTTTAATATTTCAATGGAATTAAAATAAGAATTATTACAAATAAAGTTCTGTCCTGTAATGGAAATAATGCTGGTAGTAGCTGAAATAAATAATTGCAGACTAGTTAAGATGTTGTACAGCGCTCTGTGCTCAAAACTATTGAGTAGTGCTTAAAAATTGGGCGGGCGGGTCAGTAGTGCAATTACTGATTGTCACTTTAAACATTAATTTAAAATAAGTAATTTGTAAAGTAAATGAACTGAAACCCAAATAATGATGATTAAGTAAGGGGAAAAAACAAAGATGAATTTTTTTTTTGGCTTAATGTAAACTGAATAACAGTTAATACATTACACTACTTCGTCTAACTATTTTTAATTTGTAGAATTTGTGTCTTTAAGGCTGTGGTTGTAGGTTCGATACTATTCATAACTCAAATGTCACAATTTATAATATAATGTATGTTTTTTACCTTTAGAGTCCCACATTGAGAAAATTAGATTAAGGTGTAATGCCCTCTGGAAGATTCAAAATATGAAATTTTTTTGGCTCAAGTTATACCCTTAATACACTAAAATTTCCAACTCAGTGATCCATATACTATCCCTACTATATCTTCGGGGATAGTATAAGGACCACTGACTTGGAAATTTTAATGTATTAAGGGTGTAAATTATCTATAAAACTTAAAAATGTAACATCGTTTGTCAATATCAGATACTATAAAAACTTGTACATTACGTACATGATGGGTATAAAAGTAAAATCCAATTTCTTTGTGTAGGCTGACATGTGACACATCAAATATTCGGAACGATCCTTGTTTGGTATAGCAAAAGAAGAAAAAAAGACGAGAAAGAGAACAGGTCTATAAAAAACCTGAAATGATTGTGTGAAATTTAAAAGGTGCTAGCTCATTTAAGAAATGTATTTTCAATATTTTTTTTGTTGTTGTCATAACATGACGACATCCTCTTACTTGCTTGTTGGTATGATATTAAAACAACTAATTATGCAATCTGTATTTTTTGTGAACTTTTCTTGGATGTATATTGAACATTTTTTTTTTTACATTAAATACAGGTAATTAACAGGTTTCATATTAGGTATATTTTGGGATAATAGAATCTACGGGGACATGTTAAACTGGCTGGAATGGATCTTTACCAAATCTGTTTAAAACAACATTTCTATATAAGTATGTAGAGATGTTATAGAACATTGTAAATTTTCTTTATGATCTATACAATGTTTTATCAAAAATACAAAATTTATATCAATTATATGCTATTTTTGCACAAATGATAATTTTTAATTTAATTACATTCTTCTTATGCTATTCTTGCATAAAAAGAAAAAAAATGTTGTTTTATGGTTTGAAAAGATGGTGTAATCTTACCGGTGGTGGAAGACTGTTTTGAAGAAGTTTTCGTTGATAAGCAAATTTTTGGTAAAAATATGAAATAAAAAGTTTTATATCCTTCAAAACATCTATAAAAAAACCTTTGAACAGATTTAGTTTTTACGTTTATTATCATTTTATTAAAATTACACTTCTTGTATTTTACAGGAGGTGGCTAAAGAGAAGGCAGGCGAGAATATTGTGATGTCTCCGTTGTCCGTGGAGGTTCTCCTTGCTTTACTTTCACTAGGGTCTGAAAGGAAAACTCACAAGGAGCTCATGTCTGCATTGAGTCTTCATAATGATTAATTTGTAAGTAAAAGCATGTTTTAAGTTACGTTTATATAAATGTATGTTTGTCGCAAAATTAGTCTGAAAATATAATTACACAAAAGTCGACATTCGTTGCAGAAAACTTTTCTTCCAAGTCTATAACAATTTTTAAGTTGTCAAGTCAGTTATTCTGTATAATATAATCCTCATTATTTTACTTGTCTCCAGTTATTTCCATTGATAGTAAATGGTCCCTTCAAATTTATCACAAATTAATTAGAGCCGTTCTTTTCCAGATCTTTAAAGAAATTATTAAATTTGCAACTGAAAAAAATGTAAGGTAATTAAAAATTGATATTGAAAAAATTAAAAAAAATTGATTGAAAAATAAGAGAATTATGAGTTCTTAAATTTACTGGTAGGGATAGCGTGAATATATCTGCCTGTCACATTTGCTCTTATAATATACAATGAGTATTATTAGAAATAACATCACAATTCAATATTGCTATCCTTGTCTAAACATTAAATTTAAACCTTTACAACTCGGTAAATTTTAAAGATTTATCAAAATTTTATTTCATTACTCATCAGCTTTTCCTATGTTCAAGAAAAAAAAAATAAGCCACATAGCGTAATGTGTTAGTTTCACTATATTTGTGTTGCCAATTTGAATATTCTCAAAATAAAAATATATATGTACTTATGTAGAATTCAAGGAGAAATAGTTTACTCATGTACAAAAATGCAATTCTTACAGTATCCTAACAGTAAGCGCAATATGTATTATATTTCAGTAAGCAAAAGTTCTAAAAAAGAACATGGAAACAATTGGAATTAACAGTAAACATTTTCTTTTGGCATACAGAAATTATGGGAAATGCAAAGAAATAAAAATCGTTTATTTCAATAGGCATTGAAGCCAAGTTCAGTTTCTCCAATGAAACTCTTTATGTATGTAATATTTCTTGTTGAAATTATAAGCTATTCTTGTGATTTGAATGAAATTAAGGTTATTAAAATAAATACGTTAATATTTTCTCCCAGGCTCGCACTTCATTCAAAGAACTGGCTGATAAGTTGAAAAAGGTCAAAGGGTGCGACATTAGCTATGGCAAAGAAGGTGTACGTCAAAAAAGGCGGCAGTCCCCTTAATGCTGAATTTGAGCGTGACAGTGTAGAAGTTTTCAATGCTGGGATTGAAGCTCTTAATTTTGAGGACAAAGTTGTGGCTGCTAGAACTATCAATGGATGGGTCAGTAAATAAATTTTTATTTACTTATTTTAACCAAAAAATATTTCACTCGGGTAACATTGGTCGATAAATTAAGCAGGTCAAATGTAAATTTATATTTATTCGCAAAATAACACTACCTGATTAGATTGAAGCATGTCTTATCTCTAGCTTATAAAAAATTTAAATGAATACTATGAATTTTTATAATGCTAGCAAGTTTTATTTAAATCTAACAATTTTGTTAAAGTCAAATTTGATTAATAAGCTGTTCCCTTTATGTTATGAAAAAAAATATTATAGATACCGCATTTCTGATATCGTAAATAATAATTTTACTTCTATTGTGCAGGTCGAATCACAAACAAATAACTGCATCAAAGATCTACTGTCGCCTGATGACTTTGAATCGTCCACACGCCTTGTTCTTGTAAATGCTCTCTACTTCAAAGTTTGTTCTGTTCTATATTGTAGGTTTTTAAACAGAAGGGATAATATAGGACATGAATGAAAGAAAATATGATATGACTAAGAAAAAAAAAATTTTAGCACATGACAAATGAGTATGATCAATTGGGGTAAAAAGTTGTGTAAATATAAAAGAAATGGAATTTAATAAAATAATTTTTTTATTATTTTTAAATAATTAATTATTTTTAATTTGGAATTGAAAAATATGGATTTATGGGTTCTTTTGGCAGTCCATGGTATATGCAGCATTCTCTTGTAACACCTCATCTCAAAAGTATCTATTTTAAATAGTTTACGTCATTTGTATTATTTAGTGACAAAATTAATTTTTTTCTGCTAATGTCGGCAAGATGAATTTTTATTATAGTAATGACAATGCAATAAAAAATTATTACTTCCTAAAAGGCAATGTTTGCCCACTTAAATAAGTATTGAGATACAAATTAGTAGCAAATTCTGGAGCAAATTATTTTTTAGTTCTTCAAAATTATCTAAACATGTAAAACATTAAAAATATAAAATTGTCAATGAAATGTGATAAATATATAACAATTTTTCAGAATTTTTTCTCAGTTTTAAATGTAATTTGGAAAATAAGTATGTACAGAAAATGCACATTAGAGCATAAAAATTGTGTACTGCGCACAGTACTAAGCAAACCAAATGTGCACACAAAGTTATTGCGTATGAAGCAATCTTTGAGAATATCATTAAACATCCAATGCTATAAATTTGTTTCTTTTGTTGCATAGGTGCAAGTGAAAACAATATTGTTAGTTTCGCTTCTGTAAAACATACTTATGTGCATCTTTATAATAATTACTTTTGATGGCTACGATATTAAATGTCATGATTTAATGGCAAAATGTGTAACTAATATTTCAACACACAGGTAACACGTAGGCATTGTTTGTATGGTTAAAGTTTGTAATAAGTTGAACCAAAAAATATTCTTATTATTAATATCCAATTTTGCAGGGTGTATGGAAAAACAAGTTTAATAGGGCATGTACAAAAGCTAGTGAATTTCAAACTAGTACCGGTGACAAGGTACAGGTTCCAACTATGTCCATTCAGAAGTTTTTTTACTACTTGCAATATACTACAGATCTTAAGGTCCAGATATATAAAATACTACAGATAATAAAATACTACAGATCTTAAGGCCCAGGCATGTTTTGTTTAAAATTACAAGTTTGAGAATCTCATTTAGGTAAGCGACACATAAATTGTTGAATATTGTATTTGCATATTACTTTTTAGATAGAATATATTTACTACAAAGGTCTATAATGAGATTGTCGTAAAGAACTTTGAAAATTTTGAAATTTTTGATTTCCACCTTTGCTGTAGTGTGCAGTAAATATATTCTGTGTATTTCTTCAATATTTCTAAAATTGACCGAGTGTAGTTCTTATGATTAAGAGTTATAAGAAAAATATTGAGTGAAATAATTAGGAAACATTTATAAATACAACTTTTATAAAAAACTTAAGCCTATGAAAAGTAAATTTTAAAATAGTGAGTCTTTTTAGGAAATTGTTTTGATTGTGACAATAAAAAAGAATTACCATATCTTTAGAATAAATCTTGTTGAAATGGCTCTCAACAGCAATAAAATAAAGTATTTTGGAATATTGGCACACCATAAGAATATGAAATGTATTCCTTGACCCTTCAATTCGACCACGATATATTTTTTGAGTAATAAGTAAATTGAAAGTATGTACTAAATATAGAGAAAGATACTTTTTTTACCAACAAGTGTTTATTCTCCTTCTTCGTTGCATCTTCATTACTGAAGGTTGTTGCATTACAAGACTGGCGTCTTGAAGAGCATTGCTGGGGGAGCTGATTAGCTGCATCTATACTGTTTTGTCTTCAGCTCGTCTCAGGTCAGGGAGTGCCCGTGATCATTTTCATCCGATCAGATAGCGTATAAGCAAGGGTAAAAGACCTCACAGTCGATACTCACCGTGAGGTCTTTTGCCCATAAATTCATACAATAACCAGTTTATTAAGGTTATCTGGCTGTCTATGTATAAATGATCAAAGTAACTGAGAACTTGTTGGTGATAGATGATTATTAATTTGGTCTAATTTGGAGTAGAAAAATATGGATTTATAGGTTCTTTTAGCAACCCATCTTATACACAGCATTCTCTTCTAGCGCCACATCTCAAAAGCATCTATATTCTTCCTGTCGTCCACATGGATTGTTCTTGACTCAGATGCATTTGGAAAGATGGAAAAAATAAGTGTTCACACCAATCTCTTCTTGGTGATCTTCCTCTCCTGCTATATTCTAATGAGATTGCTCTCTGTGGCTCTTACCATCTGAATGTGCCACCTGATCTCTCCTTCACATCCTGCTTGGTCGCTTGTCATAGATATGAGGTATAGGAATTTCCTTACAATCTCTAGATCTGAGAGTTCCCTGGTCTGCGAGAGTTGCTCATCTCTGTTTATGACCATGATTTTAATTTTCAATCTATTAATCAAGAACCCAGACATGTCACTCTCATGCTCTACTCCTCTGAACAGTTCTGTGAGTTCCTGTTCTGATGATGCAAAGAGCGTGGTGTCATCAGTGTATATGGGGTTGCTTATGTATTTGCAATAATAGAATATGTACAGTAAAATTCCACAGATGGCTTCAATAATTATCCTCGTTAACATTTTTCACAATATTAATATCAAGGGTTAAAAAAATTTTAAGCAAAACTTCAGTAGTATGGCAATTCGAGACGAGTATCTTCCAGTATGTTACAATTGTCACCTGGTCACAACATCCATTTGGACCATTATAACAATTCTGTTGACTTCTTTTGATAATATTATTATTAGAAACCTAATCAATGAAAATCTGATCACTTTTATTATTTACGTACTGTGATCATACATTTAGCTTGATAATATATATATGTATGTAAATATATATATATATATATATATATATATATATATATATATATATATATATATATATATATATATATATATATATATATATATATATATACATATATATATGTTAGCCAGATTAAAAACAAACAATGAATGAAAAGTGATTTTCTTTGGTCCTACTGATTTATTTACTATTCTGCTATATAGAATTCTTTTTTCTGATTTTGATGCTGATCTTTTATCCATTTATTTAAAAACTTCTTTCCTATGTATTTCATGGCTATATTATTTAAGTGACTATGGAAATCTAATTGCTTACCATAATTATTTTATTTTCATAACAATGTTAGTAGTGAAAGAATTTTCTAATCAAGATTATGATAAAGTAAATAATATTTCTGAGAAACCCACCTATGCACAGCTTCAACTAATTTGACAAAATTGATTATAACTTTTGGTCGTTTGCGATCCAAAAAATTAATACTTATGAACAAAAATGTTGGGTTATACATTAACTATTAATTAAAGATGTTTAGATACGTTTATTGCAGGTACGATGTGATAAACAACTGGAATGACATCTTCCTCCCCGCTTCCTTGTCTGCCCGCATCGGTAGTATGGGAACAGTCGTTCAGCATTTCATCATTGCTTAAAGAACTGTCTTTAATTTTGTTTGAATAATTTACATTATTTCCAGTAATTGTTAAGTTGCAGCTTTGCATTCCGTAAAAAATAAATGTTGGTAGAAATACAAATTACTCTGCATTAATATATGTATCGATAGTGCTTCGCAATACGCAATTATGATCCTCATTCTTAGTTTATCTTATGGCAACTTAATGTAACTTAATGTGAATAATATTGTGGATAATGGAACTTACCTGTAAAATATCATTATAAGTAATTATTGAATTAATAACGAATTGGAAGAAATACGTGGGTGATTCTTGAGATATTCCTTGATGAGGATCCTGGGGAAATAATCACTGCCAATTCTTGATGTTTCCGAATAAATAAGGAAAAGAGGAAGTACATCGCCTGAATCACAATTTTTATAAACTCTGACATAGACTATTAGGAATACACAGCAAGGGCTGACATTGCCATAGTATGATCTTTCTTGACAGATGTAGGTTCTCCGAAACAAGTTAAACTTACGTAGATGTATACCTGTACGAATTAAACTGACATAATAACCTCGACTTTGAACTTACATATTTTATTTATTTACGTATTTTAATATACACATTTGATACACAATGGTGGACTTATTGCCACGAGAGCAATCTCTTGCAGCTAACCAGATATCAGTCCAGATCCACTTGACGAGCGGCCAGGAATGGAAAACATATAGGTCCCTGTTGCACACTACGTAATCATAGGCCGTATCAAAAGGTGATCCATTCAACACATAACAATGACATAGGTATATATAGATATATATCTGGTTTTACCTAAATTTATATATTTTAAGAAATGTATCAAGTTGGTGGAAGAAAAACATTAAACAACGGGCAGTACAGACTTAAATATTAATGTTGATATATGTTGACATGGTATTAGCAGATCAGATATTGGGTTGTTGACACAGAAAAAAATTTTCTTTAACATGAAACAATGCATATTTTAAGAATGAATAGTGCAAATTACAATTTGCAAGTAATAAATATAGAATTGATGGATTAAGAATTGATAATACGTTGTAAAATATTGGTTGAATGTTGAATGAAGTTCAACAATGACAGATTCTTAACAATTAACAAATTAATAGATAACATAGTGATAGGTTGTTAAGATTTAATTATCTTAAGGAGCACATTACCTCAAGAAGTACAATATCAGCAGATTGTTAATTGGTACCTGACTAATTAATATAATGAACAAAGCTCATTGAGTTTAACTAATTGTATCTAGCATTGCAATGTTTTCTACGTCAGTCCAAATTTAGTTTTGTGTACGTGCTTTGTGAATATACCAACACATTGATTACATATGTGATTCACGTGAAACTTTTCTGTTCAAATTTATATCTAATATCCATATATTTACCTCTTTTACAAACTCAGTAATTTTAATTGCACTTATAGCACTTTATTTATCAATGTTTAAACACAAGCTTTTAGTCATCAATGTCTAAACTATCTAGTCTATTTGATGCAGGCCTCTATGAACTCTGCTTCGACTGTAGATATGGTCACATTTTGTTGACCCTGACTGGATCACATGACAGCGACTCCTTTTTTTGAGGAATGGGTATTCCTTTAACGAGTGTCCGTTTTCAAAGTCGTTTGCATAATATGCCTCATGCAAATAGCAGAATCCAAGAGTCTTGGTTTCTTTTAGATATTTTAGATTATTAAAAATTTTTTATTATCTTCTTCACTAACTTTCAGTGAGTTTCGTTGTAACAATATAAATATTTGCTTACTTTATTCACAGGGATCTTAAAGCCAGGTTTACTCACGGCTGCAGTATAAAGTACTGCTTTTCTGTATTTTTAGGTAGGCTGTCATTTTACTGCAGTCTTACATGAGGATCAGCTTTATTTCTAGTAAAGCTGAATTTGTTTAAAAATGTGTCAAACTTTGCATTGCAGTATATAAGGTACTTTTTGTAATCCATAAAGTGATTTTTTCAATTTATGTATCATATCATGTTTGCATTCCAATCCTTTAAACTGTATAATGTATACTATTTTAGTGATGATACAAAAAATTCCTTATTTTATCTCTCTCAGCATCCTTTCAAACATAATGATGACATTTGCATTGGTTTTATTGTACTTTATACGTCTTATTCAGAATTGTTTCCAATTTACTCTCTTGTACATGTTTAATACAAGAATGTGGTATTCTTGTATTTACCATTATTTTGCTTTCTTGAATAATGATAAACTTGACAATATTATCTTTATGATAAACTTGACCACATTAATATTGTCTTATCTTAACATATTCATTATATTATTTATTGAGATGCAGAGATTCTAGTTTTCTTTCTATGGACAATTTCTTAGATTTAGCCAACTTAATTGTTTAAAACTTCTTTTTTTTGTTCCTTGGTCTCCGTGTTATGATAGGAGGTGTCGGTATAACCATATTTATCCTTTGAGGAATATGCACTTTGACTAGACGAGGGCTCATTTTGAAGAGTGTTTTGCATGTCAAACTCATAGTCTACAATTATATTTGTTTACTGTGATGTATTTCGTGAGCCAAAATGTAGCCGACTTGCATTTGGACTCTGTTACTGGGATATAATTTTTCTTCACGCCGAATTCTGAGAAGCCCATATCTCGGCACTTTGCCTTTTTACACTTCTGTTTCATTTGGGTATGCATCTTGTATTCATGATTGTTGAATGCATTTAATCGGTACTTACCATTGACCAGATTCACAGATGTCACAATTTCATTTTTTCAAGTTTTGGTAAAGAATCTTTCTTATTATGTAGGTACTTTGTTAATGTTTTAATAATTTGATTTACTGACAGTAAATTTGTTGCTAGATCTGTAATAGTAAGATTTTATTACACTGACCTATGAGTAAGATTTTATTACACTGACCTTATAGTGTTATAGACATTCAAATTCATTTGATCGGAGATCTTTGCTTCCAATATTTTGTCATCTGCTCTTTTTATAGGTGGCACTGTCCCTGATGCTACGTTGCAGCAGCTGTTTGTTTCTCTATGAAGGAGATATTTATGTTTTGCCATGTGCATGGAAGTACCAGGTTTTATATAATATGCTTTAGTGTTGCTCTTTAATAAAGCAGAAACCCAGCTCGGAAATTCGCTAAACCATGTAAGTTGATTTGAAAATTCATGTTAACGAGGTGATCAAATTTATTTAGTAAACATATTATTTGATAGTGTTTTAAATCAATTTGAAAATTTAAATGTTCATTTTTGATTAATTTTATTATGTATACATACATATGTACATAGATATAAATCGGTTTTACCTCAATGCGGCAAATTGGTTTGTGAATTCAACGTCTCTGACAGTGTATGACAAATCAATCGGTCCTAATGGCCCGAATTAGTGTGTTTATTAAGGGGCGGATTTCGCTATTAGGCGAAAATGGGTGTTTGGTTTCACAAAATACTCAATAACTACCAAAGTTAGATATTATATTAAAATACCAGGGCATAGAATTGCCTTTGTACTACGTTGTTGTACGATATTTTTTCTAAATTAAGTTCCAAACTTTAAAAAAAAAATCTCAAAGTAACCTCTTTTACCAAAAAGGCTCTCCGCTGGCTAACAAAATTATAAAGATATATCGATTTTCATTTCACTGTGTATATTCTAAATTAATGTAGCTATATTTTTGTACATGGATTTAATTATGATATAAATATGAAACCTTTGGTATTGGGTCAAAGTTGCCGAATTTTTTCGGCATTCCGCTCGCAAATTTTCCATACTAGCTTCTATGAAAACAAAAACTATTACTATCTCCGGCGCTCGCATATTTTGAATTCACTACCGTTTGCACTTGCATACAGTGAGGACGTGCTATCCGGTCGCTCTTCGTCAGCTTTTGCCATAGATTTATAACGCGTACACGGCTTGTACACAGTGTAAGTTTTATGTTGTTTGTTAAAATAAAATGCAAATTACGCATAAATGATTGTAACATAATATTTCTATGATACATTTGAAATACATAATATTTTGTGCCGTTTTGTAAATAAGTGGATAAATTTGTTAATTTGTATATTTTCAGATAATAATGGAAAAACATAAGATTTCTTACAGAATTCCGGTATTGGGAGCAAAAATTTAAAAAAATTTTTACTTGTCCTAAACGAAAGTTTTGTAGAAATTTTATAATAGGCGTAATATAGAATTATTAAATATACTCGTATTTTAAAAGTATTAAATCGATATTTTGCTTTTACTGAGTATTACAGATTACTGAGTATTTTATATTACAGAGATACATTTTATAATTTCATGGTATAAGCAAAAATGTATAATTTTTTTTAAGTATTAAAGGTTTAAATTTTTTAGATCCATCTGTAAGTGCAATATTGTATTTTATTGAAAATTGTAATGATTTCCTTTTAGTATTTTATCAAAATTTTAAAAACAAATTACTTGTTACTCTGTGTTCGCCTGTCTGTATTTTACGGCCATTTATCGTGTGAACGCTGATTTGGAAAGCTGATATAAAATTTGACATGGTTATACCTTGTAGTAGACGCAGATATAAAACATAAAAACTATAATTCAGGTTGATTTGAGAGGTCGAGAGAGGGGGCAAATGAAGGGCAAATGAAGGGTCAAAAATTGTTTTTATTGTGTTCATTATGCAGGATATAAAATGAAAGTCGGTAAAATAGGAGTTCAAAAATATTAATATTTTTGATGAGGTTCAAATATATTAATATTTTTTTAAAAGCAAATTTTTTTTAAAAGTCAGAAATTATTATTCAAGCACTGGAAAATTATTCTATCTCTAATTTTGCAATTTTTTATTAGTCTGTTATTATTGACATTGAGTTGCGAATTCGTGTGATGCAATTTTACTTTATCATTAAAAGAAAATAATCGTCATAATTGTTGCAGGAACCATGCTATAGATGAAATTCAAAATTATTTTGCAGGAGGTAATGTTGAAAGAGAAAGGGTATCTTAAAATGTTTGCGTGTTACATTTCACTCCTAATTTATTAAGCCTATTAATTTAATATGACAGTTCCTGGTCTAGTCAGCGCATAGCGAATCCAATGATAATCTTGTGTGTTAATTTACATATATATATATATATATATATATATATATATATATATATATATATATATATATATATATATATATATATATATGTATATGTATATATATATATATATATATATATATATATATATATATATACTTTTATACATATGTGTGTGTGTACGTGCGTGCATGTGATGTTTCCGGGTTTGATATATCGGCCGTAATTCCGACTCTGCAAAGTGTCTATCGTAATTCGATATCGCTGAAATTTGTAACACTTAAAACCAACTAATTTAATTATTGTTAATTGAGCTATTGATTGCACACCTATAGTTTAAATGTTGAAACATAGATTTGAAATACATGTGGTATGTAATTATAAAATATTATAGATTTATCGCTTTACATTGGGTAAAATAAAAAAAATTACTGAAATAATCTTTTAATAAATTATTACATATTAAGACGATTGATATCCGACTGGTTCACGAAACATCGTAATGGAGACATTACATAGGCTTCTTCATTTTTAATAATTTTTACAGGTTTTATTTTTTTTTCTTATTTACAAACAAATTTTTAAGTTTTCTTTCATACATAGTTTTATTATTTTAACATTACTTCGTATTGTATAACATTGATTTATATTAGTTGTCCTTAAGACTTTGTATGCGTCTAATTAAGATTTTTTTTCTTTTATATGTTGCTCATGGGTATACAATATTAGCAGAAAAATATTAGCTAAAAAGTTTTTCTGGCTTCTATTATCATTCTATACGCTAAATTAATCACTCGTTTAAAATATTTTCAATGTATAAAATTCACTCTGTTATAATTTTATTACTTGTATCAATAACTTTTGTGTTCCTATATGTCTACAATGTACAGCAGGAATCCATCAATAACTACATGAAACAATTGGTCAATTTTACGTTTTTCATGTTTAATGCCTAAATATTATCATTTGCAAAGAAAAAATGAATTTTTAATTTTTTATCACAATTTGCACAAAATTTTTTTACAGATTTCATTTTTATTTTAGTCTATGCTTTTCATACTAATTTACAAAAAGATTATACATAAAAAATAGTTACACAAAATATGTTGCAATATTTTTTCATTTTGGAATTCCCCAAATTCAGTCAAAAACCAACTTAAACCATATTATAACAGAGAAATCATGCTCGGATTAACTTTAACAATTAGTCTTGTCCCGAGCGTGTTCGTGTAACACATACTACTAAGAGTCATACAGCACGGCCGGGGCCCGCGCGCGCGCCTGTTTGTTAGTGGAAAACTAAATATTTCATCGCATACATCTGACCCTTAAGATGTTTTAACAGATCGAGTTTACAATCTACGGAAACAATCTAACTATGATGCGAAAACTTCCAACTACGTCTATATATATCTGCATATTATTCAATAAGTTAAATGAATTTAATATATTGTTTATTATTTATGTAATGCCACCCCATGGGTACATACTATTTGCTTACACGGATACACTGAAATATGCAACTGTCTTTGCAAACCTTATGATCTCTAATTATTAAGCAAATACACAAAACAAAAGAAAAAAAAATTCTCACAATACTTAGCCAATATAAAACATGATACAAAAATAAAACCATATTTTACACTTGTAACATACAGAAGAATTAAAATTGTATAGTAATGTAAACATGAATAAAATAATCGTAATAGAAGGAACATCAATCGAAGACGGACCAATATGTATCAAAAGGAGTCTTTTCTTTTGGTATTGGATGTAAAAGCCCAGCGATTATTCGAGTTTATGCGTGACAAGGTCGCATAAACTCGAATAATCGCTGGGCTTTTAATAATAGCGTTATTCTATAAGATACTATATATTTTATATAATAGCGTTATTCTATAAGACCAATGTGATAAATTACTATGAATAGAAAAACAACACCAGATTTAATAGTAGTAGTAAGTTTCTTTTTCATACTACAGTCCACATTATTATTCATATTTTTACTATAATCATTTAATACTATATTACTAAAAAGCAATAACATTTTTTTAAATATTTCGGTGTTACTGGTTCCACATTCCTCTTAAGGGACACTGCATATGCATCGCCACTAATGCTGCTTAATGTTTAAATCAGTTAATAATTTGTTTGTTTAACAATAATATGGAAGAGCATCAGTTGCTACATATAAGCCACTATATTGCAAGCTATCAAAGTATGGTATCCCCGTTGTCTTTCTTTTGTTCTCAGGAATTATTATAAGCTTGTTTGACCGAGTTTTTTCTTCATTTTTATAGCAATCACACAAATCTTCATATTTTGCTATTTACTTTTGCCCCGTCTCAAAATCAGGATAAACAAAATTTTTGTGTGAGTTTTTATTATTAAACCTAACATATTTAATTATGTTTAATTGTAATTCTAACGTTTTTAAAAATGTGTATTGTGTCACATAACAAAGAAATATTTTGCATAGAATCAAAACTAGTAATATTTAAACTTAGTTTCTTAATGCAATTAATAATGTCAATGGTGAGTTTCTTTAATTTTAGTAAAGATATAGATTTGGCACGTACTAACCCTACAACTTCTTTAAAGTTACCAAAATTAGTTGAAATCCTGAAACATACAACTGTTTTGGCAATCAGAGTTTTACCCCCATTTTAAAGATACAAGTTCACCTTGCTTAGGCAAAAAACTTATTCTATGAATTAGATAATGATAAATATTATGAATTTTGTCACGTGATATATTTAATGTTGCAGTGATATTTTGTATCCACCCCTTATGGGATAATTTAAATAAATTACTTAATAAAACACATGCGCTAGGTGACTATATATATCATATGAATATATCACATATTCAACAACTATCGATACCACACTGTATATTTTTCTGTTGGCTTGAAGTAATCTAATTTATTCATTAATCATTTCAAGATTTTGACTTAAAGTATGATCGGTATTAACAGCATGATCATAAGCCAAATTTATATAGTTACCTGCCTTACTCGAGAACTGATTCAATTCTACAGGAACAATGCCTTTTATTTCTGTTGAATTGAATGTTAATTTTGTTCTTTGCAGAAAAATTCATTTCAAATCATCATGTAAAATGTTATTTTTACCAATAGACATACGGACTGAAAGGTCCATACATGCACTCACTCTATTATATAGTTTAAATGACCTTATTATTTTTATTTTGAATTCAAAGTTATTCACAAAGTTATTGTAGTCTGTTATTTGACCACTGCGTAAACAATTTTCCACTTGTTCCTTTTGTCTGTTAATGACGTTCTGTCTATGATCACTAGAACCTTATCTTGGTAAAGAAAGTGCCTGGCAAAGGTATGTTAGTAAGCTTGGAAGACTCATTGCTTTCACTAACTACGGATGGTTTATCGTTACGTCCTCCAATCCATTTGGAGTCACTTCATTCATACTTTTAATAATATCATTTTCACTAAAATGTAAAGCAAATCACTGTTAGATTCAATTGGAGAGTCTAGGTATAGCTCTCGTCCACGGACATCTTAGTTGTTTGTCCCCAGGAAAGGAAAAGGCACTAACCGTTCCTTCAGTCTTAACACTACTATCATAATTTGACTTTCAGCCAGACGCACAACGTTTCGGCATATGGAAATAATTTTATAACTTGTATTGACATATTGACAGTCCACAAAAAGAAGACTACACCAATTTTGTTCACATTTCAAAAGTATTTTAAAATAACATCTAACTGTATTTATCTAAAGGAAACATGTTGATTTTCTTTGAAGAATATACAAATACCACATAGCCGCACTACTGCAATCAACATTGTTTGAGGGTATTTTATTAGGAGGTTTAGGAGGTCTTACCTAGTTATGTTCCTTATTTCTTGGTGGCAGTTTGCAAGTGTACAACTAATACTCAATAAGATATACACTTTTTAAATCATTTATTACAATCACAATAAAGTGAACGTAAGTTTTATAATAAAAAATGCATACAGAAGCATGAACTTGTTTACACAACGAATATTAACAAGCTGACGAATATTAAGATTTGCCAAGATTGACAAGTAATAGAAAATAAAGCAGACAGCCACTATGTTTCCAAATTTCTGATAATAGTTTATTCATCTACCTTAATGTATCTAATTGATACATATGGTGGACTTATTGCTACGAGAGCAATCTATTACAGCCAACCGTAACACCAGTTCAGCCCCGTTCTATAGTTTGACCCGACTTTGGTCATTATTCTGCTGACGTAATCTTCTATATTTTGGACAATTGTCATATAGAGTTCTATAAGTAAACCCACTTGAAATGTTAGTCCTGAATCATAGAACGCACATACCAAATTATTCCAGATCTCTTTTGCGGTCTGAGCTTCTTCATCAAGAATATAAATTGTTGGATCAATCAATAAAATTATTTTTGTCCCTGTCTTTAGATCATCCATCAAACCTATAGTGTCACAATTTTTAAACCGATTCCGTAGTTATTTCTGTTGGAGATAAGCCTTAGTGGTGAATCTCTACTTGCAATAATTTCGTGGCCAGTTAATTTTTCAATTAATGTCAAAAAATTCTTGAATTCATACCTTTTGTCTTTGTGCCGTTGTTGGTAGTTTGTAAAATACATATTAGAATTTATATTTATTTGACAGTTTTCGCCATTTTAATTGTTGAATAATTTTCCAAATATGGCTACTGGACCAATAGCACGTTGAATTAATATCAAGTTGATTGAAACATGTGGGCGATTCTTGATGTGGATTCTGAATAATTAGCCACAGCCAACCCTTTACGTCTCTGAGTAGATAAGGAAAAGAGAAAGCACTGTGATAGAGTTATGGATTTTAAACACTCTTATCATAAACTATTAGGATCACACAGGAAGTGCGACATTACCATAGTCTAATGTTTCAACAGTAATTAATAATATAATTAACAGTCTAAACAACTATGTTTAGTAAGTACTTTATATATTACTCAAAATATACACTTTTGATTGTGATGCAACTTTAAGTGATCAAAGTAAACAATATGAATATTACATACTTTTTGTTGTTGTAAATATTTAATTATCCATAGTAAAAATATAAAATAAAATATTTATATATAATTTTTACTTCTAATTTTTATGGAAAAATCCAAAAGATATACATTTTTAAAAATAACATTTGTTTTATCTTATTAGCTTTTATAGTAGTTGAGAGAATTGAAATTGAAAAATACCAATTTTTATGGTGTATTCTCTGTGGCATATTGACTAAAGACAGCTCAAGACAGTACAAAAATAAGGGTTAAAGACTATATATTTTGTATTCTCATTATGGGCCAATGTCACAATATATATGACTATTTCTACAAGCTTCTCTTGCTAGACCCTTCAGGAACTTTTCATTTTTGGAAATGCAATTTTGGCATGCAGTTTCTTTTAGGAATAACAGAATACTAAAAATTATCCTAACTATTTTAGTTAATATATTAAGTAATTTAAATAATTTAATAAAATATTAAGTAATTTAAATAATCTTAAAAATATTTGTCTTAATATTTTTCTCTGTCTAGTTTCTAGAATTGCCATATGAGGGATATGAAATGTCAATGTTGTTTGTGTTACCTGACAAAGATGAGGGTCTCCCTGCTCTTCAGGCTAAGCTAGTATCTTATGTCAACATGCATACTGTTCTTACCCAGATGCAGAATGAGAAGGTTAATGTCAAATTAATTCCAAATTCAGGATCGAGACTACTATCAACCTGAAGAATTTCCTGCCAAAGGCAAGTTTGAATAATCTTCTACACAAAAGTACAATTATTGAGGAGTTGCATTGTCTAAAATGATATTTACTTTGGTGTATTTTAGTACTTTTTTAAGTTTCTAAGTATATTAAGTCATAAAATATATTAACACAAGTCTTATTATAGTGAATGATGTGTATTTTATTGACTTAGGCAGAAAAATTTAACTTATTGCAGTTATGCAATGCTTCATTCCAATAAATTTGTCACGTGATACGCAAATTCCATGACAACACGATACATTATATATTACAAACAATTAAATTATAAAGGGGATTTTCTTTCTCTTTCATACACTTAATATACACACTACATAAATATTGTTTATGGAATTCAATTTATGCAATTACACTACACTATGCTATGGCCATCTATTCGAATTTTATGATATGTGTTGTATTTTAACTCCACACATTCTGATTGCTGGACAATTTTTGTTTTCGTGTTTAGTCACAAATTTTAAAATACAATATGTTATGATGCAATTAAACATCTTCAAACATTGTTCTTAATCCAGAGATTGAGATATACATTTGTCACATATTTTTATACAAGTAGCCAATATCCTACTACAAAATTTCTGAAATTTTTAATAATTTCAGTTCATTATATTGCTATTTGTCTCCATAATCTTATTATATTACATGGTATATCATATCATAATGTAATTACTACAGTTACATCTACAGTACAAACTTGTTACATAAAGATGATTATCATGATTTTAAGTATTGTTTTGTCTTCTGTTAATCAAAAAAATGCTTTTCAAATTTAGCATAATTTTAATTCCGACTCTGGTTATATAGCTATAGAATATAGAAGTAAAAGATGATGCGTAACTTTACATCTACCTTACTGTACTGCACTCAGGATTTTGTCTTGAGTTATAAAAGGTTTCAGACACTTACTAGGTGGAATTTCATGGCAGTTAAAAGAGACCAAAAGTAGTTAATGGGTATTTGGTGGTGTTAAATATTTTATTTCCTTATTTTTTTATTCAGATGTTCAATTGTCATCAGGATCGTAAGTGACAGTTGAAATTGGCTTATTTAAATATGAAAAAAGATAATGTCAAATTTATGTTACTGGGGTTTGCATTATCTTTCAAATGTACATGTTTTATTTGTTCTTTATATAAATGGAATAATGGAAATGGAAGAAAAGGAACGAAAGGACCTTGGAATGTCACTGCACTGGAAACCTGAAGTCTGATCAGTTGATTTTCTGATTGATTTATGAGTTCTGCTCACTATTTAATGTAGTTATCTGTTGGTGTCAATGACATACTGACGTTTCAATTTGAAAATGCTTATTTAATATGTAATTTGTTGGCATTTGGAAAGCCACATGCTTGCCAAATGTCAACAAATTTCACTTATATAATATTTAGATGCATAAGGCTCTTTGTATAGTCAGATTTAACAAAGTCACTTAAATTATTTCTGTAGGTAGAGCCATCATCATAAATTAACTTTCCCTTTCAAATTTGTTATCTTAAATAGATTTCTGGTTTAGATAAATTATAATTTGCATAGGTTTACTTTTAAATATGTGACAAAATGATAAACTCTGTAGCATGAAATTCTCTGCTATTAATGATAAAGATTATAATTATGGATAACTATTAATTTCTGTGGAGTCTATTATAAAATTTTTGCACACAATTAGAAAAAAGTAATTATTTGAGTTAATCTAAATAAAATAAACTTTAGTTATTTTTATTTAGACTATTGTTTAATGGAAAAATGTTTCATCCAGTCCCTCTTAGTTACACTATATTGCTATCGAGGCAAGTTATGTACGCATCAAAAGGAAAAGAGGTATTGTCACTAAATTAAGCATATTTAATTCTACCATGAATATAAATGTGCTATAATAAATTAAGAATTTTTATTTTTATTTATCAACTAAACAAATATACTAATAATAAAAAAAAAATTATGAAAGCCTGATTTCTTGAAACTTTTTATTTCTATGAATTAAACATATTTGAAGATTTGGTAAAAGTATCAGCAATATTATTATATGAATTATATAATAAAACAATTTCAATAATTCCATTCTTATAGTTTCATGAGTATGATTGTAATGCAACTCAATTTGTTTTCAATTTATTGTAAAATTACCATACTTTTCAATTGCTAAAACCCTTGAATTATCATCATACATTTTATTCAATATTAATATTACTAATTCTTATGAAAGCATCTTTAAAGTACTATGTAGAAAATTTATCTATGTTACAGCTTCCGATAATGTTATATTTTCAGCAAATGTAGACAGTTTAGATACACTCTTTTGTTTATTTAATTTTTGATACATAATACAACAAATCCTATTTACGAAATGCCGTGCTCTGTTGGATTCCACTAAAAATCCATAATATTACCTTTATGATTTAGATAATATGAAAACTTAAGGTATTTAGTTAAATACAAGTAATATAGAATTCATGATGCATTATTAAAGTACCTCGTAGAAAATTTATCTATGTTACAGCTTCCGATAATGGTATATCTTCAGCAAATGTGGACAATTTAGTTACACTCTTTTGTTTATTTAATATTTGATACATAACACAACAATTTAATAACAAATCCTATTTACAAAATACCGTGCTCTGTTGGCTTCCACTAAAATCCATAATGTTAGCTTTATGATTTAGATAATATGATAACATAAGATATTTAGTTAAATACAAGTAATATAGAATTCATGGCGCATCATTAAAGTACTAAGTAGAAAATTTATCTATGTTACAGGTTCCGATAATGGTATATCTTCAGCAAATGTGGACAATTTAGTTACACTCTTTGATTTATATCATTTTTGATACATAACACAACAATTTAAAAACAAATCCTGTTAACAAAACACCGTGCTCTGTTGGCTTCCACTAAAAATCCATAATGTTAGCTTTATGATTAAGGTAATATGATAACTTAAGATATTTAGTTAAAAACAAGTAATATAGAATTCATGACGCATCATTAAAGTACTCGTAGAAAATTTATCTATGTTACAGCTTCCGATAATGGTATATCTTCAGCAAATGTGGACAATTTAGTTACACTCTTTTGTTTATTTAATATTTGATACATAACACAACAATTTAATAATAAATCCTATTTACAAAACACCGTGCTCTGTTGGCTTCCACTAAAAATCCATAATGTTGGCTTTATGATTTAGATAATATGATAACTTAAGGTATTTATTTAAATACAAGTAATATATAATTCATGATGCACATTTAAAACGTGTCTGAATTTTTAAATATACTTACATAATTGACACTGAAAGTTAAGTCTGGTTTTATACCAGATTTAATATGTCAAAAGGGCACTAAATAAAATTATGATGCACCTGATGAACCTGGTGTAAATGAGAATGTTAAATAATAAATATTAATAGAATCATATTTTCTGACACAATCTTATTCAATATCAATTTTGATTAAACTCTTTCATGATGCACATTTAAAACGTGTCTGAATTTTTAAATATACTTACATAATTGACACTGAAAGTTAAGTCTGGTTTTATACCAGATTTAATATGTCAAAAGGGCACTAAATAAAATTATGATGCACCTGATGAACCTGGTGTAAATGAGAATGTTAAATAATAAATATTAATAGAATCATATTTTCTGACACAATCTTATTCAATATCAATTTTGATTAAACTCTTTAAGATTAAGAATAAGATTGTGTCAGAAAATATGATTCTATTAATATTTATTATTTAACAACCTAATCCATATATTATAATTTTATTAGGTAGTTTAATTTTAATTTCAACAATTGCTTTTTGAAAAAATCAAGAGATCATCATAATATCAAGTACTCTGTCTTTTAATTTTTAATTACACCAATAACCACAGCAATTAGCAGTAATTAAAAAAATATTCTATATATAACCTAACCTAACATAACTCAACCTAACCCAAACTAACCTAACCTAACTTAACCCAACCCAACCTAACCTAACACAATCCAACCTAACCCAAACTAACCCAACCTAATCTAACCTAACCTAACCCAACCCAACCTAACCCAAACTAGCCCAACCTAACCCAAACTAACCTAACCTAACCTAACCTAACCCAACCTAACCCAACCTAATCTAACCTAACCCCACCCAACCTAACCCAAAATAAGCCTAACCCAACCTAACCTAACCTAACCCAACCCAACCTAACCCAAACTAACCAGATCAAACCCAACCCAACCTAACAACTTAACCCAACCCAACCCAACCTAACCCATTCTAACCTAACCTAACCCAAATTTACCCAATCTAACCTAACCTGACCTAACCTAAAAGAAGATAGCTTTGTTGGACACCTGCGTGCATATATATCTTTTAAGGAAGTTTCCCGTAGACAGTTTTTGAAGTAACTATGATCTTCGATGGGATACCAATATTGCAGAGTCAAAACCACTACTAGTATTAGCTAGCAGGTACTAGCTAAATAAATTTCTCTTTGCCATTATGATGCCTATTTTTAGTCTAACTCAAATCAGAGGTATGATTCTTTTTCAGTTGCTTACCAAATTAAACATTCTCTGTATACAAAATTTGCTAGGCACAAATAATGGAAAAAATAAAGTCAATGAATTAGTTTGACTTTCATAACATGTTGTAGGTCCCGTGCAATTCAGTCATGACATATATAACAGATTCTGCTCTGTTATAAAAGGTGATAACTGAATGTTTTTCTTTATTTCTATTATCATGAACTTTTTCAGCTCCTTGATATGACTGGAAGTCTGATTTTTTGGTCTTGATGTATTATGGATAAACCCCTTATTCCAGAGGTATTTTTTATCTTTTCCCTAAAATTAGTCCTTTCCAGCTTTATCTTTTCCATTTTTAATTTTGTTTTGGATTGGATAATCTTAATTTTTTTCTGTAATTAATTTTTTAAATTGATTCCATGCTTATAAGTTCTTTTCATGGTTTCTTATTTATTAAAATAAAATTAAAACAAAGCATAAAAATGTCAAAAAATAAAAATAAAGCAAATATAATTAATTTTAAATAATTATTAATGCAACAAACTTACTATGTGCTTCATCTGGTCCTGGTCCCGTCCACCGGAGAGATCCTGGTAAATTTTGACATATACTCCCCATAAGAGTATCTGGTGTTGATTACTGCGAAGCAGGTAATCGGTAATAGTTTCAAATATGTCTTTTCGCTATATACAGTTGCAATTTGTTTTCATTTGTGGTTTTGAATAGTTTAATGCATACGAGTTCCTCGGAACCTGATAGATTTGACCAGGTATGTGGAAGGTTAAACAGGAGGAAGAGGCAATGACAATGTAAACTTTTGACATTGTAATTCCTTTTGTAATATCTTGGAAAGGATATGTTTATTTTTGAAATTAACTTAATGTTGTGCAATTGGTTTTTGGAATACTTAGCATACATATCAATGTGAATTTATTTAAAAATCTAATTATTAATATAATGAAACCAGATATTTTCGTCAGACATAAAAAGAGAAAAAACACTTTTGATTTAACAATGGTATTTCTGTTTTTGATTACATCACAGTAAACACCTCTGGGGATATATTAGCTTATGACTGATTGTTCCTGTATAACACCTTGAATTATAGAATTTTTTAAAAATTCTTCCAGTTTATTGCCATGTTCACATAGCCATTGCACTAGCATGTCAATAGTATCATACAAATAGCATATCAATAGTAAGTCATGTCTATATGGGAAAATTAATTCTATATTGTTTTGAGAAAAATGTATTAAATGTGAGAAGAAAATGTGTTTATTTTGATAGTTTTTGGTTAATCTTTTATATTTCTTTCTTTTATGACTACTTTTTACAGAACTTTTTTATATAAGAAGCAGAAAGCGATTTTACCATTTTACATTGATATGTTTTCTAAGTACCTTTGAAACCTTTGATGTTTCATGATGATTTTTTTATTGTTAATTTTTTTTTCTAGCAGATCCAAATAAATAGAATTGCCTACATGTTTTAGTTCTTGTTTTTTTCACCCAATTGCAATAGTGCAAATAACTAAAACTACCAGCCTCACTGGATTGGTTGTGCAATTTGTTGTCGACTGTACATTCCCCTGTCTAATGTGTGGTGACATCATCTTATTCACTGGAAGTATCAATGCATTGACTCATATACTGACTGATTTATTTTCAAATGTAATCCTATTATTTACATAGACCTGAGATGATGAGTTAAAACTAATGGGATTCCTTACAGAAACTTTTATTACTTGTCAAAATATGATTGCGACTTTATCAATATCAGTTGATATGAGCGAAATTTATGCAAGTGGACATTAATTGTTTCAATTGTTCGTTCATTAAAAATTTTGAATATGCGTGGGTGTATGTAGATATGTGGGTTGGATGGGGTATATAGTTACAATAAGAATTAATGAAATTTTATTCACCATGAAGCTATTTATGGGAGTGGAGGGTGTTTTCTCTGTTCATATCTGTTACAAAAAACAATAAATATAACATAATTTATGAGGTATTTGGAAGGATTGGCAAAAGACATTGTTAGGTGAATTTTTTTGAGGGCAAAGAGAGTATGTGATGGCAGTGAGATTGAAGATGCCAGATGCTGAGAAAGTTCTTGGTCTCGGTTTTACAAGAATTTCAAAGATATAACTCAAGTACTTCCTTTCAAACAGAGTGGAATCATCTTTTATACTGTAATTGAGTGCAAAGACTTGTTGAAAGAATAATTTTTCAGAAGGCTCATTTTACAAAGATAAGACATTGAATGGCCCCACAAAGCTCTGATCTCATTTGAATTTATTATTTTCTGAGGAACTACCTCAAAGCAAAGGTCAGGAATTTTGTATCAGCCGAAAAAACATAATCCGGAAAGCGGAAAGCAATATGTTGATTTTGAATAAATAAGTTTTATATATGTTGATTTGAATATACAAGTTTTCTAAAATACGCAAGTCTATTTCAAATTTGCTAAGAAGTCAATGGATACTATTACTTAGATAACAGTATTTTTGGTCATAAAATCTTCTATTTGTTTTTTTTAATTATGTATATTTTTTTTAATTATGTATGTTGTTTCCACCAACACCCTCAATATTCACCCATATATAATATACACTCCAAATAATGGCGCAATGAAATATTACTTTGAATAATTTTAAGCCTATAATTCTAATTTATCCTATTAAAAGGGGTTAAAGGAGGGTTTCTCAAAGTGGAGTATGCAAACCCCCAGGTGATTGTAGGACATTTTTTCTATTACTGATTGGATTACTGACTGACAAGCACAAAATTAATGTAGCCATTAGTCATGTTTTTGTTGCGTGCGACTCTTGGGTTTTATTACTAATTAGTGCTCATGCCTGCTCACTTGGGCTGCAACAGGGTTCGTGTGATGCAGGGTGTGTTGATTGTGGAGATTTGGCCCCGCCACCGAGTGTTAAGTGCATTACTTGTATACCTGCAAATTGCTTGTTTGGCCCGCCACTGGGCATTAAGCATGTTATGTACTTATGTGCTCATTGCTTGTTTGATATAACTATGAAGATATATTACCCTAATATAAGAATCATTTATATTCTTTTTGTGTGGCTAGCAATAACATAATTAGGTACACACACAGACACAGACACACACCACAGTCAACATTCGGAATGCATCCGCGCACTTAATTTCGTTTTTTACACAAAATTTGATACAGGTTCTTTGTTCCATTTTTTTGAATAGGTAAAAATCGAAGACGAGCCAAAACACGTGCAAGCAAAGCAGCTGTCAACAATTAACTGAACATTCAAAATGGCCGAACTTGTCGGCATAAGTGAGAGACATGGGTACTAACATAACGCCACAAAAAAATCGAAATTCGAATATACGTAACCCGCGAAAATTCAAAAGTCGCAATACTTTTTGAACACACCTCGTACTTCTACTGAAAGTTTCATTTAAAACAAAACTTCTGCAGAGATGAGTGAACCAGAAAAAGAACATAATTCCATTCACAAAAAAAAAGGAAATATGATGACTATCTAAAAATTAGATTTACGTGCAAAGAAGAATCTGAGGACGAGAGCCACAATGTCTTGATGATCTTACTGAACACATTACTGCTACAAAGACATTCGGAGATAAAACGTCAGCAGTACGTAGACAAGCCTTTAGATTTTTTTTGTTAAAAGAAAAGGGCTTCCCTTTTCTTATTCTTAAAAAAAAACTATGAAAAACACCATAACTTTCATCTCTGAATATTTTATATGTCTTTCCTTAGTGATTACAAAATCACAAAGACCAGAAAAGCGTATTGCTAAAGGATTAATTTTACCAGAATTAATTGTAGAAGATGTGGTCCTGGGACTTACTGGGAAACAAAATCTCAAAATTGTTGGATAAAATACCTCTTTCAATTGCGCTCTGAATTCACAATACTGTACACGATATTGACAATCATACAGCACAATGATCGCAAAACAATTATTATGCAATTCAAATTAATGAATTAACAGATGTTAGTGAACTTCCATATTTACTTGGTTTTGTTAGAAATGTGTATAAAAATACTTTTGGACAATATTTTCTGTTTTGCAAACCTTGGAATCAATAACGTGAGGAGAAGATATTCTCTACACCATCAATGCTATTTTTGAATGACATGGTATAGATTGGTTAATACATGTTTGTGTATCGACTGATGATGCCAAGGTTTGAAAGGAATGGTATTTGGAATCATTACCAGTATTAAAAATGTTGCTCTTGAGGTCAAAAGAAAGCATTGTGTGTTGCACACAGAAGCATTGGTATGTAAGAAAATGTCTGAAGATTTAAAAACTTACATTGTAAGAGGTTGTTTACTTAATAAATGAAATAAAAGCATGTCAGTTCAATTTGAGATTTTAGTATTATTTTGTTGAGACACGGGTAGTGCAAATTTTTTTAAAAGATGTTTTTTATTGATTTTTGAGCAGCAAGAATATCCTGAACTAACACGCAAAGTGGTAAATTTTCTTTTGCCCTACACGACAGCTTACTTATGTGAGAGTGGGTTTTCACAGCTGGTCGTGATAAGAATAAAATACAAAAATCTACTTAATGCTCAATCAGAATTAAGACTGAAATTAACCAAAATTGCTCCTAAAACAGACTCAATTTGTGAAAAGAAACAAGACTATCCATCAAATTAATTAACAACATATTGTTTTTTGTGACTACATTATCTGTTTGGAAAAATAAGATATATAAGTAAAATATGTTATTTTCCCAATATTAAATTTTTTTTTCAAAGAGGTTCATAGTCATCTGGGAAATTTAATAAGGGTACTTGGGCTTGTAAGTAAGGAAATATTTCTGTTATTTTATTAGTTATTAGGAACTTTAAGTAATATAGGACTTATTTTTTTTTATAAGTTCTATGTTATTGTAAAGTTTTTAATGTTTTTCTCAATTTTGTTGTTTTTATGGTGTCATTTATCCTTTGCGCTCATATTGTCATATGTAATAGATATTTCAAAATAAAGTTTGAGTGTTTTCAAATTGAAAAAAAATTATGAAGATACCTTGTCGGTAAAGACGTTGAAGACAATTGTAAATTTACTTCAAAAGAAATGATGTGCGATATTCATGAGTGTAAACTTCTTGAATAACATTGATAATACGTTTTTCTGAATATTCACTATTTTGTAACTTATTTTAATTCATTGGATATTTACGAAATGTATGTGAACTTACCCATTTTAGCATTTTTTTATGTGTCAAATTCTTTTTTCTAGCCCTTATTGCTGTGCCCATATCAGACGTCATTGATTTCAATCCTGTTGAAGAATTTCACATTAATCGGCCTTTCTTGTACTACATTTTGTATCAGGATACTATTGTCTTCACTGGCTCTGTGAACGAGCTTGGCTAATGTCCAGGTTTATGTTCGTTCAATTATTGTACCACAAAGGCACATGTGATTGTTTCATTATGTGTGGTTATTCATTATGTACGTATGCTGTTCTGTTTTATTTTTTTTATGGCATTTGTTGATTACATGTCATTCTGTATTATGACAGTTTGGGGTTAGTTAGAATATTCCTTGAATTTCTTGTTTTGCCCTAAATCACAATAATCACTTTCTTAAATAACCTGGATTTTACCAACCTCTCTACTTGGCTACTCAACTCGTGAAATTATTTCTAAGGCACATGTTGTTATGATATATTTATTAAGTCTACAGTTTTTATAAGTTCACAAAGAGATTATAACTATTGCTCTTTGTTATAACGAAACTGGGAGACTTTAACTTCTTCTAATTGGGGAGTCAAAGATAGCTTGTACATTTAAGACTATGAATGTAATGAAGCTCTATTTTATTAAAGAGTGTTCTATTTCTCAAGTAAAAAACTTACTAGTTCTTGACAATAAATATACCACTTTATCTAGACAAACTGGAGTTTTCGATAGCTTTAAGAGATCCATAAGCATAAATTTCTCAGAAATGCTTTGCAGACTGAAGACACAGAACGTGTTGCTGCTCCAAAGACTATAAACTTTATGTGTAAATTATTGTCTTGTGCTATGGAAGTTTCATTGAATATATTCAATACAATGCAAGATATTCACTATACTGAGTGTCAGTTAATCAGTATAGCAAGACTTTTGTTCGGATTCCTTTAAAAAATACAAAGCTGAAAAAAATTGATAATATTTTTTGTTTGAAGTATTTATTACGAAGAAATAATTAATTTTTCAATGAGAAGATACTTTTCATTTTTAATATTTTCTTAATTGTAATTAGGTTTAAAAGATTCACTATCATAAATAAAATTTCTATGGAAAAATAAGAAAAACACTGAATAATTAATATAATTTATATTTTGTGAAATAATGCTCATATCACTTAATTAATATGGAAATCAAAATATTTGTTAAACACTACATCGCTCCATACCAGTTTGATAATGTTGTATGGTGCCTGTTATGTGTATACTGCATCACATATAACCTTTAGTTAAAATTGAAATAGTGGATCGCGAGAACGGGATGAAATATATGACAATTTTATTGATTATAATTCTGTTAGTTTATTAATTAATTTATTTCGAATTTTAATGTACACATGTAATTACATATACACATACCTAACTTATTGATACACGAGCAATCTATTCCAGTCAACCACAATGCTTAATTATGAGTATTCAGTGATGTGGAAAACTATAAGGGATATTGTAAATCTATTCTCTTAGAAGATTTACAAATCGGAATATTGATAAGAAGCAAAAACAAAATATAAAAATAAACAATAAGAAAACAAGCTTAATATAAAATCATTAAGTACCAATCTCGACATGTTAAGGAAAGTGGAACAAGTGCAATTAAGGAAGGGTGCCTTCCTTAATTCCATTTTGTTAAGGGATTACGAGTGGACCGATTTTTTTCAGATGACTGCCTGGTAGTCTGATCCAGTTGATATAAAATTTATATTTTATGACCACGTGTGAAATTTTAACCTTTCATAGAACTTTGGATATTTCAAAATCAGTGATACTCTGTTTAAGAATATATAGGGGATACAATGTTGTTTCCCAACCAAGCTCCAATAATTCTCTAAGAGGTACCATAGATGTGTCAGACCTTTGCACTGTCATATTCGAACATGATTATTTTGCCATTACCAAATGGTAACAGTTTTTTTTTGTTGCTTTCATCAATCTCTCTAAGGGACCAAATGATCTGAAATGATCATTTGGTCCTTTGGAAGCAGTTCAAAATACACCTTTATATCCTACCAAATTGTCAGCTTAATTTTTTTGACGCAGTTCAGCTTCCTATGTGGTTTATAGTAGTTTATCATGTTTGGATCACGATTGTTTTTGATTCTCTATGATCCATTTGATGATTCTTTCAAGGGTGAATTTTATTGCATTTGAGGTGCATATCCTAATTATTGATTCGTTCAATGTGTCCTTGAGTTCAATGTATTTTAAGTGATTATCAATCGTTGTGTGCGGATATGTTTAACCTCTCTGCAATCTTTGCACAGTTGTATAACAATCAAATTCAATGATGACTTTGATTTCGTCATCACCAACTTAGTGAGTTGACCCGAACGTTGGACAATTTTGAGTGTAAAATTTCCAGCATGGAATTTTTAATTCAATGCTAATATGTACTTTCTGTTAAGCAATCAACACCGTACACTTCACATACATTTCATTTTTTGCTTTTTACAGAGAAATTGGCCCAAACGAAAATTATGTTCAATTTGCTTTTAGGCACATGTTAGTGAGGAAAATATTTAACTGCACTACTTGCTTGGAGGTTATTAAAACTAAATAGTAAAATTTTGATGATACTGGACTTATTTAAATTTATATTTATAGAAACGCAAATACACGTTTCTCTTAGATTTCTTGGTTTATATTGAATATGGTTTAAAGGTTGTGGGACATTTGCCTGATAAATACGAGTGGCAGAAGTATAAGATAATTTTGAGGAATTATGCAATATTTTTTATTTGAATACTAATTCTCACTAATTAATATGGAAATACAAATTGCTTTATTTTAAAATCGTAAATATTAAAGTTTTTTATTTTTGGACCTAAATTATATAAATCTGTATTAACTTAAAATTCATGAAAGTTTTATTAACAGGATTACAATTGATTACTACTGTACTTGAAACAATTTAAAATTTAGATTTAATTTTCCTTCCGTTATTTTTTTGTGACTTTTTTATTAACTTTTCTATTTACAGGTTTTACAGCCATTCATTTCCACCGAAGTCCTGATATGTTTTCTTTTAAATTTTCAATATTTTGTTACTTTCAATTGTACATCAATATATTTTGCAGAAAACGTAATACGTTTTCATTTTATTTGTACCTCAAGGTACTTTACTGAGGTAATTAAAACAAAAACAATATGATATGGCTAGACCGATAAGACGGTCAAGTGAATTATTTCAGGGTTCTTTCACTACGTGTCAATACCAGAAAACGATGGCTACTAGTGAATACCAGTTGCTGTAAACATTTTTGTTGAAAAAAATTACAAAGTAAATATATTTTAATTCACAAGTCTGAACCAATCCTAGATTTATTTGGAATTTATAGCAATCTAGTTGTAATGTTTTAATTTAAAGTATTATCTTCTGATACATTTCCTGCTTTTTGGTTAAACGTAATTACTTGTTGATAATGTAAACTCAAAATGAATCTAATATTAATAAGTGACGTCATTATCAGTAAAATTGGACAAGAAGGCAATTTTTTTATTAAGGTAATATAGCCACATGTATCAAGTGTATGATTTCTAAAAAATGGCAAATCAATGTAATCAATGTAGTACAAAAATATGGCAACGAAATTTCTGTTAGTATACATTAGAGTTGTCATCGCCATGGTGTGTTGAGTTGATCACAAGCTATACAGCCTTTGACGACGTAGTGCACCACGGGAACCTGGGTTCGATTCCCGGCCATTCAACAAGTGGGGCTGGACTGGTGTTATGGTTGACTGTAAGAGATTGCTCTCGTAGCAATACATCCGCTGTAAGTATCATTAGATATATTAAAGTAGATAAAATTAAATTTAGAGTCTATCTAGGTTAGTACATCTACATATTTGTCGAGCATTGCAATTATTTCAGATTTTTTAGGTCTTTTTTAATTCTTTTAGACATATAATCACGTGGAATGAAGGCATGGCCTACTACAGAAAAAATAAATTCTACTTTATTGACATGCGTTGCCATACTAAAATATATCAAGGCAAGTCAGTCATTTACCTAACATAGCTGCTATACCAGTATTTTTAATTTATCGGGAATACTCTTCACCACTGTTCTAGGACTACCACTGTTCTAGGAATACTGATCTATTCCGCAAGGCTGTAATATTTTAAGGAAAGTATGTATATATGTATGTATATATATATATATATATGTATATATATATATGTATATATATATATATATATATATATATATATATATGTATATATATATATATGTATATATATATATATATATATATACATATATATATGTATATATATATATATATATATATATACATATATATATGTATATATATATATATATATATATATATATATATGTATATATATATATATATATATATATATATATATATATATATATATATGTATATACATATATATGGACTGTGAAGTAATCTCTGTATTCTTTGTGTTTGCATTGGTACACTGCCTGGACCTAATTTTTGGTTCAAATACTCATAACAAATGAAATTATATGGGCAATATCTTATATATTACTTTTCAAAGGTGTTTTGTTGCAATGTCATATCTCTCTTAATTTTTCACTAAAATTAATGATTCAAACATCATTTTAAAGTTTATGTTCTCCGCTGTTGACGAAAACGATAAATAGTTTAAAATCTAATATTTTTGTTAAAATAATTGATTAAAACAATTAAGGAGAAATGTTTTCTTTTATTAGCATGGCTCTAGTGTTCCCAATAAAGGTTACGAACTTGTACGAATTAAAATAAAAATAAAATTTGGTATACTTCCTGTATCCACGCAGTGTTTCAATAACTTTGTACTATGAAAACATAACTGGCGTTTGATTGTATTGATAAGTGAGCAATGTTTTGTTGCACAAGTACTTTTATTGCAAAATTACTTTTGATGTGTGTTTGAAAGAGGCAAAGAGGGATAGGGGTAAAATTTAAAAAAATGTTCTTGTGAAAAAAAATGTTCTTGTGAAAAAATGAATTCTTAATATTGGAAATGGCTAAGTAGTTTCAAATATACAGAAACAAAGAAATGGTGTGAAAAGAATGCCCCCTGCAACAGGTACCTGTAAACTGACATATTGATAATAAAACACATCATGTGTTTTATTCACATAATATCAGTATGTTCTGTTTACATTCTTGTTTTTGTTCATGGTGTCATGTTTAATGGGGTTATTTTTTTAATTACCAAAAATAAAATTCTCTCCTGGGATAAATTTTCCTGTTTCATATTTTTTGTCCATGACACAGGCTATGTGTGTCAAATTTCACAGAGAATTGGTTGAGTTGTTGAGGTGTGAAAAGAGAATATCTAATCAAACAAACTCACTTTTGCTTTTGTTATATTAGTATGATTTCAATAGAGTACTTTACTAGATAGTTACCTAGAATAGTGAATGATACGAGTATCATTTAGCAGCGAAAAAAAATGATTTAGCTGGTAACTGGTAATACGTTTTTCTTAAGTTTTTTTTCTAGGGGATTCCTGTTTGTGGTAATGAAAGGTTTAATTAAGTGTAATTATAATTGAGAAAATGTTGAAAATAAAAAAAATATTTCGTTGTTGAAAACTAAATTATTTCTCTGCAACAAAGGCCTAAAGAAAAAAAATATTTGATTATTTTAAAAAATATCTTACTACACCAAATAACCAACTTTTTGTATATCTTACTTATAAAACAATTAAAATAACATAACAAAGTGAGAATTTTTGGAAGACATCAGATTTAATTTGTAACAAAATACTTCACAACAATGTCATTTAAGTACATGTATAAAGGTTATTATATTTGCATATACAACTATGCAACAAAATACGTCCTAAAATATTAATGATATTTAACCGTTTCCATAATTGTCTTTGTATTTTATTATCCTTGTGCAAGTTCTTATTAAGGTAACAGGGAAAAAATTATTAAAATTGGATAATTTTTGGAAGAGATACAGTTTTTACATCAAAAACAAAAGATTGAAAGCACTAAATCGGTTAAATATTGTAAAAAAAGTACTAAATACTTCAGAATCAGGAAAGAACCATCATCTTCTTCCCCATTATCTCCCTCCTCCACTCAAATATTCAAATTATTTTTCTGTCGTGAAAGAAAATTACATATTACTTAAAATAGTATTACTGAAATTACAATTTATCCACGTCCAAGTTACATTTATAAGTTCTACTGCAGGAACGTAAAAAACTTTTTATTTTGAGCCAATCAAAACAATTAATTTTAAATTTGAAACAAAGAAGTGTTTGCAATTTAAACATTTTTAAAAAAGCTAAACCATTGTTTTTTTAATTCTGTAGCCATAAAGTCTAACATTTTTGAATTAGTAAGTATGATAAACAGAATGGTAAAAATTAAGAAAATACAGTGCCAGTGTGGTTTTTATTACTTATCAGATTCTTTGTGATCAATGCATTCCTAGACAATGTTCAAAATATTTTAAATTTTACATAGACTGGCAATTGTGTCAATTCTGCACGTGGGAAAAGTTGTGCTTCATTGTACATTTCTAGATTTCTACACTTTCTCTCTCTGGGGTGCGTCCATGTGGGTGCACCCGAAACTGATAAACAGTGATGACACGGCAGTTACTAATACTTACATATTATATTTATATATCATCATCATGGTGGTAAATAAGCTAATATTCCATAATTTTAGATAAACCGAGTTAAAGCAATTATCATGTATAATAAATAAGACGACAAGGTCCATATCAGTAGATAGATCTCAGCGTTATTCAGTAATTAAAAATAATTTTCTCATTTCCCAAATAAGTAAACCATCTATTTTCGCCAGGCTTAGCTCTCATTGTCACCAAAATGACGATATTATATATATATATATATATATATATATATATATATATATATATATATATTACATATATGTGTGTGTATATATATATATATATATACATACATACACACACATATATGTTATTAAATTAAAAACATGTAATAAAAATAAAATAAATACAATTATCTATTAATTATGTTTTAATGTACTAAAATCATAAGTGAGACTTTTAAGTATTCATATTGTTGTTTATAGCACTAAGAGATGTTGCTGTTAATTCATTATTTACATTATCTGTAACTTCTATACCATATTAATTTATCGATTGACAGAAGATAACAAATACACAGAGGGGTAAATACACTAGATTTCTACAAATTTTTATGTATGTATTTTTATGGTGGCTGGATTAAAGGTGATGCCGAAAAGCCGGGGTTACTTATACAAACACTAAATATATTTTTTAAAAATATTTAAATATAATGTACCACTCATTTTGGATTATTGAATTTAACAAAAAATCACCTGCACTCAATATAAATGCGACGAAAGGGTTGTAGGTACCAATAAATATACAATGTATACAATTGTAATCAATATCATAGAGTAAACAATGCATGTACTGTTGCATTTTATTGAAGCAGATATGAGGCACGTATTTCACATTAGTTGTCTCTTGGACTACAGAGTCTATGGGGCTGTGTCGCTGCATATCTTGAGCTATTTTGTACTTAGGAGGAAAGGTTGCAAAATATATATTTCCATGCATAAGTATGTGAAGACAATTATCAAAACTTTTTAAAATTGAAACTCCAAGCAAAGCCTGGCTTTAATATGACGTTGCGATAGATGTGAAATTGTCGCTTGTTCTTTCTTCAAAACTGATACAAAGTTTTCAATTGTTTTAACGATAACGGGTGTAGCTACTCAGTGCATATGTACCTATTTATTTCCATTATTTATTTTTCATTTTTGGGATTGTTATTATTAAAAATAAATTTGAAAAACAATATTGTGATCTGTGAGGAATTAAAATGTGTAGATTAATTAATTTTATACAGGTAAGATGAATACATTGTTATAATATAAACAATAAAATGCTAAAAATTTATTTTCAAGTTGTAATAATATAGTATATAAAACATATTTGCATAAGAATAGGGATGTAGGTATAATTGTTATTGTTTTAAATCTATAAAACTATTATGATTTTGATCATCTTCATCAATCTCATGATATGCAACCCTGACTCTGTGTTTTCAATTCAAATAAATTACAAGCATAAAAACACAATGCGCTTAGATACACATTGCTAGATTCAAATTTGTTTTCATGTATATTATCCTGATTAAATAACATTTGACAATTTGGTCATGTCACTGGGGTGACTCGGTAAACTTGAATGACGATCTCCAAGTACCTTAGCTCCCACAGGAACATTTGTTGAACCAGTTTCAACCTGAAATGTATTAAAATTATGAGCAAAATATGTTTAACAATCAAGGTAGTTTAAGATATTATCAAATTTTGACATACATTTAACTGTGAGTAAACAGTTACACATTCAACATTAACCTTTTCATACACCAGAAAATTTTTTCAAAGGGTTCGTCCAAGGATAATCGGTGAGTTTAGTTAAGCGGGCAAGAGAGGGATCTATCAAAGAAGCCATAATAACAAGAAAATTTAAGATCAATGTTATAGGAGACGGATAATACGGTAAGCGTAAGCGTAAAAAAAAATTAATTTCTCGCGTTGACACGATGTATCTTGAAAAATTAAAGAACAATCTTATCGATATTTATAGAAATTTCTCAACAGAAATTTTCTTTTATTAATAAGATTGTTAAAATATAGCATAATTGTCACCATAAGGTATCTGGTGATTTTTTCCAGATATCCCTGGCGATTTTGACAGATATCGTTGAAAAAGTGCGCAAAAAACGAAACTGCTAAAGTTAAAATGGCAAAAAACGGCATTACTAAAAGTTCTCTTAACTGTGAAGCAAACCATTTTTCATGAATTGGCAAAATATTATTCATCTTTTAATTAGTCAAGAGCGTTAATCTCTTGCACTTTCTGGGGAATTTCACTTAGAATAACTGTAATGTATTTGATACCACTCTGTCTTGCTATTAATGCGAAAAAAATAAAATGAAAATTTCGTAAATTCAAATGTCAGTCATGTATGTAACTTTTCTACATGCAAAATTGTGGGTTGCTGATTCATTTACTTTTGACCTACTAATAATATACGAAATAAAAACGAGATCTCACGAACAAATATGAATGGAAAATTCCCAAAAACATATGCCTTACCAAATCACTATCATCAGGGCCGTCTTACACTATGCTGGGGCCCTTGTGCACACAAGAATTTAGGGCCCTTTTGGAATGTAAAGAAAGCGAACTATACAAATTTTTTTCACTATGATCTGCTTTATTATGGGTAATCAAATATATTATTATAATACAATATGTCATTAATGATATTAGTATGCTGCCGTTTTTTTGATTATGATTACGATAATAGTTTCTGTTGAGCAAAATCTCTTATTAAATCCTCAACCTCAATTTTCTGGAGAATATCTCTTTCTATGCTCGTAATTGACAAATTACTTAATCGTTCTTGTAACATTGTTGTTCGCAATTCATTTTTTATTCTCTTAAGCTGCGAAAATGAACGCTGCCCACCACAATTGGTAACCATTAGGTAAAGGAATATTCTTGTAGCAACTTCAACATTTGGAAAAGTTTCTTCTAATTTATTAGACTTTATTAAGTTATGTAAGACTGAGATATTTAAATCCGCTCATTGTTTTGCTATATTTTTAAAATATTGGCTTAAATGAAAACATTCTGTTTTGAGCTCATATGCATTAATGTCTTCATGATAAAATTCTGCAAATTCGTTGCATTATTTGGTCAATTCATCAGATTCGATTGTTGTTAATTGACAAAGAAAACTAAATCTATTATTAATTTCTTGGTATGCTGCTGAACGTTTTTTTAAATGTGTAATTAATGTGTCAATTATGGGAATGAAAGTATCTACACGAAACTTTTTATTGTATCTCAACTGGAGAGTCTCTGATGATCCTTCAAAAAAAGTGAGGCGTGAGCTGCGAATTCTTTTCCTTTCAAATTTATCTTTGTAAACAGGATCTGGATTTTTTTCTTTAGCAGCCGTTTCATACTGATCAAAATTATTGTGTGCGTTATTGACATAACTGATCAGAGATTCATAAAGTTTTGTTACAACCTCCATATCATAGTGCATCCATGTCATAGTGCTATTCTATAAACTTAGACTTGTTTTATTCATAATTCCCAAAATATAATTCCATATTTCCATTAGAGGCTTTGGGCTTCGTTTCTAATGTCTCCTGGTTGTTTGATGTCACTTGCGATGAAGGATAATGCTTCGGAAATATTTAAATAAAAAATATCACGCAAAGCATTAATAGCATTGGCATGTGCGGACCATCTGGTTTCCGAAATAGACTTCAGGACTCTATTTACACCTAAATGCTTTATCAAAATTTGCTAATCAAAATTTTCCATCATTTGGTCGAAGCTGAGAAAAAATTGTACAATTTTTGTACAAATTGAAAGAATGTTACTGCTTCTGTAATACACTCAACGGCTTGAACACCCACTAAGTTTAGCGAATGTGCCGCACATGGAACGCAAATTGCATATTCGTATATTTCTTTTATTCTAGACTGGACACCAGAGTACTTTCCAGACATATTTGAAGCATTGATCTGTTAATCTTACCCAAATTATATTAAACGAAATTAAATCACGTTACTTCTGTCCGAATGAAAGTTTATACATCATCCGGGTTTCCCCCAACCATAGACAAAGTCGACATTTATTTATGGCCGCTTGACTTTGGCATCGGAGTGGTTTGCATGGATGCTTGCTAGATGGTGTGTTTAGTAAATTAGGTAGGATGCGTTTAGAAATATTATTACATTTTGTAAACTTTAAAATTACCAAATAACTGAATAAAAAATAAAATAACTTGAAAATATACATTATAGACACTAGATTATAAGCTCAAATAAATGTCTGGTAAGTTATAATGGTGTTTGAATCACTCAAATTATTTATATAAATGTATTGATTCGAATAAATCTGAAATATATTGACGTTCATGCAACGAGAAAAATTTAATGCGCCCGACCAAAATATTTTAGATTAATTGTGAGAGAAATTGTTGGTCCTTCGGGGCCCTCTGAGGATGGGGGCCCTGGGCACTGGCCCCGTGTACCCTTATGGTAAAGACGATATTGACTATCATCTAAGGTATGTATATAATACAGTGCCGGTTGTGTCGTTGAGATAGTTACATTATATGTATGTGTATATATGTATATGCATGTATATATATACATATATATATAATATCCCATCTTAACGCTAAAATAGCTGTTGAGTCAATTTTGCTTCTATAAATGTGTTTTTACCCATAGCCTCAAGCAAATGTTTTATTTTTGATGAATTTTTTAAGTATAAACAAAAGCGCTTTCAACCTTGCTTGACTCACAGGTTTAAAAAAATTTACCTAGGACCACCGCCAGGACAATTTTGTCCTATTGTAATATTAACTCGTTCTATAGATTATATCAATTTATAATAAGTCTAAGATAAACATTTATTTACCTTATATAGTTACAATGAACAAGATATAGTTATCTAATCTAAGCTTATAATTTGTGTCATTCAAAGAAATAATGCAAAGCAATGATTCCTATTATGCAAGTTTTGTTTACTTTATATCTAATACTAATTAATTGTAGAGTGAGTTTGCGATAGGGAACCTTACTCCTAATTTCTCCCTCTGGGGGCTACTTGTACTATAACGTAAACATCATAGATAAACATGATGTGACATCGTGACATTTTGTAATTTATATCTGTCTGTCTTGAGAAGTAATTGAGTTTTGATTGGTTTTTCGATGATTAAATCTCGATTTATAGTAAACATGTATCAATGTTATGCAGCTGGATGCTGTTGCAATCGGAGTAGTTGAAAATATAGTTGTCCATTTATTCCCTAAGGACAAACAATGTTGAAAGCTGTGGGAAAGAGCTGTATGTCGCAAAAATATTAGACGACAAAACAAAGCCTCGGTTTTGTTCAGAGCATTAATTTAATGCTGAATTTTAAATTTTAATATTATTAAATATCTAATAATATAAATAATTGTAATTTTTCACAAAAATTTCTTTTCACATAAAAGTTTTCACTTTTGCACGCCACGAAAATCTACTGCTTTTTTGACAGCTTGTTTTGTTTACGTCTTACGCCGGTGGCGCCATCACGATTCGCTTTGCGTAAAATTGCCTACTGTTTAATTGCATTATACACAAAAATCACTACCTGCTGAATAATAAAAAATTACTTCATAAGTAGTCAAATCTGATTTGAAGCTGATATTTAAATATTATCCTAATTATTTCAGCCTTTATCTGCAAATACTGAAAGAATTTCTGCAGAAAATACATACTGGAAAGTAGCTGAAACAGACTAAGCAATTCAATATTTTCAACCGTCTTACAGACTTTTAGCTCATACGAAGTGTAATGTGGATTAAGTGTTTTTCAGCATAGTTATGATTCTAAACAAGACGTCGTTTTTTACATATTTAAATTAAGTTAATAAAGCAATTTCATACGTTGCAGTAACGAGTGAAAATTGTCAAATATTAAGGTGAAACAAAATTGTTCTCATGGCGGCTCAAGGCAGTTAGAAAGTTTCGTTGGTTCTAGTGTTAAGATATAATTATTTTTACTATATAATATAATGTCTGATACATATGACATTGGTGTAAATCAAGTGAGGTCTTAGAACATTTTCTAATCATTTAGAATAAATGAAATAGACAACAAGTTAATGAGAAATACATATATGGAGGACTGTAAGTGCTGTAAGCAAGAGAAAGTGTGCAACACTTCATATTGACTTAGCCAAATAATCAGTTTAGAAAATAGTAAGCTTAGAAATCTTAACGAATAGATGTACGTAACATGCATTGTTTTTGTATATATTTTAATAGAATAATATATCTGGGAAAACTTTCAGTGCAAAATATTGCACACAGGTTTATTAGGTAATAAACGTCTTCAATCGAAACATGTATTTCACCAATCCTTTCATAGCCAATATAGAGGATTTTTGGTACGAATAAAAAATGTTACTACATTATTTTTAAAGTTTAAAATGTTTTAAATGGAAGATGTGTCATTTCATTTCTTCATAAATGTTTGTAGTTTACTATGTTCAAACAGGATAATTATAGTTTTTAGTTTAAATCTTAGAGATTTATTTGCCTATTTTAGTCATTTGAAGAATACATAACAATTATTTCATTTCATAATTACGATTTAAACTTGTGGTATAACCACAGCTCCGTTTAACCTGTTCATTAACATAATCATTTAGAGAAGATATGATATTCTAGGGTCCAATACAATACAAGAAATAATGTTCACTTTCAAGATTACATTTTCAGTTTCAAGGCTGTTACTGAATGTGTTCATGATTGTTGTTAAAGCTATAACTTATAAACAATATTACTCAACCCAGGACAATAGTCATATTCTTTGGAATTATTATAATTTTCAGTGAATTTTTAGAATCCCATAGTTTTAAGAAGTAAGAAAATCATATTTACATAGCAGTCGCTTGGATTAATACAAACAACATGACACAGAAATAATGCAACCGCTGTTTTTGTTTTGCACCACTTAGTACTTACCCTTAGAGACACTTGAGAGTCAAGGCAATTGGTATCTTTATGAATATTTATTTAAAAATTAACCAACAAACCTTCTTCCCCGCTGGTATTAACTTGAAAAATAACATTTAAAGGCTGGTCATCCTTTGCAAACTTTGGCCACTGTTTGTCTAAATTGTCAGCGAGTTTTACTGAATCAACTGTCTCTATCATATAAATACCAGGTGTGCTCAATACTTTATTTATTTTATTCGACTGCAAATGTCCAATGAAATGCCACTTTATGTCTGGACATTTCTCCAATAAGTCTGGATTTGTTGCTTTGATGAGGGATGACTGTACATCAATCAACAATCCTCCATTTTCCAGGAATTCATTTTAAAAAATCATTATAACTAATCCAAAAGGTTTATATTTTTGAATTGGCTTTATTTTCATGCAAACAAAAATTAGCAAAACTTTCTTTAGAAATATCAATAAACTTGGAAAAAATGAGGTGCTGACAAAATTTTGATGTTTTAAAACTCACATAATATCTTCTTTTGTATAATGTTATAAGAAAGTTTGTTATTATCGTTTGAACTAGGGTTTTTAATAAAATTACTATGTAAAACCAAATAGTGATATCTAAAAGAAATCTGATTTTTGGTGATTTGTTTACTTTGTACAGCAAAAGAAAATATTTCTTAGTATAAGAATTTTTGTTAATTTTTGGGTAAAAGTAGTTTTTTAGGAAATTGGTTTAAACTTTTAAGTATGACTTGTATATAAGTTAAAGTAAAAATGTTACATTCGCTGTTAATCAGTTCTTCACTATTTAATAAATATTACTTTTATCGAAAAATAATGCTTTGCAGTAGTTTCTGCTATGATCAATCTTTTGCTACTGTGAGAATCACTGTATAGCCATTTAATTGATTTTTCTTCCAAAGCTGTTTGGAAAGCAACCAAAGGATCATTTGCATTCTTAAAATGAATACATTCAAGTTTACATATAATTTTCAGGAATAAATAAAACTTTGGGTTTGCATGGCGGATGACATTAATTCTATGTTCGAGGTATTTAAAAAAAGTTATTTGTTTGTCTAACGGAGTCCGCTCGAATTTTGTCATGGTGAAGAATGTTTCTATTGCTTGGCTTTAGATTTTTTCTAAAACAACGTTGTAAACGATCTGTACTGTTGTGAATGATTGTATATATATAAATGCATATACATGTATACACATATATATATTCACTACCATTCATTTGGAGAGAGTTGTACTCATAAACCTTGTAACAATCTCAATGACACAACAAGCACTGTATTATCTACATACCTTAGATGATAGTGGTTTGGTAACGCATATGTTTTTGGGAATTTTCCATTCATATTTGTTTGTGAGATCTCGTTTTTATTTCGCATATAATTAGTAGGTCAAAAGTAAATGAATCACCAACCCACAATTTTGCATGTAGAAAAGTTACATATATGACTGACATTTGAATTCACGAAATTTTCATTTTGTTTTTTTCTCTTTAATAGCAAGACAGAGTGGTATCAAATACATTACAGTTATTCTAAGTGAGATTCTCCAGAAAGTGCAAGAGATTAACGCTCTTGACTAGTTAAAAGATGAATAATATTTTGCCAATTCATGAAAAATGGTTTGCTTCACAGTTAAGAGTGGCATCGATCCAAATGAAGCGCTAGCTCTCGTGGAACACATCAGAAATAACTGCAAGAACTTGAAGTGGGTGGAACTTGATGATTGGTGAATATAGGTTTGACGTCTCTAAAGGACCCAATCCAGATTTCGCACAGCTGGTAAAATGTAGAGACAATATTTGTAAGATACTGCAGTTGGAACTTAAAGATGTTGAATTGTCAATGGGAATGTCGACTGATTACGAACAGGCTGTAAGTATTCTTTGGTGTCAAAGCTTTAATATGTATCTATTGTAGTGCCCCTAGAACACAATTGTTTTGCATTTCCCTTTTAGTGAATGAAATAATTGTTTTATTATATTATAATCTCGGCTATAATTACTGTTTTTGTTTTCTTCGCATCAGAAATTACTCCTCTACATGGTGTTAAATAAATTTGCTAAGTACAAGTGAAACTCACATTATGAGAATTCTGTACGAACATAGTCGTAGATAAACAATTAAGGGTGTTTAGTATTTCTATTAAACAAATATTAATATTATTTTTCCCCATGTAAATATATTTCCTGTTACATTTTTTCTAGACAGTTTTATGTTATGAATATTTCAAAAACTGAAGTTTAGAATCATCGGTATAATATTCTGGTAAATTTTAAGTGAACTTTGCCGTTTTTTGCCATTTTAACTTTAGCAGTTTCGTTTTTTTGCGCACTTTTTCAACAATAGCTCTCAAAATTGCCAGGGATATCCGAGAAAAATCACCATGTACCCTATGGGGACAATTAGGCTATATTTTAACAATCTTATTAATAAAAGAAAATTTCTGTTGAGAAATTTCTGTAAAATTTTGATAAGATTGTTTTTTAATTTTTCAAGATACATCGTGTCAATGTGAGAAATTTATTTTTTTTTACGCTTACGCTTACCATATTATCCGTCTCCTGTAACATTGATCTTAAATTTTCTTGTTGTTATTATGGCTTCTTTGATAGAACCCTCTCTTGCCCGCTTAACTAAACTCACCGATTATCCTTGGACGAACCCAACATAAATGTGCTTTATCCTTTTGGATACGTACTTTGAGTCCAGTGTAATTTTGGACCATCACTAATATTAATTAATCTTACACTCTATTTATATTTGCGGTAATTTTAACAGTAGTTGAACCGTTGTAAACTTTTTTCCATATCATTTTGTTTAAGAGTTATTCTCTTCTTGCTGCTCTCCTTTTGATACTCTCCACAATTTAAAAACCTCTACATTATTTTTAAAATTCTCATATACTTAAATAAGAATAATAAACGCCTATTCTTATTCCCATTAGAATCAATCTATTATTCCCGTTAGAATCAAAACAACTATTGATTCTAACGGGAATAGCTGCAATGAATACTTTGATTCGTACACTAGCTGTTCTCATTACAGATCAAGTATTTTTATAACAAGAACAATCAGTGCCTAGGATGTGGCATCAATTGTTCTCATTCTAAAAGAATCAACTAATAATTTTATACGTAGAAAAATGAATATCTGGAATGTAGTATTGATTATTTTCATTATGAAAAAATTTTCTGGAGTATGAAAAGGTTAATGTTGAATGTGTAACTGTTTACTCACAGTTAAATGTATGTCAATATTTGATAATATCTTAAACTACCTTGATTGTTAAACATATTTTGCTCATAATTTTAATACATTTCAGGTTGAAACTAGTTCAACAAATGTTCCTGTGGTAGCTAAGGTACTTGGAGATCGTCATTCAAGTTTACCGAGTCACCCCGATGACATGAACAAATTATAAAATGATATTTAATCAGGATAATATACATGAAAACAAATTTTAAATCTAGCAACGTATATCTAAGCACTTTGTGTTTTTATGCTTGTAGTTTATTTGAATTGGAAACACGGAGTCAGGGTTGCATATCATGAGATTGATGAAGATGATCAAAATCATAATAGTTTTATAGATTTAAAACAATAACAATTATACCTACATCCCTATTCTTATGCAAATATGTTTTATTTACTATATTATTACAACTTGAAAATAAATTTTTAGCATTTTATTGTTTATATTATAGGGGAAAGTGGTCACCATTCGTACACGAGGCACATTCGTACAGTTAGTAGAATAGAAATACTAAACGGCACACAAACACGCCTTTACTTGTGTGTATAGACATATCGGCCGCCATGTTGCTAGCGGAGTGTCACGCCAGTCGCACTACGGTGTATCAGCTGACAAGACGTTACGTGTTTTCGCACGCAGTGAGTAAATTTTTTACCTAAATTTAGTTCGTAATTGTGAGTAGAATTGTTATGTTTTTGACAAAATGGTGATGATTAATTAATGTTAACATTGTTTATTTTGAGCTTTAATTGTTATATTTCTCAAACTAAATTAGAATTCGTATAAAGTTATATTTTAATTTTGTGCAAATGCATGGGGTGCATTTGGACAGCCAGACAGGGGGCACATTCATATGCATATGAATGCTCCCCTTTACATTTTATTAACTACCAGTATATTAAAATTCAATTTTTATGAAATAAAATATAGTATTAGCTTTTAAAATTATCGTGTAGACAGCAAAATAACATATTTTTCCTTTTATAAAGTATTCTTGTTCTAACAAAATGAACTATTTTTATTAAATCAACCTTATAATTATTTTTTTATTGCAGAATCATGGTGCGAAAATATAAAAAAAAGGGCACGCGTACTCAAGAAGTGGATGAAGAGACCATGAATTTAGCAATTGATGATGTGATACAAGGACAGTTGTCGTATAGGAAAGCCGTGTTAAAATACAACATCAAAACATCAACGTTGGAAAACAGAGTTAAGAAATTTAAAGATGGCTCTAACGCCGATGGACCCTCACGAACTTTTCATTCAAAATTCACGAGTCTACAAGTCTTCTCATTGAAGAAGAGGCACGCTTAAATTACTATATTACTAATTACTGCAAAATGCATTATGGGCTAACGATAGTACAAATTCAGAAATTTGCCTACGAATATGCAAAAGCGTTGAATTTAAAATATCCAGCGAAATGGGATGAAAATCAAATGGCTGGCTTAGAGTGGATGCGTAAATACAGGGAACGAAACACCAACCTCAGTCTGCGAAAGCCAGAGAACACTAGCGCTGCTCGATCATTCGCGTTTAATAAGAATGCAGTCCAAGAGTTCTATAATAATTTGGCTGAAGTGTTACAGCAACATAATTTTGCTGCCGACAGGATATTTAACTTTGACGAGTCCGGCATGTCTACTGTTTTAGAAACTCCTACAATTTTGGCTCCTAAATCACAGAAACAAGTGGAACAAATTGTGTCAGCGGAAAGAGGCGAATTGATAACATTTGGTGCTATTATTTCTGCAAGTGGAAATACTATCCCTCCGCTATTTATATTTCCACGGGTGCACTACAAAGACCATTTTCTTGAAGGTGCACCTGAAGGAAGCCTCGGAGCTGCTAATGGAAGTAGGTGTATAAATGCTGACATATTTGTTTCAGTATTAAAGCACATTCAGAAACACACACTAAGCTCTAAAGAACATCCGATTTTACTGCTATGTGATAATCACGAAAGCCACATCAGCTTAGAAGCTATAACATATGCTCGAGATAATGGCATCATTTTTGTGTCTTTTCCGCCACACACAAGTCATCGATTGCAACCTTTAGACGTTGGAGTGTTCGGCCCATTCAAGGTAAAGTTGAAAATAGCGTTCAATAATTGGCATATGTCGAATGCTGGCAAAACAATCAACATTTATAATATTCCTAAACTGATAAAACTTGCATATTTCTAATTTTTTACCGCAAAAAATATTACAAGTAGATTTGAAAAGCTAGGTATATGGCCGTTCAATAAAATGGCCTTCAGCGATGAAGATTTAGCTCCCATTGACGTGTATGCTTCAAATAATTCGGTAAATGTGCCACCTAATCTGGAAACAAGTACTGTCGCTCTAGAATCACAACCTTCCACCAGCGTGCCATCGACTGATATGAATGAGTCAGATATTCGTGAGCAGTCTCCTTCTTTGCTCCAAAATCCTCAAGACATTCTTACCGGAACTGACGAACCTTCCACCTCTGTGGCTGATGCACAATCTGAACCGAGTTCTTATCTTCCCATAACACCAGAAGTCATAAGACCTTATCCTACAGCTGTTAGAACCAGAAAAACCAATAAAGGAAGAAAATCGGGTAAATCCCGTATATATACAGATACGCCTGAAAAAACTGAACTAGAAGAGAGACATAGACAGAAAGAATTGAAATAAATAGAACAGGAAAGGAAAGCCAGAGCCAAAGCAGTGAAACGAAGTTTGAAGGAACTTAATTCAAGACAAAAGAAAAAGAAAACTAAGAAAATAGAAAGCGATGATGATTCAGGTGAATCTGAAGGATTGCAATTTAGCTTGCGGGAGAGTTCAACATCTCCAGTTGATTTAGAAATGGACAAAGAGACTGATGATCGTATAATAATAATTTAAATGTGACACCAGAGAAAATCAAAGATTACTGTTATGTTTTGGTAAAGTTTGAAAAAAAGGCTTTTGTTGTCTATTATGTCGGAAAAGTTCTCAGTCATTATTCGGATACAGAGATGAAAATAAGTTATCTTCGTAAGAAACCGGGATTATCATGGTCATTCTTTTTCCCTGATATAGAAGACATACACACTTTGTATATCAGCGATATCGCCATGATCCTTCCTGATCCTCAACCATGAACGAGCTGTACACCCAGAATGGCTAGAATTTTTACTTTTGCAGTTAATTTAAATATTTATAAGGTGCAATAAGTTCCAAAGTAACAACCAAATGTATAATTACCTACTTTAAGTTTAAATTGTCAAAGACTGTACAATGATGTCATACAAAATGATTGTAAACATCTCATTTAGACCGATTGTAAAGCTTAGAATTATCAATAAGTAAACTAAGGATGAACGATTTTATTTTTTGTTATTTTTCTAAAGAAAGATTTATCGACAATTTTTATCGATTTATACAAGATTTATCGATTTATGGAAATTATTAAGTTAGTTCTTTGATAAATAAATATTTTTATAATAAATAATAAAAATTTAACGACGTTAATTGGCATTTTAATTTCCTGTATGAATCTACCCCATGCCGTACGATAGTACCCCGCGTATTGTACGAACGTACCCCGTACGTGGGGTACGTTCGTACAAATATCTTATCATAGAAAAATGGCTATAACCCTTTAATCTTTTGACATAAAAGTTTCGGACTTTTTTGTAACAAACTACAATATATTTGTTATACTTAGGTACATAAACTAGACAAATTCGACAATTAATCATAAAGTAAAAAAAATAAATCTAAAGTGTACGAAGGGTAACCACTTTCCCCTAACAATGTATTCAGGTTAATAACAATGTATTCATGTAATAACAATGTATTCGTCTTACCTGTATAAAAGTAATTAATCTATACATTTTAATTCCTCACAGATCACAATATTGTTTTTCAAATTTATTTTTAATAACAACAATCCAAAAAATGAAAAATTAAGAATGAAAATAAATAGGTACATATGCACTGAGTAGCTACATCTGTTATCTTCAAAACAATTGAAAACTTTGTATCAGTTTTGAAGAAAGAACAAGCGACAATTTCACATCTATCGCAACTTCATATTAAAGCCAGGCTTTGCTTGGAGTTTCAATTTTAATAGGTTTTAATAATTGTCTTTACATACTTATGCATGGAAATATATATTTTGCAACCTTTCCTCTTAGGTGCAAAACAGCTCTAGATACGCAGTGACAAAGCCCCATAGTCACTTTAGTCCAAGAGAAAACTAATGTGAAATACGTGCCTCATATCTGCTTCAATAAAATGCAATAGTACATGCATTGTTTATGCTATGATATTGATTACATTTGTATAAATTGTATTTTTATTGGTACCTACTACTATTTCGTCGCATTTATATTAAGTGCGTATCATAAGAGCACAGGTGATTTTTTGTTAAATTGAATAATCTAAAATGAGTGGTATATTACACTTAAATTTTTTTTTGAAATATATTTGTATAGGCAATCCCGGCTTTTTGGCATCATCTTTGTTCCAGCCACTAATATATGTGTATGTATTTACATATAAATACATACATAACAATTTTTTAGAAATCTAGTGTATTTACCCCTCTCTGTATTTGTTATCATCTGTCAATCGATAAATGAATATGGTATAGAAGTTACTGATGATGTAAATAATTAATTAACAGCAACGTCTCTTAGTGTTATAAACAACAATATGAATATGTAAAAGCCTCACTTGTGATCTCAGTGCATTAAAACATAATTAATGGAGAATTTTATTTTTATTAAATGGTTTTAAAATAATAACATATATATATATATATATATATATATATATATATATATACATATATTATATATATATATATACATACATATTTTGTTATTTTGGTGATGATGAGAGCTAAGCCTAGTGATAATGGACAATTTACTTATTTAGGGAATGAGAAAAAAATATTTTCATTACTGAATATCGCTGAGATCTATCCACTGATATGGACCTTATCTTCTTATTTATCATACATGATAATTGCTTTAACTCATGATGATGATATATAAATGTTAGTATTTATATACCGCCATTGATGGTCCCAAGCCTGTATGAGAAAGGAGGAGGGTTAGTTGAAGAAGATTAAACCAGCTGTAAAAGGTCAAAGCCAAGCCTCGGGTGGCGGTCAAAAAACCCGATAAGATCTAATAGTGAGGAGAGGAAATGATCCTCACTACCCGCTTCACGATGGACTCCACTGAATTGGCGATATTGATTTAACCGCCCGAGTCAAGAGGTAGAAACCCTCATTCAATCAACCCCAAAAGTTACCCCAATCCTACGGTGGGACCGTGCCAAGGGGATGAATGGCTGAGGGGCTTCTCAGTCACTAGCGCCAACCTTGGTGAACCTGGCAAACACCATTGTACGTAGCCTTCTTATAGGAAAGGCGTCACCCTATGAGCGACCACTCTTTCGTACTTACTTGTGGGAACAAAAACCCTGATGTCTGAAAATAAATCCCAAAATGAAACTTATACCCAACAACTATATCACAAAGGCCTATTCGAAGCAAGACCGAGGTCCTTGTCACTTAGCGACTGCAGCAGCAGTGATAAACAATGTAACACGCTGGAAAGCTATCTAATTACTTCCCAAACAAGCTTGATGCAAATCGACAATTCGGACAATACAACAACCTTAGCATAGCAAAACAAATCTCCAGAAAAACAAATAGAACTGGAGATATTCATGCATGCTGAAAATATCGATATTGCCCTAATATCAGAGACAAGACTCGCTCAACGCTCGCATGTAAACATAAAAAACTACATAATCTATAGAACCGACTACCCTTCTTGAAATTCCCACGGCGGGACCGCAGTGATATTATAGAATAACATTAAACATTACACGCTAGTACCCTACAAGACAGAAAAAATCCAGGCAACATCAATTAAATTACTACATAAGAATGGGGAAACTGCAGTCGCTGCGGTTTACTGCCCACCACGACATTCTGTGGGAGTTGAAGAATTTAAACATTTCTTTGGTCAACTGAGTTCTGTATTTATTTGTGGAGGCGATTGGAACTCCAAGCACACATTTTGGGGATCACACATGGGAGACAACACACATGGGAGACAACTATATAAAGCCACAAAAAATCTTAATCTTGAATGTATCTCTCATGGTGAACCTACATACTGACCCACCGATCCAAACAAGATACCGAATTTGCTTGATTTCTACATAACAAGAAACATAGATCGTAACTACCTAAAGATTGAAAAAAGTGAGGATTTATCATCGGACCATACACCAGTAATCCTGAACTTATACAAACAAATCGTTCAAATTGAGTCATCAGATTATGTTTATAACAAAAATACGAACTGGGACTTATACCGTGAGATAGAAATAGACAACCTAGAGATTAATATTGAAAAGTTCAACTGCTTAATACACATAGCTACTTCTACTTCCACGCCCAAACGCAGAAACAGAACACTGATGGTCAAGCAGAAGGAATACTCAAAAGAAATAATCGAGAAAGTACGGGAATGGCGTAAACTGAGAAGAGAGTGGCACAGAACCAGGTATCCTTCAGATAAAGCAAAACTTAACAGAGCTACAGAACAGCTGAAAGAAATGATCAAAGAATACGAGAATCTCTGTCTGCAAAACCACCTGACTCACCTCACTGCAGAAAAGGAGTCAAACTATTTGTTGTGGAGAGCCACTAGAAACTTCAAGCGACCTAAGAATCATATACCACCTTTAAGAAGATGGAATAGAACTTGGGCAAGATCCAACTCCGACGAAAAAGCGACTGCATTTGCCGAACACCTATATACAGTCTTCACACCACTGGATAGTAACGACCGGAATGAGGATGAGAAAAGAATGTCTTACCTTCAGTCATCAATCCAACTATGCTTTCCTTTGAAGCCTGCAAGCCCAATTGAAATAGCAAGAGAGATCAAAGCCCTCCCGGAAAAGAAGTCCCCAGGATATGATCTATTGGACTCTGTTCTGCTGAACAATCTTTCAAGAAAGGGCATGATGTTTTTGGTAGCAATATTTAATGCATGTCTAAGACTCTCCCACTATCCATCCCAATGGAAACTTGCTCAAGTGATCATGATTCCCAAGCCTGGTAAACCACCAGAGGAGGTCTCATCCTATAGACCGATTAGTCTTCTCCCTCTGCTGGGAAAACTTTTCGAAAAGGTTATCTTGAACAGATTGCGTCCACATTTGGATGCCATTCTGCCCGGTCATCAATTTGGCTTTAGGCAAAAACACTCCACCATAGAGCAGGTACATCGGGTTATAAATACCATTAGCCACACTTTGGAGTCTAAGAAATACTGCTCAGCTGTTTTTCTGGACATAAGCCAAGCCTTCGATAGAGTCTGGCATGATGGACTGCTTTACAAGATTAAAAAATACTTACCACATTCCTTCTTCCTCATATTGAAGAGCTATCTGAATACAAGATGTTTCGAAGTCAAAGTCAACAAAATAACTTCAGATTTGCATGAAATTCGATCGGGTGTACCTCAGGGTAGCATCGTGGGACCAGTGCTGTACCTTATATTCACAGCTGATATTCCAACAGATGACAAAAGTTTCATTGCCACATATGCGGATGACACAGCCATATTGTCAGAAAATGCAAATCCAGATACTGCATCATTATTGTCAGAGACACATAACTGAAATCGAAGACTGGATGAAGACCTGGAGAATAAAATCAAATCAAGGCAAATCTGCACATGTTACCTTTACCCTAAGAAAACAACAAAAAGGCAACTGTCCCCAATTACATTCAATGGAGAAGTAAGAAGATAAGGCAACTGTCCCCCAATTACATTCAATGGAGAACAAATCCCACATTCTGATACTGACAAATACTTGGTGCACCTGGACAGAAGATTGACATGGCAGAAACATATCTGGAGCAAAAGGAAATATCTAGACTCAAAGCTTAGAGCAACGTACTGGCTGATTAGAGGGAAGTCCCAACTTACAAACGAAAGTAAAATCGCAATCTATAAAACCATATTATAGCCAGTTTGGACATACGGAATTGAACTCTGGAGAACAGCAAGTAACAGCAACATTGAGATCCTAGAAAGGTTTCAATCCAAAGCTATCAGATCTATGTTCAATATACAAAGGCATCCATAATAAATACATTATACAAGATCTGAGGCTGAAAACTGTTAAACAGGAAATTGTCATACGCAGTGAAAACTATCAGCAAAAACTAGCCAATCATGTGAATGCTCGGGCTTCTAAATTATCGGGATCCGTAAGCACCCAACATACAAGACTGAGGAGGAATAGTGTTCCAAGCCTTATAAACAGATTCCTAAAGGAATAGTGGGAAAGGCCAATGGGCTTTTCCCACTAAAAATATGTCAGAAGCAGACACTGGTCAGAGAAAAGAGCAGCTAAATGTCAATGACAGATTGCTGTGTTGAGCAGGACATATAAAAAAAGTAACAGCCGTGTCATCACTGTCTACCAATTTCTTGTACACCCACATGGATGCAAGATTGGAGAAAAGTATATAAATCTAGAAATATACAATGTAGCACAGCTTTTCCCACATGCAGAATGGACAAAATTATGAGTCTATGTAAAATTGAAAATATCTTGAACATTGTCTAGGGATACTTTACTAACAAAGGATCGAAAACGTTAGACTTTTTTTAAAAATGTTTAAATTGCAAACACTTTTTTGCTTCAAACTTAAAGTCTATTGTTTTGACTGGCTCAAAAGTAACAAAATGGAAAGCTTTTTTACATTCCTGCTATAGTACTTATAACTGTAAGTTGGACGTGGATAAATTGTAATTTCAGTGATACAATTTTAGGTAATGTGTAATTTTTTAGCGCAGAAAAATAATTTTAATATTTGAGTGGAGGAAGGAGATGATGGGGAAGAAGATGATGATTCTTTCCTGATTCTGAAGTATTTAGAACTTTGTTAAACATTTTTAAATAGAGCAATATTTTAGGGTGTTTAACGTATTTTGTTAGATGGTTGTATTTGCAAATATATTAACCTTTATACATGTACTTAAATGACATTGTTGTGAAGTATTTTGTTACAAATTAAATCTGATGTCTTCCAAAAATTCTCACTTTGTTATGTTATTGTAATTGTTTTATAATTATATTAAAAGTAAGATACACAAAAAGTTGGTTATTTGGTGTAGTAAAAATGTTTATTGAAAATAATCAAATATTTTTTTTTATTTGGACCTTTGTTACAGAGAAATAATTCAGTTTTCAATAACAAAATATTTTTTTTATTTTCGTCATTCTCTCAAATATAATTACATTTAAACCTTTTTCAATACCACAAACAGGAACCACAAGAAAAAAAATTTAGGAAAAACGTTGTATTACCAGTTACCAGATATATATATATATATATATATGTATATATATATAATATGTATATATATATATATATATATATATAGCTTTAAAAGGAAATGAGAAGTATTTTGTCCGAAATTTTACGTACAAGTGTGCACTTTCTTTATAACATTCTTGCAAGGGATGGCATTATACAGATGAGTAACAATCTATCAGTAATATATTACTTACTTGTTTGAACTGGTAGGTAAATAGTTTGCTGTTCAAATGTATTGCACATTTTAATTGTAATGTATTGCACATTTTGTGATTGTGTGAGAAAGTTTAACTTAGTACCTAGTCATTTGTAATATGTGTCATTAACTGAGACCAATATTAGTGTAGGCATAGTCTGCATTATCAAATTTTATTAAAACAATTTAAATTGATATGATGTCAAAATCATACAACTTGTCCCAAATACCACTGCCAATCAACTTAAAAATAGTATTATTGTACAAATGTATTTCATTATAAACTTGTATGGATTTATAGTATTTTATTCTTTCAAATATTAGCCAAAATGTCTTCCAAAACACATTTATTGTCAAAAGGTGGAAACCATAAAGCTTTCAAGTGTAAATATTTCATGACCATAAAACTTTCAAATGTAAATCTGTCAACAATAAACATAAATTTCAATATAATATAAACATAAATCATAATATTTTAAAAGATAATTTTACATTTGTTTTTCATTTGTATAAACAAAATTAAAAGAAATAATTCCTTACCAGTCAGTTTACTGCAGTAGATAGTTAAATACGGTACATGTTTTTAAGCATTGTTGTGAACACTAGAACCCAGCTAACAAAAGAAAACATTTCTTCATACTACCAAAATGACGCATCCATATATCTCAAAATTACAGCCTTGCGGAAAAGATCAGTATTCCTAGAACAGTGGTTGAAGGGTATTCCCGATAAATTAAAAATACTGGTATAGCAGCTATGTTAGGTAAATGACTGACTTGCCTTGATATATTTTAGTATAGCAAGGCATTTCAATAAAGTAGAATTTATTCTTTCTGTAGTAGGCCATTCCTTCATTCCACTTGATCACATGTCTAACAGAATTAAAAAAGACCTGAAAAATCTGAAATAATTCCAATGCTTGACAAATATGTAGATGTACTAAACTAGATAGACTCTAAATTTAATTTTATCTACTTTAATGTATCTAATGATACATACAGCGGACGTATTGCTACGAGAGCAATCTTTTACAGTCAACCATAACACCAGTCCAGCCTCGCTTGTTGAATGGCCAGTAATCAAACCTAGGTCCCCGCAGTGCATCACGTCTTCAAAGGCTGTATGGCTTGTGATCAACTCAACACATCATGACGGTGACAACTCTAATGTATGCTAACAGAGATTTCGTTGCCATATTTCTGTACCGTGAAGTAGAATCACATTGAATTACTATTTTCATGAAAACATACACTAGAATGCATGTGGCTATATTACCTTGAAAAAAAATTTACCTTCTTGTCCAATTTTACTGACAATGACGTCACTTATTAATATTCGATTCATTTTGAGTTTACATTACCAACAAGTAATTACGTTTAACCAAAAAGCAGGAAATGTATCATAATATAATACTTTAAATTAAAACATTACAACTAGATTCCTATGAATTCCAAATAAATCTAGGATTGGTTCAGACTCGTGAATTAAAATATACTTTTAATTTTTTTCAACAAAAATGTTTACAACAACTGGTATTCACTAGTAGCCATCGTTTCCTGGTATCGACACATAGTGAAAGAACCCTGAAATAATTCACTTGACCATCTTATCGGTCTGGCCATATCATGTTGTTTTTATTTTAATTACATCAGTAAAGTACCTTGAGGTACAAATAAAATAAAAACAAATTACGTTTTCTGCAAAATATATTTATGTACAATTGAAAGTAACAAAATATTGAAAATTTAAAAGACAAGATATCAGGACTTCGGTGGAAATGAATGGCTGTAAAACCTGTAAATAGAAAAGTTAATAAAAAAGTCACAAAAAATAACAGAAGGAAAATTAAGTCTAAATTTTAAATTGTTTCAAGTACAGTAGTAATCAATTGTAATCCTAAAACTACCTAAAACTTTCATGAATTTTAAGTTAATCATTACAGATTTATATAATTTAGGTACAAAAATAAAAAACTTTAGTATTTACAATTTTATAATAAAGCAATTTATATTTCCATACTAATTAGTCAGAATTAGTATTCGAATAAAAAATAAAAAATATTGAATAATTTCTCGTTACTATCTTATACTACTGCCACTCGTATTTATCAGGCAAATGTCCCACAACCTTTAAACCATATTCAATATAAGCGGAGAAATCTGAGAGAAACGAGTATCTGCATTTCTATAAATATAAATTTAAATAAGTCCAGCATCATCAAAATTTTACCAGTCAGACTTAATAACCTCCGAGCAAGTGCATTTAAATATTTTTCTCACAAACATGTGCATAAAAGCAAATTGAACATTTTAAAATGTAATGCAAAACCATACATTTTTAATATATTTTACTTTTTCTCTGTAAAGACAAGGAAAATACAAAACCACACAAAGAATGAAGTGTATGTGAAGTGAACGGTGTTTGATTGCTTAACAGAAAATACATATTAGAATTGATTTAAGAAATGCCATGCTGGAAGTTTTACACTCAAAAATGACCAACGTTCGGGTCAAGTCACTGAAGTTGGTGATGACAAAATCAAAGCCATCATTGAATTTGATTGTTTTACAACTGTGCAAAGATTGCAGAGAAGTTAAACATATCCACACACAAGGATTGATAATCACTTAAAATACATTGAATTCAAGGACACATTGAACAAATCAATAATTAGGATATGCATCTCAAATGCAATAAAACTCACCCTTTCTTGAAAGAATCATCAAATGGATCATAGAGAATCAAAAACAATCATGATCCAAGCGTGATAAACTACCATAAACCACATAGGAAGCTGAACTGCATCAAAAAAATTAAGCTGACAATTTGGTAGGATACAAAGGTGTCATGTATTTTGGACTGCTTCCAAGGAACCAAACGATCATTTCAGATCGTTTGGTCCCTTAGAGAGATTGATGAAACTGAAGATATCAACAAAAAAGACTTACAATTTGGTAATTGCAAAATAATCATGTTCGAACATGACAATGCAAAGGTCTGACACATCTACTGTACCTCTTAGAGAATTATTGGAGCTTGGTTGAGAAATAATATTGTATCCCCTATACATTCTTAAACAGAGTATCACTGATTTTGAAATATGCAAAGTTCTAAAAGAAAGGCTAAAATTTCACAAATGATAATAAAATATAAATTTTATATCAACTGGATCAGGCTACCAGGCAGTCATCTGAAAAAACTGAAAACTATCCCTTAACAAAATGGAATTAAGGAAGGATAGGGCACCCTTCCTTAATTGCACTTGTTCCACTTTCCTTAACTTATCGAGATTTGTACTTAATGATTTTATATTTAGCTTGTTTTTTTCTCACTTGTTTTTTTATTATTTATTTTTATATTTTGTTTTTGCTTCTTATCAATATTCCGATTTGTAAATCTTGTAAGAGAATAGATTTACAAATATCCCTTACAGTCTTCCACATTACTGAATACTCATAATTAAGCATTGTGGTTGACCGAAATAGATTGATCGTGTAGCAATAAGTTAGGTATGTGTATATGTAATTACATGTGTACATTAAAATTGGAAACAAATTAATTAATATACTAACAGAATTATAATAAATAAAATTGTCATATATTTCATCCCATTCTCGCGATCCACTATTTCGATTTTAACTAAAGGTTATATGTGATGCAGTGTACACATAACAGGCACCATACAACATTATCAAACTGGTATGGAATGATGTAGCGTTTAACAAATATTTTGATTTCCATGTTAATTAAGTGATATGAGCATTATTTCACAAAGTATAAATTATGTTAATTATTCAGTGTTTTTCTTATTTTTCCATAGAAATTCTATTTATGATAGTGAATCTTTTAAACCTAATTATAATTAAGAAAATATTAAAAATGAAAAGTATCTTCTTATTGAAAAATTAATTATTTCTTCGTAATTAAGACTTCAAACAAAAAAAATATTTTTTTTTTTTTCTCTATTATAATCTGCAATCAGCATTTGCTTTTAGCGGATGTTTTGTGGGCGATAGGTCAGGTAGAGTGTGCCCTCCAATGAGAGCATCTACTCGTAATCAGGAGATTAGGACATCCTTTCTTTTGAGGCGCTTCTGATAACTACGAGTAAGTAGTTCAGTTGCGAGTTTGTTTGGGTGGCGTTCCAGCCTCTCACTGTATCTTTCTGTCATTTGTGTAAACTCCGATTTCACAGTGTTCATACCCAACTGTTCATGTATTTCCATGTTAGTGATGTACCATGGGACATTCGAGATTGAGCGCAGTATCATATTTTGCATTCGTTGCAGTATGGCAATGTTTGAGTTACTGGCACTTCCCCATAACTGAACGCCATGTAGCCAAACTGGTTTTAAGATGACTTTGTAGATGAGTAGCTTGTTGTTTAGAGATAGTTAATTATTCCTTCCTAGGAGCCATAAAAGGTTGTTGTATATTATCTTAAGCTCATCTCTCTTTGTTTTTATGTGTTGGCCCCAGGTTAAACGTCGGTCAAGGTGTAGGCCAAGGTATTTTACGCTGTCTCGTTGGGGAAGTGTGTTGTTCTCCAGTTTCACTGCTGGACAGTTGCCCTTCCGCAAAGTGAAGGTGACATGGACGGACTTAGCAGGGCTTGCCTTGATGCACCATTTGTGGAGCCAATTTGTTATTTTGTCAAGGCCAGTTTGCAACATTTCTGAGGCTTCATTAGCATTCTTACTGCTTGCCAGGATCGCCGTGTCATCAGCAAATGTCGCAGTTATTGTGCCCTCTGTGCTCGGTAGATCACACGTATACAAGGTATACAATAAAGGTCCCAATACTGATCCTTGGGGAATGCCCGCTTTGACTTCATAGAACTCGGAAGTGGCTTCAGCCTCTTTCACTTGGTACCAGCGTTCTGTCAGGTAGGAGTGTAGTAGTGGATAGAGGCTGTATGACAAGTATCTTTTTATTTTAAATAGTAATCCCTTATGCCACACTCGATCGAAGGCTTGTTGGAAAACAAAAAATGTTATTGATTTTTTTCAGCCTTGTATTTTTTGAAGGAATTCGAAAAAAGTCTTACTATACCGATTAACCGACACTCAGTATAGTGAATATCTTGCGTAGTATTGAATATATTCAATGAAACTTCCCTAGAACAAGACAAATAATTTACACATAATGTTTAAAGTGTTTGGAGCAGCAACAAGTTCTGTGCATTCAGTCTTTAGTCTGCAAAGCATTTCTGAGAAGTTTGTGCTTGTGGATCTCTTAAAGCTATCGAAAACTTCAGTTCGTATAGATAAAGTGACACATTTATTGTCAAGAACTAGTTAGTTTTTTACTTGAGAAATAGAACACTAATAAAATAGATCTTCATTATGTTCATAGTCTTAAATATACAAGCTATCAAGCTATCTTTGACTCCCCAATTAGAAGAAGTTAAAGTCTCCCAGTTTCGTTAGAACAAAGAGCAATAGTTATAATCTCTTTGTGAACTTATAAAAACTGTAGAGTTAATAAACATATCAAACAACAAGTGCCTTACAAATCATTTCCCGAGTTGAGCAGCTAAGTAAATCAAGAGGTTGATAAAATCCAGGTTATTTAAGAAGGTAATTATTGTGATTTAGGGCGAGACAAAACATATTCATGGAATATTCTAACTAACCCCAAACTGTCATAATACAGAATGACATGTAATCAACAAATGCCATAAAAAAAACAGAACAGCATACATACATAATGAACAACCACACATAATGAAACAATCACATGTACCTTTACGTTGCAGTAATTGAACGAACATAAACCAGATTGCACAAACCTGGAAATTAGCCAAGCTCGTTCACAGAGCCAGTGAAGACAATAGTATTTTGATACAAAATGTAGTACAAGAAAGGGCGATTATTGTGAAATTCTTCAACAGGATTGAAATCAATGTCGTCTGATGTGGGCACAGCAATAAGGGCTAGAAAAAAGAATTTGACACATAAAAAAATGCTAAAATGGGTAAGTTCAACATTCAATTACTAATAAAAGTAGCCAAAGGCTCACAGGAATGATATAACTGTGTAAGTTTTGAAGAAACAGCGTACATTTCGTAAATATCCAATGAATTAAAATAAATTTCAAAATAGTGGATATTCAAAAAACGTATTATCAATGCTATTCATGCAGTTTACACTCATGAATATCGCACATCATTTCGTTTGAAGCAAACTTACAATTGTCTTCAACGTCTTTACTGACAAGGTATCTTCATAATTTTTTTTCAATTTGAAAACACTCAAACTTTGTTTTGATATCTATCACATATGATATCTATCACATATGATAATATGAGCGCAAAGGATAAATGACACCATAAAAATAACAAAATTGAGAAAAACATTTAAAAAATTTACAATAACATAGAACTGATAAGAAAACACAAGTACTATATTACTTAAAGTTCCTAATAACTAATAAAATAACAAATATTTCCTTACTTACAACCCCAAGTACCCTTATTAAATTTCCCAGATGACTGTGCGCTCTTTGAAAAAAAATTTAATATTGAAAAAATAAGGTTTTTTACTTATGTAAAAGATAGTATAGTCACAAAAAGCAACATGTTATTTAATTTGATGGATAGTCTTGTTTCTTTTCACAAATTGAGTCTGTTTTACAAGCAATTTTGGTCAACTTCGATCTTAATTATGATTGAGCATTAAGTAGATTTCTGTATTTTATTTTTATCACAACCAGGTGTGAAAACCCACTCTCACATAAGTAAGCTCTCGTGAAGGGCAAAAGAAAATTTACCACTTTGCGTGTTAGTTCAGGATATTCTTGCTGCTCAAAAATCAATAAAAGACATCTTTTAAACACAATTAAATGAAACTACATGATGTAGTATTATTTCTACTTTCTTTAAGTTTTTTACCACAACCTAGGTTACATTGTATTACAACATCTTCAGGTGGGCTACTAGCAAAGATGCTAATAGCCCACCTGAAGATGTTGTAATACAAGATATTTGCTAATAGCCTACCTGAATATGTTGTAATACAATAATTTAAAGAAAGGAGAAATAATATTACATCACGTAGTTTCATTTAATTGTGAATAATGAATTTCTACAAAATTAACGCCAAATATATTCAACATCTTTTAAAAAAATGTGGGTAGTGACCCATGTCTCAGCAAAATAATACAAAAATCTCAAATTGAACGGACATGCTTTTATTTAATTTATTATTTAAACAACCTCTGGCAATGCAGTTTTTAAATCTTCAGACATTTTCTTACATACCAATGCTTCTATGTGCAACATGGAATGCGTTCCTTTGACCTCAAGAGCAACATTTTTAATACTGGTAATGATTCCAAATACCATTCCTCTCAAAACTTTGACATCATCAGTTGATACACAAACACATCTTATCCAATCTATACTATGTCCTTCAAAAATAACATTGATGGTGTAGAGAATATCTTCCCCTTGCGTTATTGATTCCAAGGACTTGCAATACAGAAAATCTTGTCGAGAAATATTTTTATACACATATCTAACAAAACCAAGTAGAAAAGGAAGGCCACTAACATCTTTTATTTTATTAATTTGAATTGCATAATGACTGTTTTGCGATCATTGTGCTATATGATTTTCAATATCGTGTACAGTGTCGTGAATTCGCCGCACAATTTGTATCATTCAAAAGAGGTATTTTATCCAACAATTTTGAGCTTTTCTCCCAGTTAGTCCCAGGACCACATCTTCTACAATTAATTCTGGTAAAATTAATACTTTAACAATACGCTTTTCCGGTCTTTGTGTTTTTATATTCAATAAGGAAAGACACATAAAATATTAAGAGATAAAACTTATGGTGTTTTTCATAGTTTTTTTAAGAATAAGAAAAGGGAAGCCCTTTTCTTTTAACAAAAAAATCTAAAGGCTTGTCTACGTACTGCTGATGTTTTATCTCCGAATGTCTTTGTAGCAGTAATGTTTTCATCAAGATCATTAAGACATTGTGGCTCTCGTCTTCAGATTCTTCTTTGCACGTAAATCCAATTTTCAGAATGTCATCATATTTCCTTTATTTTTGTCAATGAAATTATGTTCTTTTTCTGGTTCACTCATCTCTGCAGAAGTTTTGTTTCAAATCAGTAGAAGTATGTGTAATTTCGGTCCACATACTTTTCACAGTTTGCAATCTGGATGACAGAGTTTGAGTGTCTGGACATTTTCTGCATAAGTATCCTGTATTTAACCACTGATTCATATTTACTACTATTATTTGATCGAAATTACCTAATTACGTTATTGCCAGCTGCACAAAAAGAATATAAATGATTCTTATATTAGGATAATATATTTTCATAATTATATCAAACAAGCAATGAGCGTGTAAGTACATAACATGCTTAATGCCCAATGGCGGGCCAAACAAGCAATTCGCAGTTATATAAGTAATGCACTTAACACTCGCTGGTGGACCAAATCTCCACAATCGACGCACCCTGCATCACATGAATTCTGTTGTAGCCCAAGCGAGCAGGCATGAGCACTAATTAATAATGAAACTCAAGAGTCGCACGCAACAAAAACATGACTAATGGCTACATTAATTTTGTGCTTGTCAGTCAGTAATCCAATCAGTAATAGAAAAAATGTCCTACAATCACTAGTGAACCTGGAGATTTGCATACCCCACTTTGAGAAACCCTGCTTTAACCCCTTTTAATAGGATAAATCAGAATTATAGGCTTAAAATTATTCAAACCAATATTTCATTATGCCATCGTATGTAGCGTATATAATATACGGGTTAATATTAAGTGTGTTGGTGGAAACAACATCAAAAGACACTTAATTTTTATATACATAATTTAAAAAAAACAAATAGAAGATTTTATGACCAAAAATATTGTTATCTAAGTAATAGTGTCCATTGACTTCTTAGCAAATTTGAAATAGACTTGTGTATTTTAGAAAACTTGTATATTCTAAAAATCTACATATTGCTTTCCACTTTCCGGATGAGTTTTCTCAGCTAATACAAAATTCCTGACTTTTGTTTTGAGATAGTTTCCCGGAAAATAATAATTTCAAGTGAGATCAGAACTTTGTGGGGCCATTCAATGTCTTGTCTTTGTAAGATGAGCCTTCTGGAAAATGATTCTTTCACCGTGTCTTTGAACTCAATTACAGTATAAAAGATGATTCCACTCTGTTTGAAATGAAGTACTTGAGTTATATCTTTCAAATTCTTGTAAAACTGAAACCAAGAATTTCTCAGCATCTTGCATTTCCAATCTAACTGTCATCGCACAGTCTCTTTCCCCTCAAAAAAATTCACCTAACAATGTTTTAAGCCAATCCTTCCAAATATCTCATAATTCACCCTTACATTGTTATAATCACAGTATAACAGTCATCGATTTATTGTTTTTGTAACAGATATGAACAGAGAAAACACCATCCACTTCCATAAATAGCTTCATGGTGAATAAAATTTCATTAAATCTTATTCTAACAATATATCATATCCACCCCACATACCTCCATGTACCCACGCATATTCAAAATTTTTAATGAATAAACTATTAAAACAATTAATGTCCACTTGCATCAACTGATAACACATACGCATGAGACAGGAGAATGCGCAGTCTACAACAAATTGCACAGCCAGTCCAGTGAGGGTGGCGGTTTTAGTTATTTGCACTATTGCAATTTGGTGAAAAAAACAATAAAAAACAAGGTCTACAACATGTAGGTAATTCTATTTATTTGGATCTTCTAGAAAATAAATGTAACAATCAAAAAATCATCATGAAACATCAAAGGAATAGGTACTTAGAATACATATCAATGTAAAATGGTAAAATCGCTTTCTGTTTCTTATATGAAAAAGTTCTGTAAAAAGCAGTCATAAATGAAAGAAATATAAAAGATTAATCAAAAACTATCAAAATAAACACATTTTCTTCTCACATTTAATACATTTTTCGCAAAACAATATAGAATAAATTTTCCCGTATAGACATGACTTACTATTGATATGCTATGTGAATGATACTATTGATATGCTATGGCAATGGCTATGTGAACATGGCAATAAACTGAAAGAATTTTAGTCATAAGCTAATATGTTCCTAGAGGTGTTTACTGTAACTTCACCAAAAACAAAAATACCATTGTTAATGCAAAAGTGTTTTTTTCTTTTTATTTCTGACGAAAATATCTGGCTTCATTATATTTATATTTGGATTGAAAAAAAAATTCACATTGATATGTATGCTAAGTGTTCCAAAAACCATTTACACAACATTGAGTTAATTTCAAAAATAAACATATCCTTTCCAAGATAATACAAAGATTGTCATTCCCTCTTCCTCCTGTTTAACCTTCCACATACCTGGTCAAATCTATCAGTTCCCGAGGAACTTGCATGCATTAAAATATTCAAAACCACAAATGAAAACGAATTGCAACTGTATATAGAGAAAAGACACATTTTAAATTTCAAACTTTATGGGGAATATATGTCAAAATTTACCAGGATCTCTCCGGTTGACGGGACCAGGACCAGATGAACTACATACTAAGTTTGTTGCCATATTAATTATTTTAAATTGATTATATTTGCTTTATTTTTATTTTATTGACATTGCTATGCTTTGTTTTAATTTTATTTTAACAAATAAGAACCATGAAGAGAACTTATAAAGCATGGAGTCAATTTAAAAAATTAATTACAGAAACAAATTAAGATTGTGACAACAATCTAGAAGAAATTTAAAATGGAGAAGATAAAACTGAAAGGACTAAATTTTATGGAAAAGATAAAAAAATACCTCTGGAATAAGAGGTTTATTCCATAATACATCAAGACCAAAAAGTCAGTCTTCTATTCATATCAAGGTGCTGAAAAAATTGACTTATCACCTTTTATAACAGAGCAGAATCTGTTACATGTCATGAATAAATTGCACGGGACCTACAACACATTATAAAATTCAAACCAATTCGTTGACTTTATTTTTGTCCATTATTTGTGCCTTGAACTAGTAAATTTTGTATGCAGAGAATGTTTTAATTTGGTTAGCAATGCAACTGAAAAAGAATCATACATCTGATTTGAGTTAAACTAAAAATAGACATCATAATGGCAAAGAGAAATTTATTTAGCTAGTACCCGGTTTTGACGGCAATATTGGTATCCTGTCGAAGATCATAGTTACACATGAAACTTTCTTAAAAGATTTATATGCATATAAATCTTGTGTAAATGCAGGTGTCCAACAAAGCTATCCTCTTTCACTGTATTTTCGTCAGCAATTCTTGGTGGCATAAGGCATAGAGAAAAAAGACTTACAAAGGAAATTTTTTTATAAAATGCAATTTCCGTTATTTCCGTAAATATATATAAACAATAATAATACATAACCGTAAATAAAAAAATCACAAATTTTAATAAAATTTATGTTATCGCTAACTTTTTGGTGAGCTAAAAACTTAAAGATAGCCAGCACATGGGAACAAAAATCACAGCAGTAAAACTGTATGCCATAAACGAATTTATGACCACCCAATTCATTATTTTGTTCTGTTTCTTATGATATTAAATGACCATATATTAATTTCATTTCAACCAATATATATACGTTTGAATGGCACGAACATAAATGTCGCTATAAACAATGTTTCTTAAAAACATGATCATTTTAAAACCAAGTTAATTGTTTGAATTGTGGAAAGCTGGAACACCTGAAGAGAGATTTTCAGCTTGGAAGTACAAGTTGTGATTGTATATTGTGAAACTATCATGGCTATAATAGTGGATCACACAATTCTAAAAATTTTCGAGGAATTTGTGGGAAGCACTAAACAAACAAAATTATAAATGGTGAATGGCAGAATGAAAGACAAAGCAAACAAAGGTTAAATAATTTGAATAGATATATATAGTGGGTGTGCAAACAATATTTTAAATACTGATGAATATTTTTATTGAAATATTATGTTGAGAAAACCCATAAAAGCTACAGGTAACAATTTCTATTATTACCCCTAGCTAAAAAACTGATAACATTTCAACACCCTTGCCTATTTACAGTAGCAGTTCAAAAGTAATCACTGCCAGCCAAGAGAGAAGATTAGTCATTTGACCATTTCAAAACGAAATTTAATAAAAATCTACAATTCTGATAGATGGCTAGTATCTATAGCTAAAAAAGATGATGGATTATGCAATATAACAACTTTTGTTGCAAGGACGAAAAACCACCCAAAATATATTAAGAAAAAAGGAACTATGTCCCACGTAAGATTATATCAAATTAAATTACAGGAAATGGGCAGAAAATAAAAGGCACCACCAATATTTTAATAATGCTAGATGAAAAGTAGATTGAAAGTTGTACACTCTCTGAAGGAGGCATATAGAGTTGCAGGATATGATAACAAAAAATAATTCTTGAATTACTGCTAATTGCTGTGGTCATTGGTGTAATTCAAAATTAAAAGACAGAGTATTTTAATGTTTTGTGGAATATGGGAATATGAATGGCAGAATTTAACAGAGAAAATGATTAAGTAATTGATGTGTGATAATAGAATAGAGCACGTGAATGCTAAAACGTATCAATTCCTTAGAAAAAGGAGTATTATGCCAAAACCATGTCTCATGACAGATATAATAAATCAATAAGAAACATGGTAAGATGTTTTTGGACACAAGCAAAAGTTGACAGCATTGAAGCATAAAAAGCTTCTAGATGGTGTGCAAAAAAAATCTGATAATGTTAATTAGTTTAGTCAAGTTAGAAGATTTTTCTTGCTAAAATTCAGACTTTAAAATAATTTTAATTTCATTACTGTCAAAGCAGTTTAGATATGGAAGTTAAAACATTTTTTTTTAAGTGGCAAAATATAATCTGAAGTTTATATAAAGCACAAACTTGCCTATGAAGAAGGTACTAATAGAGTTTATATATTAATCAAATTATTGTACGATTTAAAAGAAAATGTTTGGTCTTGGCATGAATGTTTTAAAAATAATAACTCTTGGGTTTCATAAACATAAATATGGTTATTATCTCCACGAAAAGGTAGAAAATAACTTAACCATATATATTTTATTATTTGTTGATAATCTCTTGATTTTTTCAAGAAGCAATTGTTGAAATTAAAATTAAACTACCTAATAAAATTATAATATATGTTAAAGAGTTTAATCGAAATTGACATTGAATAAAATTGTGTCAGAAAATATAATCCTATTAATATTTATTATTTAACATTCTCATTTACACCAAGGTATATTATTTTATTTAGTGCCCGTTTGGCATATTAGTTCTGATATAAAACCAGACTTAACTTTCAGTGTCAATTTTGTAAGTAAATTTAAAAATTCAGACACATTTTAAATATGCATCATGAATTCTATATTACTTGTATTTAACTAAATATCTTAAGTTAAGGTATTATCTAAATCATAAAGCTAACATTATGGATTTTTAGTGGAAGCCAACAGAGCACAGCATTTTGTAAATAGGATTTGTTTTTAAATTGTTGTGTTATGTATCAAAAATGAATTAAACAAAAGAGTGTAACTAAATTGTACACATTTGCTGAAGATATGCCATTATCAGAAACTGTAACATAGATAACAATTTTCTACATAGTACTTTAAAGATGCTTTCATAAGAATTAGTAATATTAATATTGAATAAGATGTATGATGATAATTCAAGAGTTTTAGCAATTCAAAAGTATGGTAATTTTACAATAAATTCAAAACAAATTGAGTAGCATTACAATCATACTCATGAAACTATAAGAATGGAATTATTAAAATTATTTTATTATATAATTCATACAAAAGTTTTTTTTATTATTAGTAATGCTTAGTTGATAAATATAAATAAAAATTCTTAATTTATTATAGCACATTTATATTCATGGTAGAATATTTAAATATGCTTAATTTAGTGGCAATAGCTCTTTTTTATTTGATGCGTACATAACTTGCCTCGGTAGCAATATAGTGTAACTAACAGGGACTGGATAAAACATTTTTCCATTTGCCTAAATAAAAGAAACTAATGTTTATTTTATTTAGATTAACTCAAATAATTACTTTTTTCTAATTGTGTGCAAAAATTGTATAATAGACTCCACAGAAATTAATAGTTATCCATAATTATAATATTTATAATTAATAGCAGAAAATTTCATGCTAGAGACTTTATAATTTTGTAACGTATTTAAAATTAAACCCCTGCAAATTAAAATTTATCTAAACCACAAATCTATTGAAGATAACAAATTTAAAAGGGAAAGTTAATTTATGATGATGGCTCTACCTATATATATATATATATATATATATATGTGTATATATATATATATATATATATATGTATATATATATATATATATATATATATATGTATATATATATAGGAGAGTCAGCTTAGTCAGTTCAGCTTCTCCTTTGGTGAATGTACGGTTGATGCCGACCTACAAATTTACATAAAAATGTAAGTTAATAAATTGGAAAAATTATTTTTTGATGCCAATTTAAACATTATTCTTCTTGCGTCAGAGCACCACTCCACTATGCCTTAATTCCATTTTCCTTATTCCATTTATATAAAGAACAAATAAAACATGTACATTTGAAAGATAATGAAAACCCCAGTAATATAAATTTGACATTATCTTTTTTCATATTCTTTTTCACATTTTTTTCCAATTTCAACTGTCACCTACGATCCTGATGACAATTGAACATCTGAATAAAAAAATAAGCAAATAAAATACTTAACACCACCAAATACCCATTAACTACCATTGGTCTCTTTTAACTGCCATGAAATTCCATTTAGTAAGTGCCTGAAATCTTTTTTAACTCAAGACAAAATCCTGAGTGCGGTACAGTAAGATAGATGTAAAGTTACGCATCAGCTTTTACATCTATATTCTATAGCTATATAACCAGAGTCGGAATTAAAATTATGCTAAAATTTCAAAAGCAATTTTTTGATTAACAAAATACAAGACAATACTGAAAATTATGATACTCCTCTTTGTGTAACAAGTTTGTACTGTAGTAACTACATTGTGATATGATATACACATGTAATATAATAAGGTTATGGAGACAAATAGCAATATAATGAATTCAAACGATTAAAAATTTCAAAAATTTTGCATTAGACTCCACAGAAACAGGCAACATGTAAAAAAATATCTAATAAATATATATCTTAATCTCTGGGTTAAAAACTATGTTTGAAGATGTTTAATTGCATTATAACATATTGTATTTTAAATTTTGTGGCTAAACACCAAAACTACCAGAATTGCAGAGTTAAAATACAACACACATCATAAAATTCAAATAGATGGCCAACTTCAAGTAATTGTATGTTCAAGGTGTAGTGTAATCGCATAAATTGAATTCCATAAACAATATTTATGTAGTGTGTATATTAAGTGTATGAAAGAGATAGAACCTCCCCTTTATAATTTAATTGTTTGTAATATATAATGTATCGTGTTGTCATGGAATTTGCATATCATGTGACAAATTTATTGGCATGAAGCTTTGCATAACTGCAATAAGTTTAATTTTTTTGCTTAAGTGAATAATATACCCATCATTTACTATAATGTCTTTTGTGTTAATATATTTTATGGCTTAATATACTTAGAAACTTAAAAAAGTGCTAAAATACACGAAGGTAAATAACATTTTAGACGATGCAACTCCTCCATAATTATACTTTTTTGTAGAAGATTATTCAAACTTGCCTTTGGCAGGAAATTCTTCAAATTGATAGTAGTCTCGATCCTGAATTTGGGAATTTTGACATTAACCTTCTCATTCTGCATCTGGGTAAGAACAGCCTGCATGTTGACATCAGAAACTAGCTACAACTAAACAAATAACATTGACTAGTAACTAAACAAATAACATTGACATTTCATATCCCTCATATGGCAATTCTAGAGACTAGACAGAGAAAAATATTAAGACAAATATTTTTAAGATTATTTAAATTACTTAAGATTTTATAACTAAAATAGTTGCGATAGTTATTCCTAAAGGAAACTGCATGGGTCTAGCGAGATAAGCTTCTAGAAATAGTCCCCATGGCTAATTTTGGAAATCATATATATTGTGACATTAGTCCATAATGAAAATACAAAATATATAGTCTTTAACCTTTCATTTTGTGTCTTGAGCTGTCTTTAGTGAATACTCCACAGAGATTACACCATAAAAATTGGTATTTTTCAAATTCAATTCTCTCAACAAATATAAAAGCTAAAAAGATAAAACAAATGTCATTTTTAGAAGGTATTTAAAAAATGTATATCTTCGATTTTTCCATAAGAATTAGAAGTAAAAATTATATATAACTATTTTGTTTTATATTTTTACTTTAGATACTTAAGTACTTACAACAACAAAAAGTACGTAATATTCATATTGTTTACTTTGACCACTTAAAGTTGCATCACGATCAAAAGCATATATTTTGAGTAATATATAAAGTACTTAAACTAGATATTACTTAAAATTGTTTTTTAGACTGTTGATTATATTATTAATACACAATAATGAACTTCCTGTGTAATCCTAATAGTTTATGATAGAGTGTTTAAAAGCCATAATTCTCTTTTCCTTTTCTACTCAGAGACGTAAATGGTTGACTTTGGCCAATTACCCAGAATCCACATCAAGAAAAATCAAGAATCGCCCACGTGTTGGAAAACTGTCAAATAAATATAAACTCCAATATGTATTTTACAAACTACCAACAATGGCAAAAAAACAAAAGGTAACATAAATTCAAAAATTGTTTGAAATTAATTGAAAAATTAACTGACCACGAAATTATTCTAAGTAGAGATTCATCATTAAGACTTATCTCCAACAGAAATAACTATGGCATTTTATTAAAAATCCTGGCAAATCTTAATATTCATCAGCATCTTAATATTCGTTGTGTAAACAAGTTCATGCTTCTGTATGCATTTTTTATTATAAAACTTACGTTCACTTTATTGTGATTGTAATAAGTGATTTAAAAAGTGTTTATCTTATTGAGTATTAGTTGTTCACTTGCAAACTGTCACCAAGAAATAAAGAACATAACAAGGTAAGAGCCTCCAAATAAAATAACCTCAAACTATGTTGATTGCAGTAGTGCGGCTATGTGGCATTTGTATATTCTTCAAAGAAAATCAACATGTTTTCTTTAGATAAGTACAGTTAGATGTTATTTTAAAATACTTTTCAAATGTTAGCAAAATTGGTGTAGGCTTCTTTTTGTGGACTGTCAATATGTCAATACAAGTTATAAAATTATTTCCAGATGTCGAAACATTGTGCGTCTGGCTGAAAGTCAAATTATGATAGTAGTGTTAAAACTGAAGGAACAGTTAGTGCCTTTTCCTTTCCTAGGGACAAACAACTAAGATGTCAGTTGACGAGAGCTATACCTAGACTCAATTGGACACCTTCATCATCAGCAGTGATTTGCTTTGCATTTTAGTGAAAATTATATTATTAAAAGTATGAAACAAGTGACTCCCAATGGATTGGTGGACGTAACGATAAACCAAGCGCAGTTAGTGAAAGCAATGAGTCTTCCAAGCTTACCAACATACCTTTGCCAGGCACTTCCTTTACCAAGACAAGGTTCTAGTGATCATAGACAGAACATCATTAACAGACAAAAGGAACAAGTGGACATTTTTTTACACAGTGGTCAAACAAACAGACTACAATAACTTTGTGAATAACTTTAATGAAGATGAAAAATAATAAGGCCATTTAAGCTATATAATGGAGTGAGTGCTTTAAATAGTATTGTAGCAAGTATGAACCTTTCAGTCCATATGTTTATTGGTATATTTGACGTTTTACGTAAGGATTTGAAATGAATTTTTCTGCAAAGAACAAAATTAACATTCAATTCAACAGAAACAAAAGTTATTGTACCTGTAGAATTGAATCAGTTCTTGAGTAAGGCAGGTAACTATGTAAATTTGGCTTATAATCATGCTGTTAATACCAATCATACTTTAGGTGAAAATCTTGAAATTACTAATGAATAAATTAAATTACTTCAAGCCAATAGAAAAACATACAGTGTGGTATCGATAGTTTTTGAATATGTGATATATTCGTATGATATATATAGTCACCTAGCGCATGTGTTTTGTTAAAATTTTTTTTAAAATTACCCCATAAGGGGTGGATACAAAATATCACTCCAACATTAAATATATCACGTGACAAAATTCATAATATTTATCATTATCTAATTCATAGAATAAGTTTTTTGCCTAAGCAAGATGAACTTGTATCTTTAAAATGGGGGTAAAACTCTGGTTGCAAAAACAGTTGTAACTTTCAGGATTTCAACTAATTTTCAATAAGAGGTCATAGGGTTAATACTTGCCAAATCTATATCTGGACTATAATTAAAGAAACTCACCATTGACATTGTTAATTTCATTAAGAAACTAGGTTTAAATATTACTAGTTTTGATTCTATGCAAAACATTTCTTTGTTATATGACACAATACACATTTTTAAAAACGTTACAATTACAATTAAACATAATTAAAAATGTTAGGTTTAATAATAAAAACTCAGACAAAAAGTTTTGTTTATCCTGATTTTGAGACAGGGCAAAAGTAAATAGCAAAATATAGAGATTTGTGTGATTGCTATAAAAATAAAGAAAAAACTCGGTCAAACAAGCTTATAATAATTCTTGAGAACAAAAGAAAGACAATGGAGATACCATACTTTGATAGCTTGCAATATGGTGGCTTATATGTAGCAACTGATGCTCTTCCATATTATTGTTAAACAAAAAAATTATTAACTGATTTAAACATTAAGCAGCATTAGTGACGATGCATATGCAGTGTCCCTTAAGAGGAATGTGGAACCAGTAACACCGAAATATTGAAAAAAATGTCAATGCTTTTTAGTAACATAGTATTAAATGATTGTAATAAAAATATGAATATTAATGTGGATTGTAGTATGAAAAAAAGAAACTTAATACTTATTAAATCTGGTGTTGTTTTTTTATTCATAGTAATTTATCACATTGGTCTTATAGAATAACGCTATGGTGAAAAATTACCGAAAATCATAAGCGACCTTGTCGCGATTAAACTCGAATAAACGCTGGGCTTTTACATCCAATACCAAAGAAAAGACTGCTTTTGATACATATTGGTCGGTCTTTGATTGATATTTCTTCCATTATGATTATTTTATTCATGTTTACAATACTATACAATTTTGATGTCTTTTATATGTTAAAAGTGTAAAATATGGTTTTATTTTTGTGTCATGTATTATATTGACTAAGTATTGACTATTTTTTTGTGTATTTGTTTGTTGCATATTGAGGTCGCATTACACAAATAATAAACAATGTATTAGATTCATTTAACTTGTTGAATTATATGCAGATATATATAGACGTAGTTGGTAAGTTTTCACATCATAGTTAGATTGTTTCCATAGATTGTAAACTCGATCTGTTAAAACATCTTAATAAACTTACTAATTCGGGTCATTGGGACCAATCGATTTGTCATACACTGTTAGAGATCTTGAATTCACAAACCAATTTGCCGCATTGAGGTATAACCGATTTATATACCTCAATGCGGCAAATTGGTTTGTGAATTCAAGATCTCTAACAGTGTATGACAAATCAATCGGTCCCAATGACCCGAAATGGTAAGTTTATCATAAACGAACATTCAAATTTTGAAATTGATTCACAACACTATCAAATAATGTGTTTACTAAATAGATTTGATCAACTTGTTAATGTGAATTTTCAAATCAATTTACTTGGTTTAGCGAATTTCTGAGTTGCTCAACTATTACGCACAGTGGTTTAACAGATCAAAAGGATCACTTATTCGAAATTTTGCAGCATTGCCAAACCGTGCAACGGGACTTGTAATATAATAGTCAACTATGCCACTGCGCATAAACTCCAAAACATCTGATCCAAAGTAGACGTGGAGCTGTTAGGAACATTACTTCTTTTCATACCTGATTCATACAAACTAATAATCATAGCGATCAAGAGTTCTGGTATAAAAATAAGGGTGAATTTGATCAAGGAAGAATTTTACAAGACATCAGAACAACCAACAGTGACATGAAAGGGTTCGCAATAAACAGGCATTTTAAAAGAAAAAGGTTCTGTTGTATTAATTGCAGCAGATTTGATAACATAAAAGCAAAAACAGATCAGAGCAAGAATTATGTGTATGCTATTTATTAAGAAGCAACACTAAAGCATATTATATAGACTCTGATACTGCCATGCACATGGCAAAACATAAAAATCTCTTTCATAGAGAAACGAACAGCTGCTGCAACATAGCATAAGGGACAGCACCACCTATAAAAACAGTAGAAATAGCAGATGACAAAATATTGAAAGTAAAAATCTCCAATCAAATGAGTTTGGATGTCTATAACACTAAAGGTCATTGTAATAAAATGTTACTATTACAAATCTAGCAACAAATTTACCGTCAGTAAATCAAATTATTAAAACAATTACAAAGTGCTATATAATAAGAGTGATTGTTTAACAAAACCAGAAAAAATTAAATTGTGGCATCTGTGAGTCTAGTCAATGGTATGTACCGATTAAATGCATTCAACAATCATGAATACAAGGTGCATGCCCAAACGAAACAAAAGTGTAAAAAGGCAAAGTGCGAGTATGGGCTTCTCAGAATTTGGTGTGAAGAAAAATTATACCCCAGTAACAGAGTTCAAATGCAAGTCGGTTACATTTTAGCTCCCGAAATACATCACAGTAAACAAATATAAATGTAGACTATGAGTTTGACATGGAAGACACACTTCAGAATGAGCCCTCGCCTAGTCAAAGTACATATTCCTCAAAGATAAATATAGTTATTCCGATACCTCCTAACATAACACGGAGATCAAGGAACAAAAAAAAAGAAGTTTCAAAACAATTAATTTGGCTAAATCTGAGAAAATTTCCATAGAAAGGAAACTAGAATCTCTTTTTCTCAATAAATAACAATTTATATATGTAAAGATAGGACAATATTAATATTGTCAAGTTAATCATAAGGGAATTTCAAGAAAGTAAAATAATAATAAAAACAAGAATACCACATTCTTGTATTAAACAGCTGTACAAGAGAGTAAATTGTAAATCATACTGAGTAAGATGCATAAAGTGCAATAAAACCAATGCAAATGTCATCATTATGTTTGAAAGGATGCTGAGAGAGATAAAATAAGGAATTTTTTTTGTATCATCACTAAAATAGTATACATTATAATGTCTAAGGGATTGGAATGCAAACATGATATGATATGTAAATTGAAAAAATCACTTTATGGATTACAAAAAGTTATCCATAAATTGGTTTTCATCTGATTTACTTTATATACAAAGTTTGATACAGTTTTAAACAAATTCAGCTTTACTAAAAATAAAGCTGATCCTCATGTAAGACTGCAGTAAAATGACAGCCTACCTAAAAATACAGAAAAACAGTACTTTATACTGCGGTTGTGAGTAAACCTGGCTTTAAGTTCCCTGTGAATTAAGTAAGCACATATTTATATTGTTACAAGTCACTGAAAGTCAGCGAAGAAGATGCTACAAAATTTTAAATAATCTAAAATATCTAAAAGAAACCAAGAAACTCAGATTCTGCTATTCGCGTGAGGCATATTATGCAAACGACTTTGAAAACGGACACTCGATAAAGGGATACCCATTCTTCAAGGAGTCGCTGTCACGTGATCCAATCAGGGTCAACAAAATGTGACCCTATCTACAGGTGAAGCAGAGTTCATAGAGGCCTGCATCAAATAGGCGGTAG